>CP115866.1:15103911-15471411 GCA_027920645.1 Caenorhabditis nigoni
AATGTCCGCCATGAATTGGGCTACGATGTCGTCGGATTCGTCGGATTTCTCAATTTTTGCGGGTTTTTTTGGACGTTTTTGGACCATAGGAGAGTCGAGCTGCAAGAAAAAGACTACAAACTACAATTTTTGATAATTAAAAAAAATTTTTTTTCTAAAAATTTGTTTCCAACAAAATTTTTTTTTCGAATTTTCTGATTTTCAGAAGCTCTTCCGGCTTTTTTCACGACGTTAATCGTGTCTCTCTCAAAATTTCCGTCATTTTGATACAAATTTCGATGAATTTCGAGAAAATTCGAGTTTTGACGTCTTCTGAATTCAGAATCCGCAAAGTTTCGGATATAGGGCAATATGGGTATCAAATTGACGAGAATTTGATGGTAAACAAGTTTAACGTCATGAAAATTGCTGAAATTGGATCTGGAAAAAGTTAGAAGACGTCATTATCATAACTTTCAAAACTTGAACGTCTTCTGAATGCCTCCAAAATCATTTTCAGTGAAATTCGCATCGTTGATAATGTTTTCTGTTACTTATTAGTCATTTTGATACCAATTTTGACGAATTTCGAGAAGGTTCAATTTTTGACGTCTTCTGAATTCAGAATACATCGAAATTTGGGAATAGGGGCAATATGGGTATCAAAATGACAGAAATTTCATGAAAAGCAGTTTTGACGTCATGAAAATTGCTGAAATTGATTCTGGAAAAAGTTAGGAGACGTCAAAAACAAATTCGAAAAAAAACTTTTTTTTTTCAAAATTTGTGATTTTTTCCAAACTTTCCCAAAACCCAATTGTATCGATTTTTGGCTTATCTTGAAGCAAATTTTCTGGAAAATTTAATTTTCCAACTGCCTTAGTTACCTTAAACGCTCCACCACACTCCATCGCCTCCTTCTCCTTCTTCTTCACCAACTTCTCCAATTCCTGTCCTTTACTCTCATACCGTAATCCCCAAATACTCCATTCTGGAATCGGTTGAATCAATAAAAATCGATCATCGATTGAATTTTTCGAATTATTCGATGGATTTCCCAGTGCCAAGCGAATCGATGACCGTTGGGATTCCGCTGTTCCAGCATATTCGAATTTCGTCGAAACTTCAGATTTCGGCTCGGCGGGAGACTGAAAAAATTTGAAAATTTAGAAAAAAAATTGTTTTTTTTCGAAAATTTTTTTTGACGTCTTCTAACTTTTTCCAGAATCATTTTCAGCGATTTTCATGACGTCAGAACTGTTTTCCATCAAATTTCCGTCATTTTCATACCCATATTGTTATATATCCAGAATTTTGCGGATTCTGAATTCAGAAGACGTCAAATTTTGAATTTTCTCGAAATTCGTCGAAATTACTATTAAAATGACTGATAAGGAACAGACAACATTGTTAAAGATGCGAATTTCGCTAAAAATGATTCTGGAGGAATTCAGAAGACGTTAAAGTTTTGAAAGTTATGATTTTGACGCCTTCTAACTTTTTTCAGAATCATTTTCGAGAAATTTCATATCGTTAGAATTATTTCTCATGTAATTACCGTCATTTTGATACCCATATTGCCCTATATCTAGAATTTCGCGGATTCTGAATTCAGAAGACGTCAAAACTCGAACCCTATCGAATCTAGTCGATATGGGTATCAAAATGACGAAAATTTTGAGAGAAACACGGCTAACGTCGTGAAAAAAGCCAGAAGAGCTTTTGAAAATCAGAAAATTCCAAAAAAAACCCATTTCAGACCATTTTTCGACCTAAAAACCCCAAAAGGTGACCTCAAAATCCAAAATTTCGAGTTCATCGTCAATATCCATCGCTGGATACGGTGTCAACGGCTTCTGACACCGTTCCCTTGGATCGAACACGATTTGATGCTTAAATGTGTTTTCAGCTCGTTCGAATCCCCGAATAAACTCCTCATTCACATGTTCCTTTAATTTTGGATTCTTCAGATACGACGGAATTTTTCTGAGCAATGTTCGAAGGTCTTTTATCGATGTCAGCGAGAAGAACTTGACTGCGGTGGCCAGTCCAACGCCAGGGAGTCCAGACTGCAAAATTTCAGATTTTTCAAACTTATCCGATTCTGATAAAAATTGATATCACGACCTAAAATAAAGAGATAAGAAAGATAAGAAAATTTTTTAAAGAAAAAATCCAAAATTGAAAAAAATTTTTTTTTGAAAATTTTGATTTTTTCAAAAATTTCAAAATCATCCAATTTTGATAAAAATTGATATCACGGCCTGAAATTGGCTAAAAATGAGAATTTTGCAAGATATTTTCAAAAAAATCAAAATTTGAAAAAAAAAATTTTCGAAAATTCCAAAAAAAAATTTTTCAAAAAATCGATTTTTTAAATTTCTCACCTGCAAATAATCACATCCCGCTAGAATACAAATCCGTCGAAACTTCACAAAATCAAATTTCTCGCCGCCCAACTCGCCGGAGAAGCACTTTTTGAGGTCCGATTTCTGATAAACTGAGCAATCTCCAGTCACTGATTGCCATTTAAAATAGATGGTTTCACATCCGAAAACGATTAAATCCGAGTCTTCAGTCACCACAGCGTCCACCAGTTTTGACTGGAAAAATTGGAAATTTTTGGAAAAAAAATTTTTTTTTGGAAAAATTTAACGTCTTCTAACTTTTTTCAGAATCATTTTCAGCGATTTTCATAACGTTAAACTTGTTTCCCATTAAATTTCCGTCATTTTGATACCCATATTGCCCTAGTTTTGAAAATTTGGGGGAATTCTGAATTCAGAAGACGTCAAAACTCGAATCTTATCGGATTTGGTCGATTTTGGTGTCAAAATGCCAGAAAAGTAACAGAAAACATTGTTCACGACGTGAATTTCACTAAAAACGACTCTGAAGGCATCCAGAAGACGTTCAAGTTGTGAAAGCTTCGATTTTGACGTCTTCTAACTTTTTTCAGAATCATTTCCAGCGATTTTCATCTCGTTAAAATTGATTTTCATGAAATTTCCGTCATTTTGATACCCATATTGCCCTATATCCAGAATTTTACGGATTCTGAATTCAGAAGACGTCGAATTTCGAATTTTCTCGAAATTCATCGAAATTGGTGTCAAAATGACGGAAATTTCGTAAGAAACACGGTTAACGTCGTGAAAAACACTGAAAAAGTTTCTAAAGATCTGAAAATTCGAAAACCTAGAAATTTTTTTTTTCGAATTTTTGAAAAATTGAAGTTTTTCAAAAATTTCAGCAAAATTCATGATTTTCAGAACTTCCTAGGGGTGAAAAACCCCAATTTTTCCGATTTTTAGGTCAAAAACCCCAAATTTCCAGCGTTTTCCAGTCGAACCTGCATCAAATACGCCAATTGGGCGTCAGCTTCATACGGTGCCACAACCACATCGACATTTCGAATTTTTCGAAAGAAATCGATAGTTTTTTCGACGATTTCCGCTGAAATCGTCGTCGCCAATCGATAATGATCTCTGGCTTCTCGTTCTTTTCCCTTTGCCAGAAGCATTTCAGCATGCTCTTTTCGCTTCTCCCGCTGCTCACGACGATCGTCGTTTGTGCTCTGGAATTCGGGATTTTTTTGAGATTTTTTTGACGGGAAATTTTTTTTTGAAAAATTAGCTTCAAAATGGTATGAAAATCGAGAAAATTCGACAATTGGAAGTTAGGGAAAATTTGAATAAAATTTTCTTTTTCGAAAATTTTCGATTTTAGGCTCATTTTGTGGAGAATTTTTCGCTGATTCTTTTGGTATAAATATCATCCAAAAACTCTGAGATTAACTATGGAAAATTTGCAATTTTCGAAAAATTGAAAAAAAAATTTTTTCGATTTTTTTTGATTTTTTCAATAATTTCCAAAAATCCAATTCCATCGATCTTAAACTCATTTTGTAGAGAATTTTTCGCTAAGTTTTTTGGTATAAAATTCATCACAAACTTTCAGTTATTTGTTTCGAAAATTTTGAAAATTTCAAAATTTGGAAAAATAAATGTTTTTTCGATTTTTTCAAAAACTTCCAGAAATCCGATTTTATCGATTTTGGTTTCATTTTGTAGAGAATTTTCTGCTGATTTTTTCGGTATAAAATTCATTATAAACGTTGGATCATTTGTGTCGAAAATTTTGAAAATTTCAAAATTTGGAAATAAAATTTTTTTTTCGAATTTTTTGATTTTTCAAAAACTTCCAGAAATCCAACTTCCCCGATTTTAGGCTTATTTTGTAGAGAATTTTTTGCTGATTCGTTTAGTACAAATGTCATCATAAACTTTGAATTTTTTGTTCTGAAAATTTCAAAATTTGGAAAAAAAATTTTTTTCGATTTTTTGGATTTTTTCAAATTTTCAAAAATCCAATTTCTTCGATTTTAGTTTCATGTTGTAGATAATTTTTTGCTGATTTTTTTGGTATAAATTTCATCATAAACTTCTAAGATTTTGTTTGGAAAATTTCGAAAAAAAATTTTTTCAGATTTTTCGATTTTCTCGATTTTTTCCAGCAACCAATTTTTGGGTTTTTAGACTCATTTTGTAGCAAATTTTTCGCTCTTTCTATTCATATAAATTCCCAGACTGTTCCAGCCACTTTTCCCTTTGAAAATAACCTTTTTCGCTGGCAATGGCCTCCCATCGAAAACCATGACCACATGGCACTCCATTCCCAGCAATTCTTGAATATACTTGTCCACATAGCTAATATAACTCTGCGTCTCTTCTCCCATATGAATCTTATCCATACATCCAGTCAATCCACGGTGTAGAAGACAACTAACATCGATAGCGACCGATTTCCCGCTGAGTTCTCGAATATTTCCCTGGAAAATTCAAATTTCCCGCGAAATTCCCCTATTTTTAGGACTCACCTTTCTACAAGCATTCTTTACAAACGGTAAAAGACCCGTAATTCCCATTTTATCCGGTTAAAAAGTGAGTAAAAGTGAGGAAATTGGTTGAAAATCGCTGAAAAGCGAAATTTCGAAATTCAAACCTCGCGGCGACGAAAATTAGCAAGAGAGCGCGCTTGCTGCGAAAAATCAAAATAAAGAGAAAAAATGATAAAAAAGAGTTTATAAAAGGGATAAAAGAACTGAAAATCGTGAAAATAGTTGAGTAGTTTGGCGCCAGGGTAATTGAAAGTAATAGAAAATCATGTAAAATGTAAAAAATCGGGGAAAATCTACTAAAAACAGAAAAAAAAGGTTTTTTTTGGGAAGGATTATGTATATTTTTCTTTTTCTTATCATTCCAAATCACTATCCGGATCCTCGACGTAGACTCTTGGAAGTGGTTGTTTGCTGATGGCACGACGATGGTCCAGAATACGAAGAGCTTCGGTTTCGAGTGCCGAGGACTGGAAAATTTTGAAATTTTTAGATTTTTAGACTTAAAAATCAGAATTCTGAAGGAAAAAAGTATTAAAAGTTTCTTGAAAATCTCGAAAAATTCTCATAAAATTCGAGAGAAAAGCTGAAAATCGCAAAAAAAATTTTTTTTTTTGAAAATTTTTTTTTCCAAAAATTTTGACGTCTTCTAACTTTTTCCAGAATCACTTTCAGCAATTTTCATGACGTCAAACTTGTTTTCCATCAAATTCCCGTCATTTTGATACCCATATTGCCCTAGTTTCAGATTTTTTGATATTCAGAATTCGGAAGACGTCGATATTCGAATTTTCTCGAAAATTGTCGGAATTAGTATTAAAATGACCGATAAGTAACAGGAAACATTATCAACGATGCAATTCCGCTAAAAATGATTCTGGAGACATTCAGAAGACGTTAAAGTTGAGAAGGAAATAATTTGACGTCTTCTAACTTTTTTCAGAATCAGTTTCAGCGATTTTCATGACGTCAAAACTGATTTTCAAGGAATTTCCGTTATTTTGATACCCATATTGCCTATGTTCCCAAATTTTATGGATTCTGAATTCAGAAGACGTCAAATCTCGGACTATATCGGATCTGGTTGATTTTGGTGTCAAAATTACGGAAATTTCGAGAAAAACACGGCTAACGTCGTGGGAAAACCCAAAAAGGTCTTTTGACATTTTCTAAAAACTTTGACGTCTTCTAACTTTTTCTAGAATCAATTTCAGCGATTTTCATGACGTCAAACTTGATTTCCATCAAATTTCCGTCATTTTGATACCCATTTTGCCCTATATCCCAAATTTTATGGATTCTAAATCCGGAAGACGTCAAAACTCGAATCCTATCGAATCTAGTCGATATGGGTATCAAAATGACGGAAATTTTGAAAGAAACACGGTTAACGTCGTGAAAAAAGCCGGAGGAGCTTCTGAATATCAGAAAATTCGATAAATATGTTGGAAAGTTACATACCTGCTGACTCAAATTTCTCAAATTATTGACCGTGGCGTATTGCATATTGCACAAATCCGAAATATAAGCTTCATGGTTCAAATTTCTCTTCTGAAGGTCCCGTCTCAGCATGGACACCTCCTCGGCACGGACCTTATTGATATGAGCTTCTGCAGTCAATTGCCCACTGGCTTCAGCCATTTGCTCAGTGAGCACATCGAATTCCGAACGGAGCTCATTGAATTGTCTCTCAGCTTTCATTCTGAGTTTTCTCTCTTCCAAAAGGTCCTCTTCCAGTTCTTCAATTCTCGAAATACAACGACGGAGCATTGCTTGGAGCTTGGAGATTAGATTTGCGTCGGCTTGAGCCTTCAGTTTCAACTCGCCAATTTCAGATTCACGTCTGGAAAAATGAGGATTGTTTTGGTTCCTTGAAGAAAGGGCTAGTTACACATTCTTAACTTTGACATCAGATATCTCAGTTCCCATAAAAGCTATCAAAACATGGTCAACTACAAAAATGTTGAGCATAAAATTTTACACATTTTATTAGTTGACAACTTTTTTGAGAAATTACTGCCTAGAGAGATAGAAACGCAGACAACTAGAGTGTCTCGCTGTCTGCGCTTTCTAAACTTCAAATAGCGATATCCTGGTTCCTAGTTTAGCTAGAGAAGTTATTCATAATGCAAAATAGTCCAAATTTGAAAATAAGTTAAATTTGATATATTTTGGGCTAAAAACCACTTTTCTAGCTATTCCAGAAGCCAAGAAATTCTTGTTTGAAGATGGAGACAGCGAGGGACTGTAACTGTCTGCGTCTCCATCTCTTCAAGTATTTTTCTGTTCGGTCTAAAAATTTCAGAGATTGTGGAGAAAATTTAGAGCTTCATTTTTGTAGTTGGCTACTTTTTTGGAAAATTATTTCCTGGAGAGATAGAGATGCAGACAGTTAGAGTGTCTCTAGCCTCCTAGACTTTGAAATCGTTATGCCTAATTTGGTCCAAACTAAAAACTAACTAGATTTTTGAATTTTTCTCATTTTCAGCTTCAAAATGAGTATAAACAAGCTCACGTTTAAGCTATAAATACGAAATGTTGGGAAAATGCGCTCTATTGAGAAAAACCGAAACATGGTCATAACTTTGTTAGTTTTAGTGATAGATTTACGATTTTTGATCCAATAGGCTTTAAATTTTAAGCTCTTTAAAATAACGCTAGTTTCAACTCTTTTTGAGATTTTGGAAAGCGCGCTCTATTGAGAAAAAGTATCCCACCTCTTACAATCCACATCATTCTCGTGTTTCTCCTTGAGTGCCAATGTCAATTGGGTCTGCGTAGCCTTCAGCGAAGCCTCCAACTTTTTGTTGTCTGAAAAAAAATCCGATGGCCTAGTATGCTTTTTCTAGGTCACTCACGTTTCACATGCTCGTTGTTGGCTCGTTTCTCGGCTGCCAACTTATCATCCATAGCGTCCAAGTCTTCGACCAACTTCTTTTTCTGTTCCTCAGCACGTTCGGCCTTGTTCTTCAATGAGGCGACCTCGTCGACGAGCTCCGCGTTCATTTGCTCCTGAAAATTTCAAATAGTTTAGTTTTCCTCAATGGAGCGCACTTTCCGAAAATTTTGAAAACTAGTTGAAGTTATGCTCATTTTGAAGAGCGTAAAATTACAAAGTTATTGGTTCAAAAATCATTGAGTTAGCACTAAAACTAACAAAGTTATGAAGGTTTTCCTGTTTTTCTCAATGGAGCGCGTTTTCTTAAATTTTTGAAAGTTGCATGAACATAGGCTTGTTTATACTCATTTTGAAGCTCTAGATGAGACCAATTCAAAAATCGGGTTGATTATCCAATTTATGCTCGTATTAAGCGAATTATCAATAGAGCGCACTTTGACAGAAATTTAAAAAATGGTTGAAAACAGGCTCATTTTGAAGAGCTTGAAATTTTAAGTACTATGGTTTAAAAATCATCAATTTAGCACTTAAACTAACCAAGTTATGACGATTTTCTGATTGTTCTCAATAGAGCGCGTTTTCCTAAATTTTGGAATGTCGCATGAATATATGGCTTGTTTATACTCATTTTGAAGCTCTCAATGAGGTAAATTCGAATATCTGGTTATTTTGAAGTTTGGACTAAAATATAAGCATGTATGACGATTTTCTGTTTTTCTCAATAGAGCGCACTTTCCGAAAACTATTCAAATTAATCGAAACTAGGGTCATTTTGAAGGGCTTCAAATTTCAAGACGCACGGCACAGAAATTAACGAGCTAGCACTAAAACTAACAAAGTTATAACGATTTTTCTGATTTTTCTCAATGGAGCGCATTTTCCTTAAATTTTCAAACCTGCACAAACACAGGCTTGTTTATACTTATTTTGAAGCCCTCAATGAGACAAATTCAAATATTCGGTTTGTTTTTGATTTCAACCGACCCAGACGAAATTTTGCCTACCTGCGCCTTTCTCTGAGCCGACAACTTCTCATAATCAGTTTGCATCGATGCGATTTGATCCTTCAATTTCTCAGTTTGAGTTTTATGCTGATTCGCTTCATTCTCAGCTTCCATTTGCATTCTTCTCTCCTTCTCATCCCACTCTTTTCTCTCTTTTTCTCTCAATTTCTCCAATTCCGCCGCCTTCTTCGCATTCTCATAGTTCGACTCGGATTCGGCTTTCAGATTACGGTTCAGCTCCTCAATTTCTTTGTTTCGCTTATCCAGAAGCATACGGTCACGCTCCAACGCCGCTTTGGTCTCTTCGTATTGATCGATTTTGGCTCTGAAAATCACAAATCTTTGGTTTTTCAGGTCGAATTTTGATTCTTCGACAATCTCACACATATAATTGTCATCAGCTTATTAAGCCGGTTCGAATAAGTATACTCATGACCTACTTCTCTCTACTTTCAATTCTTTGTACCCTATGCGCCTTTGAGCTAGCTACAGTATCCCGAAAACCAACTTTGATGAAACTAGGTCATGATTATACTCATTCGAACCGGCTTGACGTGCTGATTACGAATTTAGATGTTATTTCATCTAAAAATGTGTCACATTCCGGAAAATTCCAAAATTGTCAAACTAACCTCAACTCATCGGCATATTTCTTTCTGGCCTCCTCCTCTCTCTTATGGTTCTCCTCCAATTCCTTGCATTTCTTCTCCAAAGCTTCGATTTCTGCGTTCGACTTCATTCCCTTGAGCATAGGCTTTAGACGAGAGAACAGACGGTACCAGGGCCACGAGCTGAAAAATTGTTTCTTTCAAACTACTGTAACTTTGTCAGTTTCCGTTCAATTTTAGAAATTCAAATTGCTTATGATAGAAAATTTTTTAGGCTTTAATATGAAATCAAATTTGTAAGAATCGGACTAAAAAAAGCTAGACTGTGATTGTTAGAAATATGGATAAGCGGTGCACGACAGGATACAATCTTCAAACTACTGTAACTTGGTCAATTTTAGCTCAATTTTGAAAATTCAAACTGCAAAGGATAGGAAACTTTTTGAGCTTCAATTTGATATCAAATTTACAAATAGGGACAAATATTGGCTGTGATAGGGTTCTTAGAACAAGACATAGGTGATAAGCGACACGCAACAGGAGGAATGCTATTTTCAAACTACTGTAACTTTGTCAATTTCAGTCCAATTCTAGAAATTCAAATTGCAAAAGATTTTCTGAGCTCTAAAATGATATTAATTTTACATAATTCGAATCAAAACTAGACACCTACCGTAGCTTAATCCAAGCTCTCACGTTCTCCTGGATAATCGGATAGGCGTCTTCGCGATCGAGTCGTCGTTTGTATTCGACCTGGAAAATTTAAATTTTTCCAACTTTCAGATTTTCAAAATCCAAAAATCAATAAAGATGGGCTGTCAAGAGTGTAGGTGGATTTTCGAAGGATCTTGGTTTGGAGAAAAACCCGTGTGCAAACAATTTTCGAAAGATAGGGAGAGAGGGAGTACGGTAATTTGAGAGACGCAGAGTTCTCGGAGCCACTTGGCACAAAGGCGATAAAAAACTATCGATAGATAGAGTATAGACTAAAGCGGGAGGGGACGAAACATCCAAGAAAACTCTAAACTGGGTCAGTAAGTTCGCTCTACTGGACTCTACCTGAGCAAGATAGTGACGTGCGGAGCATTGGAACTTGAGGATGACAGCCGACAGAGCCTCGTCACGAAGTTCTTCCAGGCGAGCCAGCATGCCGGCTTTGAAGAATATCTAAAATTTTTGAAAATTCGAATTTTAGGATTACAGTAACCCTCCTACCTTCGTGGTTCCCACTTTGAACGTGTCCACATTCAACTGATTGCTCTTGCTCAGCTTACGGAGCATCGCCTTGGACGCCTAGAAAATTATCAATAGAGCGAATTTTCCTCTTTTTTCAAACCTTCGCCGCATCCTTCTCCGACGCCTCATCAGCAGCCAGAATAGCATAACGGAATCGGAATTCCGCGAACATCATACGATTCGGGAATCCCTTTCGACAGATACGAATTCCTTCTAGAACACCGTTGCATGTGAGCTGGTTGAGCACTAGAGGTGCGTCGATGAGTCCAGAAGTCTTCTTTTCGTTGGGGATGATGCATCTAAACAAGGAAAAAGATATTGAGAGGGGGTGGGAGTCGAACCAAAAACTGACAGATTAGTAGTCAGCAGCGCTACCCACTAGGCCACGCGGGCCACTTGAAGAGAGGGGCTAGGAACGTATAGAAAAAGGGTGGTGGCGGAGGCTTTCTTAGGCGTGGTGTGGAGAGCGGCGCGACGCGCCGCCATCATGTGGTCGCGTGGCCTAGTGGCTAACAGTGCTGACTTTGAATCTAGGGGTCTTGAGTTCAATTCCTTGCACCTCTCAATAGTTTTTTGGTGCTTTTTCAATCATTATTACATGATTATTTTTTCACTCAAACCTCGGGAAACCTTTTTTTCAGAAAAATTACCTGATAAAATGCGGATGCGTTGTATGAAGCATAGTCATTAGAGAAGTCAAAGACTCTCTATACATCGTAGAGACCGTTAGGAAAGATGCCGATTTTCCCTTCTTCTTCGCTTGCGTGGTTTTTCCTCGCTTCTCACTTTCCTCTCGATCAACGTCAGTCTGGTAGTCCTCCCACAGCTGATACAGTACTCCCTCCTTATCACTAGTCTTTAGAATGGCAACAGCTGAGTCGTTGAGTGGATCCTTATTTTTATCCAACCATTGCTCAGCATTATATCTGACAGTTCCTGCATAATGAACGATAGCAAAGTGAGCGTCGGCTTGTTTGCCCTTTGGAGGTTTGGCTTTTTGGAAGTTTGGATGTTTTCCAAGATGTTGGGTGAGCAGCTTGTCCACATATGTCATATCAGTGGCTTTTGGAACGATACACTCCTCGTCGAGCATTGAGACGATTCCCAGGGGCTGAATTATCATAATTTTACTATTACATATTTGTGACCCTAATTATCTCGGCTCCTATAAGAGATATCAAAAACTTTTAACTAATAAATTGTGTAAAATTTAATGATGAACATTTTATCAGTTTACAAATTTTTGATATCTTTTAGAGGGACCGAGATAATTATAGTCAAAGTGGAGTACCATTGATCATAACTCTAACAAGGGTATTCATCTTTGAGCGCAATTATCTCAATTGCCAATTTAGATATCAAAAATTTGTAAATTGATAAAATGATAAGCATGAAATTTCACACATTTTATCAGTTATTGCCTTATTGATATCTCTTATCACAACCGAGATAAATCGGCTTAAAGCTGACGATCAGAAAGCCTGCGCTCAAGAAGGAGGGCGCAGCGGCAGCTCCTCTGCGTTTTCTTCAACCTCAATTATCTCAGCTGTTATTTAAGATATCGTAAATCTGTCAACTAATAAAATATTTGTCATGAAATGTCATAAATTTTATTAGTTAACCACTTTTTGATATCTGCATTAGTTTTTGAGATAATGAGAGTCAAAGTTGAGTACCCTTCAACATGACGAAAATATGGGTGCTTAACTTTAAGCTCAATTATCTCAGCTCATAACTTAGATATCAAAATTTTCTCAACTAACAAAATATTTCTCATAAAATTTTGCGTACTTTATCAGTTATAAACTACTTGATATCTCTTATCACAACTGAGATAGATGAGCTCAAAGTTTCAGAAAATTCCTACCTTCTCTATCAATTCGATGCAAGACTGCAAATCCAATCCGAAATCGATGAAGGTCCATTCGATACCCTCTCTTTGGTACTCCTCTTGTTCGAGAACAAACATGTGATGGTTGAAGAATTGTTGAAGCTTTTCATTGACGAAATTGATCCATAGCTGTTCGAAGGAGTTGCGCTGGAAATTTGGAAAGTTCGCTCTAATGCGAATATTCTTTGTTCAGGAATATTTCAACCTAGATATTCTTTATCAGCGTGCTACCAGCTTTTGAATGAGTATACTCATGACCTACTTTCTCTTTACGCTCATTTTTGGGTACCTTAAAGCTAGCTACAGTACCCCCGAAAACTGAAAATGAGAAAACTAGGTCATGATTAGACTCTTTTGAAAGCTCTTGACTAGTCAAATTCAAATATATAGTTTTTGGGCATTTCTGCCGAAGACTTTTTGAGTTACGGTCCCTTGAGTCTTTAAAGCTAGCTACAGTATCACGAACACGGAAGTAAGTCATGCGTATACTCATTTTGAAGCTCTTGACGAGCGGATTACAAATATGACATCAAGTATCAAATTATTTGAAAACTCACATCAAAAATCTCAAATCCAGCGATATCCAAAACTCCGATATAGTAAACCATATCATCCGAGTTGGCTTGGAGTGTCTTATTGACTCGTTTAATCAACCAATGGAACATCCTTGCGTAGATCGCCTTGGAGAGAGCGCCAACTGCCCAGTCGACCTGAAATACAGTAATCCATATTTGAAATAAGGAAAATAAGCTATTTGAAAGCACCTTTAAGAAGATAATAGTGGCTAAATTTTCCGGATAAGCTATAAAAGGTTTTAAAGCGTTCTAAAACCGCTAAAGACGGTCTTAACATCTTCAAAAACGAATAAAAAAGAAGAAAAACCGAGAAGGGATTGAACCCCGGACCTTGCGCATAGTAGCGCACACCACATCCCCTACACCCCCGCGGCGCCTTGAGGAGATGAGAGCGGAAGGCGTATAAGTGTATGCCGCCTTCCGGGCTTTTAAGGGAGGCAATGAGGCGAGTGGGGGAGTATGGTGAAAAGAAAAACTACCGTACCTGCTGAACATTCTGTCCCTTGTTGACCCATTCCATTCCAACCTTGATTCTTGGTCGAGTCAAAGCATTCAAGAATTGATCCGTATCAATTCCAAACAACTTACAAGCAGCGGTGGGACCTAAAGTATTGATTTTCCCTATTCTTCAATTTTCCAAAAAGGATTACTGTACTTTTCATATCATCCACCTCGGCTTGCTCATCTCTTGGCTTCTGTTTGAACGTCGAATTTCCAATGTGCATGATGGCCGAACACAGTTTGTACAGATCGTCCTTCTCGCGTTCCGAGAAGCCCATCACGTTGAATGCGGTCTAGAAAATTTTCATGTGGCCTAGAAAAAGCTAGGCCATCTACTCACATCGGTGATTCCCCACTCTTCTGTATCATTCATGCCAGGTACCGTAATCTCGGCTTGCGACACGAATTTGTAGTCGCGGATGTTGTCACTCAAACCGTATCTTTCTGGAAAAAGAGGCCGTAACTCATACGGTACTTGGCGGAGACGCATGAAAGTAGTATATTTGAATTAGTCTCATTGAAAGCTTCAAAATAAGTATAAACAAGCCTATGTTCGTGCAACTTTCAAAAAATGTGGAAAATGCGCTCTATTGAGAAAATCATCATAACTTTGTAAGTTTTCGTGCTAGATTGATTATTTTTAAACCGATAGACGCAAAATTTTATGCTCTTCAAAATGAGCCTAACTTCGACTAATTTTCGAGAATTTTGGAAAACGCGCTCCATTGAGAAAAATCGAAAATTGTCATACATGCTTATGTTCTCGTCCAAACTAAAATCTAACCACATTTTTGAACTTCTCTCGTTTTCAGCTTCAAAATGAGTATAAACAAGCCTATGTTCAGGAGACTTTCAAAAATGACGGAAAACGCGCTCCATTGAGAAAAACCGAAAAATCATCATAAGTCTGTTAGTTTTAGTGCTAGATTGATGATTTTAAAACCATAGTACTTAAAATTTCAAGATCTTCAAAATGATTTTAGTTTCAACTAGTTTCGAAATTTTTGAAAATGAGCTCCATTGATAACAATCCGAAAAATGATCATACATGTTTTTGTTTTTGTCCAAATTGAAATCTAACCAAAATTTTGAATTTCTCTCATTGAGAGCTTTAAAATGAGTATAAACAAGCCTATGTTTCAAAATTTTGTGAAAATGCGCTCCATTGAGAAAACACAGAAAAACAGTCATAACTTTGTTAGTTTTAGCGCTAAATTAACAATTTTTCAACTCATGCTCGTCTAATTTTAAGTTTTTTAAAATATACCTAGTTTCAACTAATTTTCGATAATTTTGGAAAATGCGCTCTATTGAGAAAAGTCGAAAAATTGTCATAAATTTGTAGAAACTAACCTCTCAAAGCCTTTTGAGTCATGATTTGGTAGAAGATGTGATAGGAGCGCTCTCCGGGCGCTTGCTTGATGACACGGGACTTTTCGAGAAGGTCTGAAATTGAATATAAGGATTTTTGACTCGAATTTTGATTTATCCTGAATTTTGTAGACGTATTCGTCATCAGCTTGTTGTCAGCTTTCGAATGAGTATACTCATAACCTACTTTCTTGTACTCGCCTTTCTATGTGACCCATGCGCCTTTAAGCTTGCTACAGTACCCCCAAAAACTGAAGTCGAGAAAAATAGAGCATGATTATACTCATTTGAGAGCTTTTTACTTGCTCAGCAATGATCTTAACATGAAAATGCTAAAAAACTTTCCTAAAAGCCATAACGCCAAAAAACTCAATTTTTGAAAAAGCTTAAAATCGAAATTTCAGCCGAAGTTTTTTTATTTTATTGAGAAAGACGTACATATTCTCAATCAGCTTGTTTTCAGCTTTTAAATGAGTATACTCATGACCTACTTCCCTCTACTTCCATTTCTTTTTTCCCTATGCTCCTTTAAACCTAGCTACAGTACCCCGAGAACTAAAATTGAGAAAACCAGGTCATGATTATACTCATTTTAAAGCTCTCAACTAGCCAATTTCAACTATATACTTTTCATGTGTCTAAGCCAAAAACTAACAGAGTTATGACCTTTTGTACCTTTAGGTAAACTACAGTACCCCAAAGCCAAGTTCAAGGTAACTAGGTCATGAGTATACTCATTTGAAAGCTGGTAACACGCTGAGCAATAATTTTTAAATGCCAAAACTCACAATGCTCAATATCTCCTCCCACCAGACGTCCCTTTCTGTCGAAATGGATTCGAATGAATTTTCCATACCGCGACGAGTTGTAGTTTCTAAAAAATTGAATTTCTGAAAAATATGCAAATACGCTCTATCGAACCTTGTCGTTGCTCCATTTCCAAATGCCTCAATGGCTGGGTTGGCTTGCACAACTTGGTTTTCCAGAGAGGATTCCTGGAAATTTGAAAAAATTCTGAAAAATTCAAAAAAAAGTTTTTACAGATTTCTGATCCTTATTTCCCGAACCAATCATTGCAAAGTAGGCGATAACTTTTTTGGTATTCTCAGTTTTTCCAGCTCCCGATTCTCCGGTGATCAACATTGATTGATTTTCCTTGTCTGAAAATTTGAGAAATTTCTGAAAATCCAAAAATTCCGAGCTCCTACCAGACATCATATTTCTGAATGCCTCATCAGACACGGCAAACAGATGAGGTGGCATCTCGGCACGTCTCTTGTTCACATACATCGAGGCAACTGAGTCCGTGTAGATGGGGAGCATTTTGTATGGGTTAATGAAGACGCAGAATAGACCGGAATACGTCTGAAAGTAGAAAATTTGAGTTTGGCTAATCGAGAGCTTTCAAATGAATATAATCATGACCTATTTTGCTTCACTTTGATTTTTGGTGTACTGTAGCTAGCTTCAAAGGTGCATAGGGACATAACCCTGTTAGTTTTCGCCAGAGACACATAAAAGTTTTATACTCAAAATTGGCTAAACATGAGCTTCCAAATGAGTATAATCATGACCTAGTTATCTTGACTTTGAAATTTGGGGTACTGTAGCTAGCTTAAAGGAAAAATACACAAAGCCGTAACTCAAACAGTTTTTGGTGGACACATATTAAAATTATATATTTGAACTTTGCTAGTCAAGAGCTTTCAAACTAGTATAATCATGACCTATTTTTCTCGAATCTCGTTTTTGGGGTACTGTAGCTAGCTTTAAGACTCCATAGAGCCGTAACTCTGTTAGTTTTGATCCAAGGCGCATGGCAATTGTATTTTTAAATTTGGCTAATTAAGAGCTTCAAAAAGAGTATAATCATGGCACTTTTTTCTCAAAAGTAGCTTTTCGGGTTACTGTAGCTAGCTTTAACAGCACATGGGGCCGTAACTCTGTTAGTTTTTGCATGAAACAACTAAAAACTATATATTTGAGCTTGGTTAGTTGAGAGCTATAAAATGAGTATAATCATGACCTAGTTTTCTTAACTTCGATTTTTGGGGTACTGTAGCTAGCTTTCAAGGCGCAAAAGGTACCTTGAAATGCAAGTGGAGGTAAGTAGGTCATGAGTATACTCATTCGAAAGCTGGTAACACGCTGAGTAAGAATATTAAAACTCGTTTCGATATACTTCACAGGTGTTGCCCGAAATTAGGATTTTTTAATTTTTTCCAAAAAAAAGTTGATTTTCAATCTCAGTTTTTGAAGTACTGTAGGAAAAGAAAAACTCACATAAATCATCATCGAATAGTATCTCTGTCGGAGATTATGCAACACGGACGCCTCGTTCAAAAACGTCAAGTTGCTCATGTCCTCCGTCTTCTCAAACTTGGCCGGATTGATTTCCTGAACTTCGGCTCTTGTCAATTTCTTCTGCGATCCATCAGCCGGCATCGTCAGTGTCAGATTGTCTCCCTCTTGGACCGCGATTGCAGCAGCAACGAATCCTTCGGCAGCATCCGGAACCCAAGCATGAGTCTTGTTATCGAATCGACGAGCAGCTTGCTCCTGAGAAATTATAAATTATAACAATTATTTCTGCACCTGGTATATTGTAAATTCGCTCTAATGAAAACCTGGACCCTCCTAACACCTTTACAATGCCCCTCGAAAAAGCAAAAAGAGAATTGCCCCCACGCAGGATTGAACTACGGACCTTTGGTTTACAAGACCAACGCTCTACCACTGAGCTATAAGGGCACACGGCAGGGTAGGGAACGAGGGCGTACAAGAAAGGGAGGGAGAGACGCAGAGAAAGAAGGGGAGATGGTGTTTTTGTTTGCGCTTCATACTACATTGGTTTTATACAGTTGAAAACAAATAGAAATTTCTAAAACTTGTCTTTGACTAATGCTTTTAAATTTATATTCAAAAGATTTGTTGGGAGATTTCCTATACTTTGGTGTTTAAACCAAAAAAATTGGTCCACTAGTTCTAGAGATATATCAAAAAGAAAAACCAAACAGTTTAGAGCTAATTTTCAGTTTTCAATTGTAAGTTAGAATAGTCAAATTTACTATGAAAATGTGTAGAATTTCCTGACAATTTTTTTGGTATAAAATTCATCTAGATTGAGCTAGTGGGTTTTGAGAAAATTGAAGAAAACTGAACTGCTCCCTCGCTCCTCTTTTTGGTTTCTAATCCCTCAATTTTTTTCCCCTCTCATCCCCAAAAAAAATTTGTACCTAGGTAAAAAAGAAGATAACTACTGTTTTCTTTGATAAAAGATGTTAGGAGATTTTTTGTCTTTCTTTCTCAACAAATCCCGCGCGGGATTTTCAAATATTTACATTTAGCTCACCAGAAAAATGAAATCTTGGCACAGGGCCAAGTCTTGTGATTTGAAAATGGCCTAGAAAATGTAAACTAGGCCATGGGAAACGTTACTGTGATTTAGAAGCGTTTTGACTAGGTTCCACAGAGGTTCATTGGCGGCCCACTGGCGGGCGAGATTCGATTGACCAACTTTCAAAGCTTCATAAGTTTCTTCAAGAGTGGAATCAAGTTATGAAAGTTATAAATTACTGTAGATAATGTTAAAGGGAATATTTTGATATAAAAATCACAGCCAAAAGTTCTTGGGGCGCTAAGAACCAAGGCTTCAAAGATGGTTGAGTGACTAGCTTTGGAAAAATAATCATAACTCAATGAGTTTTTGAGCTAGAGCTATGAATTTTACACCAATCGATTCAGCTTAAAAAGTTACGTTAGTATGTCACATTGCAGAATGGAGAACCCGAAATAAGTTCAATGGAGCGCGATTTCTACATGCAAGGAGGTAAGCCTAGGCGTAACGCAAAGGAAGTGGACCCCTAACTTCCTTCATTCTTGACCTACAGTAATAATTTTTGTACCATTAGACAGCTGAGTTTCTGCTTATTTTGGGGTGTTGCAAGTAGCTTAACACTGAAATTGAAGAATAACACTGAAATTGAAGAATTTAGAGGGCGTTTAAAAGAGCTACACAATTAACCCATGAAAATCCTCCGTAACTCGCTTCATTTTTGAGCTACAACTGTGATTTTTACACCAATCGATTCAGCATTATATTTTACATAAGTATGCAAATTGTTAGTTAGATTAATCTTAAATTATGTCCAGTGGGGCGCGATTTCTACATGCAACGCGGTGAGGCAAGGAGTAACGCTAAGGAAGTGGGCCCCTAACTTTCTTTTTCTTTGACCTAGATTCATGGTTTTCATACCATTTGAAAGCTGATATTTCATTTGTTTAAGATGCTAACACTAGCTAGATAACGCTAAAATTGAAGAATTTACAACACACTTATGACAGCTACACTGTCACTTCCCCATAACTCGCTTCATTTTTGAGCTACACCTATGAGTCTGGTACCATTCAAATCAGAAAAAATTTTTACAAACCTTCAAAGCCTCATCCTGCGCCTGCCGCAGGTACTTCCACCCCGGATCCATCATATAGTCGATATTCGCCATGGCGAACCAATTAGTAGATCACAAAAAAACAAGTTGATCAAATTTTTTTTTCTTTGATAAAACACACAAATCTGCGTAGCAGAAGCAAAAAAAAAGTTTTATCAATGGGTGGCCGTTGGGTCGTCGGCGGCAAAACGGGGGGCTCACAGAGAGAGCTTCAGGTTGGAGATATGAGAGAGAGTGAGAGACGCAGAGATCTTTTTGAGGATCGTGGATACACAATGTCGGGAGTAAAAACGCTTAGGAGAAACATATTGTATTTACGGGGCGGAGTACTTGAGAGGCATTTTCGGGGGAGGCAGAGAGAGCTGATCGGAGATGGATGGCAACGTTTGGGGAAAAAGGATGGAATTTGGGAATTCAAAAAGTTTATTTTTTGAAATTCAGAAAAACATATATATATATTGCGCTCTAATAAACATAATAAAACCTAATAAAAAAGTAGTTAAATCAATTACTTCTGCACCTGGCATGTTGTAAACTCGCTCTAATGAACACCTGGACCATCTAAACACCTAAACAATGCCCCTCAAAAAAGCAAAAATAGAATTGCCCCCACGCAGGATTGAACTACGGACCTTTGGTTTACAAGACCAACGCTCTACCACTGAGCTATAAGGGCGCACGATAGGCAAGGGAGAGAGGGCGTACAAGAAAGGGAGGGAGAGACGCAGAGAAAGGAAAGGGAGAACGGTGTTTTGTTTGCGCTTCATACTATATTGGTTTTATACAGTTGGAAAAAAGGGGTTTTCTGAAATTTGTGTTTGCTGAACAACATCAAATTTATATTCAAAAGATTTGTCGGGAAATTTCCTATGGTTTGGCGTAAAAACAAAGAAAATTGAGCAACTGGTTCTAAAGATATTTCAAGAAGAAAAAAGAAGAGGGTCCTAAAAGTGTAAAGCTCATTTTCAGCTTTCGAATTTTGGGTAAAATAGTCAAGCTTAATATCAAAATGTGTGAAATTTCAAGACAATTATTTTGGTATAACAATCAATCTAATTAGACAAGTAATAGTTGAGAAAACTAGCTTTTTAAACTATGTATCAGGTTCAATATTCATTGTTTCAATATGTACAGACAAAAAAGAGGCACCGGGGGAACTTCAATGGTAATTAATGACTCATAAATTACACGTATCATAATTAGTAATCAGCAAATATAGGGACTAATTTAGAAAATGGAGCATTTATAGGCTCGATTCACTCGACGAAGATCGGATGTGGAGAAGTCGTTGGCTTTTCCCATAATTGAAGTGAAATGATTATTCTGGAATAATTGGGTTTAGGCTTAAAAGATGCAGAATTTTTCAAGGATTATTTTGGTATAAAAAGCATAAAAATTGGTTGGGTGGTTTTTGAGAAAAATGGAAAATTCAAAAAAAAATTTTTTTTTTCGAAAAATTGGATTTATTTATTTTATACTTTTCTCAAAGACTATTTAACCGATTTTTATGATTTTCATACCAAAATGATACTTGGAAAATTCTGCGTCTTTTGGTGTCCCATGACCTAAATTTTCCCTTTGGCCCCGCCCCCTTACCTTTGCCTCAATTGTATTTTTTCCATTTCTCGACCCCTCATTTGCTTCATAATGCATAATAGAGGTATAATCATAGTGTTCTCCATAATACGATAATCCCAGATTGCTCAGCTTATCGAAATCTGTGTTAGCGCCTGCAAATCTGTCTGTTTGTTTGTTTTTCCGGATGTCTTTCTTACCATGAATAACGTTTTGGTACAAAATTGAGACGTATTGATCACGGTCCTCGCGTTGGTGCTCGTGAATGAATCCTGGAAATGCAAAGAGTTATCAATAGAGCGCATTTTGTATATTTGAAGTTCTGAGGATCATTTTGATATAAAAACCTTGAAAATCGGTTAAGTAAATAGTTTTTGAGAAAAATTGAAAAATACAAATTTTGATTTTTTCAAAAAAAAATTTTTTTTTCGAATTTTTCGATTTTCTCAAAAACTAGCAAACCGATTTTTGTGATTTTTATACCAAAATGATCCTTGAAAAATTTCACATTTTTCTCAATAGAGCGCATTTCCTTACCTATGACATGCATCAACTCATGAATGATTGTCGCGTAGTCAATACACTCATCGGCTAGGGAGACTTGTTGACGGCCACCGACCCGGGAAAAGTCTGCGTAGCATCTGGAATTTTGGAAATTCAAGTTTTTAACTAAAAAATTTAAATTCTGTGGAAAATTCTGCACATTTTGATATAAAAGTCAGGAAAATCGGTTTGGTAGTTTTTGAGTTGAAAAAATACTGAATCTAATTTTTTTCTGAAAAATTGGAATTGAGTATTTTCCAGTTTTCTCAAAGACTACTGAACCGATTTTTATCATTTTTATACCAAAATGATCCTTGAGAAATTTTGCATTTTTTTTAAATAAAATTCAAATGTTATGCAGAAATTTTGAAGAATTCGAAAATCCCTATTTTTGGTTTTCCGAGTTTTTGATACTATCAAACTTGTTAAATTTAGACCTGAAATCTATGAATAAAATAGAAAAATGTAAAATTTTCTAAGGATCCTTTTGGTATAAAGATCCTAAAAATTGTTTGAGTCGATTTTGAAAAAAATTAGAAAAATTCAAAATCCAATTTTTTTCGAAAATTTTGAAAAAGCCAACATTGTATTTTTCGATTTTCTCAAAAACTTCCCAACCGATTTTTATGATTTTTATACCAAAATTAACCCCCCATACCCCCAACTTTGAGCTCCTGCATCTCGCTTACTGTGAAAAATATCGAAAAGTGGTCAACTGATAAAATGTTTATCATAATATCAAAAACATTTTGTTAGTCGACCACTTTTCGATATCTCTTACAGTAACCCAGATAATTGAAACGAAATTGACGACTTCTGCGTCTCCATTAACCCAGTTTATCTCCTTTTTTTTCAAAATTTCCAAAATTCAGAAAACTCACCCATCCAACTTCTGAATAACAATATAATCCTTATCAGTTGGCGCTTTTGGTACAAATCGAATGCAAGTTCTCTTTGCATACGCATCAAAAGCCCGAGCTAAAACTGCTCGCTGAGCACTTGCTGAAATTTTGCGGACATTCGGATAGACAGACACACAGAAGCTTACTGTAGGCAGCAGAGAGGATGTAAGGGACTCGTCCGTTTGGCCATTTATCCTTATCAGCTGCTACGGCGACTCCACCACCACGTTTGAATCTCTGGAATGTTTTTTGTTGGATACACAGACACACAGATGGACTTCAAATCGTCAACTTTGAATCCGTTTATCTCGGTTACTGTAAATGATATCATAAAGTGGTCAACTGATAAAGTGTTTATCATGAAATTTTACACAAGTTTTTAGTTGACAACTTTTTGATATCTCCTACAGTAACCCAGATAACTTGAGTTGAAGGAGATGCAGACGAGCAGGCTCTCTTGCGGCCTCTCAAGACGCCAATTGGCCCCCTTTATCTCATTTCCTGGGATAGATATCAAAAAGTGGTCTACTAAAAAAATATGTAACATTTTAAGTTTATCATTTTATCAATTGACAACTTTTTGATATCTCATACCGTAACCCAGATAAATTAGCTCAAAGTTGGATTTTCCCAAAATTTCAAATTTCCCGCCTGACCAACCTGCATGGGAATCCTCATATCATGGAACAGACTTCTAACCCGTCGAATATTTGTAGTTGGCAAGAGAAGAGCATTTCGAAAGTCGGTTTCGGTTAAAAATGAGAATTGTTGCATATTTGGCATCCAGAAGGGCGCTTGGCACAGTGCCAAAGGAGCCGAGAGCAGTATGGAGAGCACTAGGGAGGGTAGCATTTTGGGGATGTTCTGAAAATTCTTAGATTTTTAGATGTTTTTGGTGTGAAAAATCAAATTTGCTATAACTATTTTGATATAAAACCATAAAATTTGGTTTATTAGTTTTTGAGAAAAGCGGGACTAAGGTAATAGAGGTGCCTAAAGCTTATTTATCTCGCTTCCTTCAAAAGATATCAAAAAGTGATAAACTGATAAAATACTTATTATGTTATGACAAATATTTTATTAGTTGACAAAATTTCGATATCTCCAACAGGGACTGAAATAAATTGAAGTGAAGTCAACGACTAGGACGTCCGCGTTCAAGAAGGAGGGCGCAGGGAAGCTAGAGCGGCTGCTAGACTGCGTCTCTTTTAACCTAATGTATCTCGGTTCTTTTGAAAGATATCAAAAAGTTGTCAACTGATAAAATGTATAAAAATTTATGAGCAATATTTCATTAGTTGACAAAATTTAGATATCTTCTACAGTAACCAAGATAAAGTGGCTCGAAAAACGCAGACAAGCAGCCGCTGCGCCCTCATTCTAGTAGCCGACTTCGAACCCATTATCTCGCTTCTTGTAAAAGATATCAAAAAGTTGTCAACTGATAAAATATTTATCATAAAGTTATACACATTTTGTTAGTTGGCTACTTTTTGATATCTCATACAGTAACCGAGATAGATTGGCTCAACGTTGAAAGCGTCCTAATTCTCCATAATTCCTTCCTAAGGCAGGTTTCAGGGTTTATGGTTGGACCAGGTTGGTTTATCCTCAAAAGTAAAACTAATTTTAATAGTTGTTTAGTTGAAATCAATACCAATTCATAGGAAGTTTTGTTGGGGTTATTTTGGTACAAAAACCAGAAAATTTGGTTAAGTGGTTTTTTGAGAAAGGAGGGTAAAGAGGTGGTCTGTGAAAGAGGGGCCCCTTTGAACCCATTTATCTAGTTTCCTGTGGAAGTTATCAAAAAGTGATCAACTAATAAAATGTGCACCATGAAAATTCAAACATTTCACTAGTTAACAAATTGTTGATATCTTTTACAGTAACTGAGAAAAAAGAGGTCAAAGTGGACGACAAGGCTCGACGAGGCAAGCTAGAGTGTATGCGTCTCCTTCAACCATATTTATCTCGGTTACTGTTGGAGATATCAAAAAGTGGTCAACTAACAAAATGTGTAAAATTTTATGCTAAAAATTTTACTAGTTTACAACTTTTTGATAGCTGTTAAAGGAACCGAGATAAGTAGGATCAAAGGCCACACTCAATCTAGAATCTAGGTCAAAGTTAAGGTTTCAAAAATACGTAGAAAAAGGTAACTTACCAAAAATTGAGTTTTGCTGCTCCCAACCAACTCTTTTCCAACCAACTACTGCTGGTTGTGAGCTACTCTACTCGTAGAGGCATCCATCTCCATTGCCAAAGGTCGCGCCTCCTCTCCCTCTCCGGAGCCAGTATTTCACGCGCGGAGGAGCATGCGGAAGGAACCAGTCCGCGTGTATGTGCTCCAGGGTTGTGCTCATTTACCTGTCAAAAAAAAACGACTGGTGGTGCAGGCAGCAGAAATGTTTGACTTTTTATTATATACAGAAGGAGGAGGAAGAAAGTAAATGAAGAACAGTTTTATGCAAACATTGAAACGATTTTTTCTCTCTTGTGGTATTTGCAGTTGGTTTCAAGAATTCAATTATTAGTCGTCGATGTATCGATCCAGATAGATGTTGCCCAAATTGACGATTGATGGAAGGAACAGTGGGATTACGTCGATCTGCAAGACTCTAGGCTTAGTATTAAATTGCAACCTCCATTATCTCGGCGCCCATTAGAAATATCAAAAAGTTGTCAACTAATGAAATGTAGAGCATAAAATTTTACACATTTTATTAGTTAACAACTTTTTGATATCTATTACAGAAAGTGAGATAAGTCGGAGCAAAGTTGAAAACTAGGGAGCCCGCGCTCTAGAAGGAGAGCGCGGAGAAGCTAGAGCGGTGGTCAATTTTAAGCTCACTTATCTCGATTCCTGTAAGAGATATCAAAAATTTTGTAACTAATAAAAGATTCAGCATAAAATTTTACAAACTTTATCAGTTGACATCTTTTTGATAACTTTATTGGTTAGCGAGATATCAGCGCTCAAAAAGGAAGCCGCAGGAAGGATGGAGCGGTGACCCCTTTCTCCCTGGCTCCCAACTTTAACCTCAATTATCCTACTTACCTTAAAAGATATCAAAAACCTGTTAACTAATTAACTATTCAGCATAAAATTTTACATATTTTATCAGTTTAACACTTTTTGATATCTTTTACCAAAAACGAGATAATTGAGATCAAAGTTAGAGAAAATACGATACTTTCAAAAATGTGTTGTTTGCCAACTTGCGATATTTGAAATCGTCTTGTTTGTTTGATCTACATTGTTTTGCATGTTTTGCTAAAACCTCATTCTTAAAGGTTGCAAAGTGCGCTCTACTGAACATTTAGCCATGTGTTCTAGTAGAACGCCTTGAAGCGCTCAAGAAGGAGGGCGCAGAGAAGATAAAGCGATGGTCAACTTTTGGCTAATTTATCTCGGTTTCTGTAAGAGAAATCAAAATTTTGTCAATTGTTAAAATTATTGTCATAAAATATTACACATTTTTATAATTGACCACTTTATGATATCTTTCACAGAACTTGAGATAAATTAGAGCAAAATTGACAACTAGGGAGGCCGCGCTTAAGCTAGTGGCTGCTTGTCTGTGCCACCTTCAAGCTCGTTTAGCTCAATTCCTGTAAATGATATCAAAACTTTGTCAACTAACAAAATGATCTTCATAAAATTTTACATATTTTTTTAGTTTACACCTTTTTGATATCTCCTACAGGAAGCGAGACAAATTGGAGCAAACCGGCGACTAGGGAGGACACGCTCACGAAGGAGGGCACAGAGAAGCTAGAGCGCTGTCTCCTTTAAGCTAATTTATCTCAGTTCCTGTGAACGATATCTAAAAATTGTTGACTAACAAAATGATCTTCATAAAATTTTACAAACTTTATCAGTTAACTACTTTTCCGTATCTCTGACAAAAAGCAAGATAATTAAGCTCAAAGACACAGTCCTAAAAATCTCACCTGAATCGGATCCGTTGCATTTGTGTCCCGATGTGGGCAATCGTGTTGGATGTAAATATAAGGATCGGGTGTGTTAATAGGTCCGAAATCGCTAGCACATCCAGTTACTTTGAAATTCCCATGGATATCACTCCAAGTACGACCCATCAGGTCATCGGATTCCAGGGGGAGGGCTGGAAGACTTTCAGGGTACAGCTACATAGCTAGCGAGTGAGCTACAAGCTCAAAACTCACAATCCTCATCCCAAAGATCAATATGGACCTTTTTAACAGCATGCGGATCAGTAGGGCACTTTAAAACTCCGGTGGCCATTAGGCACTTGGTCTTGGAAGCAGCCAAATTGGAAAATGTTAAAATTAGAAAAATTGGGAGCACTTTTTTAGAAGCCGTCATGATTCTGATGGGGGCAGAAGGCGTGAGGCAGAATGCGTGGGGGCAAGAAAACGACAAAGAATATGGGAACGTCTTTTCCCATGAGACCCCTCTTATCTTATCTTGCCATGGTCACTGGTGTGTTTGCTCATTGGTGTCAGTTGCACAAATATTTGTACATAACACTCTCCTATACATCATTTTTGGGAGTACATATGGTTAATGAGCACAGGGACCAGAAATCTCTAATTTTTTGAAAACAATTGAAAAGTGAGAATTTTAAAAAAATGCGACATTTTTGAAAAAGAAACCTCAAATTTTTCGAAAATTCGAAATTTTACAGTTATCCGAAAAATCCAAAAATTCGAAATTTCCGAAAATCCCAAAATTAGAAGTTTCCAGAATTCAAAAAATTTCTTAATAGTAAATTCTGAGAAATCCAAACAAGTTAAAATTTTCAGAAAATCCGAAAATCCTCTAATTTTCTAATTTTCTAATTTTCTAAAAATTTGAAATTCTAGGAATTTTGAAAATGCAAAAATTCAGATAAATTCAAAATTTTCGAAACCCTTAAAACTTGTCGGAAATCCGAAATTTCTGAAAATCCCAAATTTTTGGAAAACCTTAAAATTTCCAGAAATTCAAAAATTTCAAGAATTTCAGAATATCAAATTTTCCGACAATTTCAAAATTTTAAATTTTCAAAACTTTCGAAAACCTTAAAAAATTGAACACAGTTCGAAATTTTACAGTAATCCGTAAAACCGGTTAATTCCGGAATTAGAAAAATCCAAAAAATCTGACAATTCAAAACTTCGAAAATTCAAATAATTGAAAAATTCAGTAATCCGAGAAATTCGAAAAACTCAAAAAAAATTCAAAAATTCGAAAATTTGAAAATTTCAGAAATTCAAATCTTCGAAAGTTCAAAAATTCGAAAAATTGAAAAATTCGAAAATTCAAAATTTTCAGAAAATAAAAAGTCCAAAAAGTCCAAAAATTCAAAATTTCACAGTAATCCAAACTGAAGACTTTTGAAAATCGGGAAAATTCGGAAAGTCCAAAAAATGCTGAAAATCGCAAAATCTTAAATTTCCAGAATTCGATAAAACCGAAAAATTCGAAAATTCACAATTATACAGTAATCCGAAAAACCGGAATTTCCAATAAATTCCAAAAATTCAGAATACAGTAACCCGAAATCCAGAAATCCCGAAAATTTTCAAAATTTTAGAAACCCAAAAAATCCCCGTTTTCTGAAATTTTCCAGAATTCCAGACATCAAAAAGTTCAATTTCCCAGAAAATCTAAAAATCTAAAAATTTCTGAAACTCAAACTTTTTCTATCAGTTTTTATTCAAAAAACAGGCAATTTTATGTACAAAAATAAATATTATAAATCCAATAAAAAAACAATTATTTCTTCGTGGTCTTTCCCAACGTCTTCTGAATTCTCTCCTTCATCGCTTTGGCCTCCTTTAATTTCCAAGTGAATTCTTCCAATTGTGATTCATTGAAATCCAAAAATATCGATTTAATTTCCGTTTCTCCGGCTGGAAGTATTTTCAGATCCACTCCAACTCTTTGCGAATTTCCATGATTTTCGTAGAGTGACGATTTGTGAATTTTCGAAATTTTGACATCGAAATCCACGATTTCGTCATAAGACCATTGGATTGTCTGGAGTTGAGCACACAGGCGGGGACGGATTTTCTGGAAAATTCGGATTTTTGGAAGTTTCGGATTTCTAGGATATTTGGGTTTTCAAGATCACTGTCTGTCTGTCTGTCTGTCTGTCTGTCTGTCTGTCTGTCTGTCTGTCTGTCTGTCTGTCTTTCTGTTTGTCTGTCTGTCTGTCTGTCTGTCTGTCTGTCTGTCTGTCTGTCTGTCTGTCTGTCTCTCTCTCTCTCACCTCAAAAACATTGCTCATCTTCTCTGCTGCATCTCCCAAATTCTCACTTCTCAATTTTCCACGTCTTCCAGCTTCCGTAAGGACCACCCAAACGGCTTCGGCAGTTTGTTGATTTGTAATCAGATGGTAGTCTGGAAACATGCATGTTCCTTTAATTAGGCCAACAGATTTGGCGGGAAGTTTGAAATTTTAGTGCCGAAATTTAGGCTCAAACCAACGTGAGATTTGGCGCCAAATTTAAAAATTGCACGTGCCAACGTCCTAAGCTCCGCCCCCTGCTCTTATCCACATCGATCAATATCGATTCAAAGTCAGTACCGTTTTGCTACATCGAATCGAATCAAATAAGCACGACGATAAAAAGAGTCAAGAAACAAAGAGAGGAACAAAGCAAAATAGCCTGATTCGATTTTATTGGAAAAATCTGGACAAAACAAAGAAATGACGAGACAACAATCAACGGATCAGAATAGTTGTCAAACGGCCGAAGCGATCGGGAAGCGCGATTCGAGGACAAATTTGGAGATTGATGGAGTTGTGGATGGGACGGAGGGCGCTGGGAATACCACCGATTTGGAGAGATCCGGAAGTTGTCCCGATTTGGCGCATGGTGTCGAGAAGCCTGATGATGTGAGTGGCCCAAAGAAGTCCAAAAATAGACCATTTCAAAATAGTAAAAACCCTCAAAAAAAAAAGTCCAAAAATTGCTTAATTCCGAAGTTGCAAACGGGGCCCTTGCGGGCCAAAAACGGCCCTAAACCTTGTCCGGACCACAGCTTCCTCCAGGCTCAATATTTTGGGAACCACTAAAATGGGTACGGTAGAAAAACTGAAGAGCTACAAAACGATGCTATTTGGAATACTGTACCTTGTCTATGAGCGAAGTTACAAGCTAAAAACCATCAGGCGGTTTTTGGCTTGTAACTTTGCTCATAGACCAGATACAGTATTCCAAATAGGATCATTTTGTAGCTCCGGAGTATTTCTACTGTATCCAATTTAGATCGTCCAAAAATATTGATCCAAAAGGGTTCGTTTTTAGGTACGGAAATTCTGTGCTAAATTTGGCATCATTTTTAGCATCAATTTTTTCCGAAATCTCAAAAACGAATTCTAGTGATTTTTATATCAAAATGATCAGCAAAAAACGCTCTACAATTTGATACCGAATTTGACAAGATTCCAAAGTTTCCATAAGTTTTTAGAAGCGAAAATTTGAAAAAAGCTCAAATTTTTCAAAATTTCGTTTTTAAGACCTTTGGAAATTTGAAAACGTGCCAAGTTTGGTACCAAATTGTAGAACTCAATCAGCTGATCATTCTGATATGAATATCACTGAATTTGAATCGAAATTTGGTTCGGAATTTCGAAACAAATTTCGGTGATTTTCATACCAAAATGATCAGCGGAATGAGCTCTACATTTTGATTTCAAATTTGGCACTTCTTGACATTTGAAAATTTGTCTAATTCGGTATCAAATTGAAGAACTAATTTAGCTGATCATTTTGGTACCAAATCAAGGCTCCACCACCCTTGAATTTGGTATCAAAATGTAGAGCTCTTTTTGCTGATCATATTGATGTAAAAATCCTCCATTTTGGAATTGAATTATAGCTCCAAAATGCTCAAATTCGGTATCAAATTGTAGAGCATTTCCTCCTGATCATTTTTATATAGAAACTTCCTTGTTTCCAGGAATACATCCGCACCTCCCTGCTCTCCTATCCATGGTACCATGGCGTTCTTTTCGGTCGTGTCACCGAGAAACTTCTCAAATGGGAAAACTCCTATCTGGTGCGTCGATCGATTCTCAAAACCGACAAATTCCTCTGCATCTCTGCTCGTGTCGACAACAAAGTCTCCCATTTCCCCCTAAACTGCAATATCGAAGGATGGAGTTGTGCGAAGCTCTTTGAGCGATTCCCAGCTATGCCGAATAAAAGATATCACCATATATGGCAACTGCTCGATGCGTGGTCCCTGGTTGTCAATTATATTGTGCCAGTGAGAAGAAACAAGTTGGTCGTGCTGCACAGTCAAATTTTGCCGGACTCGGTGCCGTTGGGACATGGAGCGTTTGGAGAGGTTTTCAAGGGGAAGTTTGTGCCCATTGGAGGGACGGAACCGACTGAGGTGGCTGTGAAGAGGATGCTCGGGGATCCGAAGAGAATCAATTGTCAGGAGTTTTGTCAGGTGGGTCTTTAGTACCGAATTTGGCATTTTTGGAAATTTGGATTTGTGTCGAATTCAGTATCAAAATGTACAGCTAATTTTGCTGATCATTTTGATATAAAAACCACTAGGCTTTTTTCCGAATTCCCAGACCAAATTTCAATTGAATTTCAATGATTTTCATATCAAAATAATCAGCGAAAATTGACCTACATTTTGGTACCATATTTACCGATTTCGGAATTCCGAAAATGTGCCAAATTTAGTATCAAAATATAAAGCTCATTCTGCTGATCATTTTGATATAAAAATCGCTAGAATTGAATCGGAATTTGATCCGAAAATAGTGATTTTGGGTCAAAATGGCCATGACCTAGATTTGACCTAGGATCAATCAAGATCCCAGAAATCGGAATTCTAATGTGTACCTTGCCTAATTTTCCAGGAGGCAAGTATCATGGCAATGCTGGAGCATCGTAACGTCGTCAACCTGTTCGGATTCGCCGCTCTTCAATTCCCAATGATGATTGTCATGGAGTTCGTGCCGATGGGCGATCTTAAGGTGAGCATTGTGATTCTGGGCTCTAGATTCTATAGATCCTCATGATCCTTCTGCTTCTTCTGAACCTCATGATCCTTTTAGATTGCTCTAGATAGTTTTAGATCCGTGTAGAATCGTTTTGATCCTTCTAGAATGTTCTAGTCTCTTCTAGATCCATCTATATCCATCTGGATCCATCTAGAACCATCTAGATCCATATAGATCCATATAGATCCATCTAGATCTTTCTAGATCCTTGTGACCCTTCTGATTCTTCCAGAAATACCTCCGCCAAGCTTCCAATATCTCCCCCAAACAAATCTCCCTCTTCGCACTTGACATTGCCAATGGAATGCGTCATTTGGCATCGCGTAAAGTGATCCATCGAGATTTGGCATGCCGAAACTGTCTGATCACCAAAGAGGTTCGAGTCAAGATTTCGGATTACGGATTGTCGGTTAATGATGTGGAGGTGGTGGTCAAGGTGAGATCTAGAAAGCTCCTAGAGCTTCCATATAATCCAGAAATAAAATTCCAGAACCTTCGAAAAGCTCCAATCCGCTGGTTGGCTCCGGAAACCCTCAACAAGGGAATCTTCAACGAGAAAACCGACGTCTGGTCGTACGGAGTGCTGCTCACCGAGCTGATGACCCGTTGTGCAGCTGATCCATTGGCTCCGAGGGATCTCAAGGAGGTTCAGAAATGGATCAAGGAAGCGGACCATCCGCATCGTATCGATGGTGGTGATCCCCGAGATTTTGCCGAAATGGTAGATTACTGTTGTGAGAAGTCGCCGAGCGCTCGTCCGACGTTTCAAATCGTCAAGAAGAAGGTTCAAGCCATATATCAGAAGTATGCTGATCTCGAGTTGGCGCACTGTTTGAGCCCGAATCCGAACCAGTCGCCGAATGTGGAGAAGGTAGGTCTGGATGGATCTGGATAGGTCTAGACAGGTCTGAGTAGGTCTAGAGCCCTTCAGATCGGTCTAGACACATCTAGATGGGTCTCTATCGCTCTGGAATTGATCTAGACTCCTCTAAACGGCTCTAGAGTAATCCAGACTGTGTGGGACCGGTCTAGGTGGACCTAGATTGATATAGAGGGGTCTGAATTGATCTAGAAGCTCATAGATCGGTCCAGGTCTAGGTTTAGGGTAGTCTAGACCAGATGGGATCGGTCTAGACGAGTCTAGATGGATCTAGCCAGATCAAGATGGATTCAGACCTGTCTACATGAATCCAGGCTATCTAGAATCAACTAGAATCGTCTGACTAGGTTCAGGATGATCCGGATCCATCTAGATTGTACTGGAACAGGTCAGATTGGTTTGCCTATCTGGCGTCTAGCGTCCTCCAGATCCTCTAGAACATTCCAGAAGGATCTAGACGGCTCTAGCTTTATCCAATTCAACCAACTATAGCTAGAAATTTCCAGAAAAAATCGGAAGATCGCAAGTCCAATACTGATCGTCGAGGCAACAACACGGATCGTCGTGCTTCAACGACGAATCTCACTCGGAAAAAGTCTCGTGACGGTGGTGGTGGTGCGGGTGGAATGGGAACCGCGCGTCGACGGGGAGACAAGACGAATGAGCGAAAATCGAAAGGATCGCATACGGGTGGAAATGACAAGAATGATAAGGGCGGTACGATGAAACGAATGCAATCGGCGAGGAAAAAGGATAAGGGAGGAGCAGCAGGAGCTCCGGTCCAGGGTCCAGCACCAGCGCCGGCAAAGTGAACTATCGTTTTTTGTAGTTCTTTTTTGAATGGAATAAAGTATTGTGTTCTGTGTATTTTAGGCCATGGCCTAGAACTCCGAAATGTAGGGATTCTAGGCCATGACCTAGATTTCCAAGAATTTGGATTTCGAGGCCACTAAGTTTAGGGTTACTGGGACATGACCTAGATTTGAATTCTAGGCCACTATGACACGTTTTTCGGTTTTCTAGGCCATGACCTAGATTTTTCAGAAATTTGGGTTTCTAGGCCATGACCTAGATTTCCGGAATATTGGATTTCTAGGCCACCATGACACGTTTTTTGCTTTTTCTGGGTCATGACCTCGATTTCGGTTTTTTTGGTCGTGACCTAAAAACCCAAAATTTCAAAAATCTAGGTCATGGCCTAGATTTTCCATGAATTTAGATTTCTAGGTCATGGCCTAGTTTTCCTTAAATTTGGGTTTCTGGGTCATGACCTAGATTTCGAAAATTCTTGGATTTCTAGGCCATGATCTAAATTTTTCAATTTTTCAGGTTTCTAGGCCACCGTTACACGTTTTCTGGTTTTCTAGGCCATGACCTAGATTTCCGAAGTTTGGATTTCTAGGCCAGCAAGTTTGAGGTTACTGTATCATGACCTAGATTGACTTTCTAGGCCACCATGACACGTTTTTTCGGTTTTCTAGGTCACGACCTAGTTTTCCTTAAATTTGGGTTTCTAGGCCATGATGTCCCAAATGTTGATTTTCAGCCATCTTCAACCATTTTTTGGCTGATTTTGGCTAATTTTAGCGGATTTTTACTCATTTTCAGCCATTATAAGTCGATTTTCAGTCAATTTCAGCCAATTTTCACCCATTTTTAGCCAATTTCCAGCCAAATTCGAAATCTTACCATCCATTTTGGTCACCAGCATCTCTCCAAGTCGTTCCAAAATCGATTCTTCAATTTTTGAGCTCCTCAAAAATTGCTCAGCTTCTGCAAGTGTTGGTGGTGGCATTTTCTGAAAATCTGGAATTTCAAAAAATCTGAAAAAATGGGAAAAAAGTAGGAAAAAGAACTGGAAAAATCCACCAAAAATATAGGGAAAAAAGGGAGAAAATGGGGGGAAAACTAATAAAATTTATTGAAAAAAACAGCGAAAAACCTACAATTCGAGACTACTAAAAAGGCCAAAAAATCAACAGAAAAATCGAAAAAAATCCAAGAGAAAGTCAGAAAAAATAGCAGAAAAAACCGGTGAGAAAAATCGAAGAATTTGAGGGAAAATTTTCAAAATTTTGAAAAATTTATTATTTCGAATTTTCCTTCTGCTCCTTGTTTTCCTCGGATTTCTGCTCCAGCCGGCTCAGCTCCTCGTCTATTCGTTCTTTGGCACGATAGACCTGAAAAATCGATATTTCGCTTGGCGGGAAATTTGAAATTTCAAAAACTACAGTACCTAAAAGTACAGTAATCTCAAAGAGTACAGTACCTAAGAATACAGTAATTTCAAAAAGTACAATAATCCCAAAAAGTACAGTAATCTTTAAAAGTACAGTAATCTCCAAAACTACAGTACCTAAAAGTACAGTAATCTCTACAAGTAAAGTAATTTCTAAAAGCACAGTAATCTTTAAAAGTACTGTAACCTCTAGAAGTACAGTAATCCCAAAAAGTACAGTATCTAGAAGTACAAATATTCAAAAAAGTACAGTAATCTCAAAAAGTACAGTACCTAAAAGTACAGTAATCCTAAAAAGTACAGTATCTAAAAGTACAGTAATCCCTAAAAGTACCGTACCTAAAAGTACAGTAATTTCAAGAAGTACAGTAATCTCAAAAACCTACAATATCTAAAAGTACAGTAATCGCAAAAATTACAGTACCTAAACGTACAGTAATCTGGAACAGTACAGTAATCTCGAAATCTACAGTGCCTAAAAGTACTGTAATCTCAAATAGTACAGTATCTAGAAGAACAGTAATCTCATAAGGTACAGTATCTAAAAGTATAGTAATCTCCAAAAGTACAGTAATTTCAAAAGGTACGGTAACTAAAAGTGCGGTAATCCCAAAAAGTACAGTAATCTCTAAAAGTACAGTACCTAAAAGTACAGTAACCTCCAAAAGTACAGTAATCTCAAAAAGTACCGTACCTAAAAGTACAGTAATATCAAATAGTACAGTACTTAAAACTACTGTAATCCCAAAAAGTTCAGAACCTAAAAGCACAGTAATCCCAAAAGGTACAGTACCTTGAATTACAGTATCTAAAAGTACAGTAATCTCAAAAACTACAGTAATCTCAAAAACTAAAGTACCTAAAAGTACAGTAATCTCCAAAAAAAAGTACCGTACCTTGCTCTGCAAATAAAAAGTGCCTCCTTTGGCCTTATCGTTGATGGCAAACAGGTGTTCGTAGTGCTTCTCGACGTCTTCTCGATTCAACGGCGTCTTCACATTCAGAATTTGAAGGGATTCCTGGAAATTTTAGGAGATCTTGCTCATTTTCCAGTGTCCAAATACCTCCAAAGAGATTCCCAACTTGGCATTGGCATTCGCATTTTCCTTCGTCTCACTCGGCGATTGTCCAGTGGCGGCTGCGTGACGGGCGGCGGCTTGTTGGGTTTCTAAAAATGGTCCATAGCTTCTTCCAGGGCTAATATTCCCGGACCAACTAGAGTGGATACGGTAGAAGAGCTCAAGAGCTACAAAATGACCCAAATTGGGTTACTGTAGCTGGTCAATGAGCAAAGTTACAAACCAAAAACCGTTCGAGCTACCTTTTTGGCTTGTAACTACGCTCCTAGACCAGCTACAGTATCCCAAATAGGCTAATTTTGTAGTTCTAGAATTCTTCTATCGTGTCCAATCCAGAAATATTGATTTTGAAGAAAACTAACGTCGAATCTCATCTCTAACAGCTCTGGTGAGCGCCTTGGTGACTGCTTCTCCAGCAGCGAGTGCCACTTTCAGTGCGGTTCTCCACGGCATTTTTGGGGCTGAAATTGAATTTTTGAAAACGAAAATTTGCAAAAAAATCTGGAGAAAAACGTCGAAAATTGAGCTCGTAGCTCAGCTCAAAATTGGAATTTCAGCTCAAATCAAAACGGATACTGTAGAATTTGAAAAGAGCTACAAAATTTGACTAGACTGCTCAACGTCTTGTGTGACCCAGAAGACGTTGAGCAACCTACTCGATTTGGGTATCATTTTGTAGCTCTTTTCAAGGTCTACATTTTCCTTTTCGATTTGAGACGAAATTCCAATTTTGAGCCGAACTAGAGACTTCGAAACTTGAAAAAGCAAAAAAAAAGACAGAAAAAAGCCAGAAAAAATAGACAATTTGGTAGATAAAACCAAGCTTTAAGAACCCAAAAATCCAAAAAAATATATAAATTCGAAAAACTATTTTATTTACAAAAAAAACCTAATTTATTTAAATCCTCTACAAAATAGATACAATTCAGCACTCATATCCCGACACGCTGTTGGTTTCACCGTTTTGACTACCGAAAATCGATCGGAAAGTTCTCGAACGAACTCGCCACGCCCACTTCCGTCCCAGATCTGAAAATAACAGATTTTGAGTCAAAAATCCCAAATTTCGTTTATCTAATTTCACCTAGAGCTCAATTCAGCCTCGATTATTTTGGACGATCAAGCTTCTCGAGCTTTCTAGGCTATGACATAGATTTCTATGTTTCAGAGTTTTAGAACAAGCTGAACTTCTATGAGCTACTAGGTCAGCAGAACCCAGGCACGTTTAGCTCAAGCTGCCTTGACGTGGCCTAGCTTCATCCAGCTCGGCCAGTATCAAGACTCAGACGCGTTAAGATGGATCAGGATGGTTCTAGACTTGGTCTAGATAGATTTAGCTAGATCTACTTGCGTATAGGTTGGTCTTTGTAGCTTTGGATGAGTCAAAACTGGTCCAGGTTTGTCTGAACTTGTCAGGAGTAATCAAGTTTGTCCTAGATCGTTCTAGACCCCAGTAAGATCTAGTTGAACATCATCTAGCTTTATCTAGAGATCAACTCAGCTTTGACAAGCTTAGAGGATCCTGCTAGGCGAGCACAACCTCAGTTCAAGCTGGACCAGCTCAACTTCTATGAGCTGCTAGGTCAGTATTGCCCAGGCCTGTCTAGCTGAAGCCAATAGCATCGCCTTGAAGTGGCCTAGCTTTATCCAGCTCGGCCAGCAAGACTCAGACGCGTCCTGGTCCAGGTCCTAGATAAGTCTAGAAGCATCTAGAGGGATCTAGACTCCTCTAGACAGGTTTAGGGTAGACTAGACCAGATGGGATCGGTCTAGATGCGTCTAGATGGATCTAGATAGATCTAGATGGGTTTGGACCGGCCTAGATGGGTCTAGGCTATCTAGAATCAACTAGAATCGTCTGACTAGGTTCAGGTTGACCCGGATCCATCTAGATTGTACTGGAACAGGTCAGATTGCTGGAACTAGGTTCTGGTCCAGGTTCAGGTCCATCTAGCTCAGCTCAGCTTTGTCTATCTGGCGTCTAGCGTCCTCCAGCTCCTCTAGAACATTCCAGAAGGATCTAGACGGGTCTAGATGAATCAGGATGGCTTAGATTCATGAAAATCTTTGTTTTCAGCTCATTTTCTCCCATTTTCTTCCAACTTTTCCCACTAACCTTACACAGAAAAACTCCATTTTTCCTGCTCAATTCGAATGCATTTTCTACCGTATTCTCCCCAGAAAACAATCGAAAAACGGTTCGACACAACTCAATCAATCTCAAATGGTCCGTTTCAGAGTCTCCCGTCGGATTCGGCGCCATATCGCTCAGCACAACGTCTACAGTACCCTGCCGATTCAGAAGTTTTTCTCGAATTTTCGCCTGAATTTCTGATGACGTCACGTCGGATTGTGATAGGATGTCGGCACCACGAATCGGGAGAACGTTCTGGAAAAAGGGGCGGAGCTTAAAAATGGGGGATTTTTGTCCGAAAAAATCGTTAAAAATGGCTCGAAAATTCCAATTTTTTGGATTTTTAAGCCGATTTTTGGGATTTTTAGGCCAATTTTTCGGATTTTTAGGTATAATTACCCCCTAATTACCTGTAAATCGAGCCCTAATGCATATCCATTGGGACATTTATCCACTACAACTTGCAGCCATGACCCGGGTGCACATCCAACATCAACTACAGTAATCCCTGGTCGCAGAAATTTGAATTTCTCATTAATTTCGATTAATTTAAAGGCGCTTCGAGCACGGAAATTGTGCTCGCGGGCTTTTATCGTGAATTCGTCAGTGGATTGGCGTTGAATGTAGCTGGAAAATGGAATTTTTCGGGGAAAAATCGAAAAAAATCGAAAATTTAGACTTGAAATGTGCCAAAATTGGGCTGAAAATTTCAGAATTTTGAGCTGAAAATTCCAAAAATTTGAAATTTTCGAAAATTTTTTTTTGGATTTTTGACCATTTTTTTTCAAACATTTCGGACATTTTTGGCACAAAAACTGAAAAATTAGCAAAATTTCAGTTTTTTTTTCAAATTTTGAGCAAAAAATCGGAATTTTTTTTTTTTTTTTGAAAATTTCAAAATTTTCAATTTTCAGCCAAATTTCAGCCAAATTGGACTAAAATGTTCGAAAAAAAACCGAAAAATTCGAGATTTTAGAGCTAAAAATTCCGAAAAAATTGAATTTTCGATTTTTTAAAAATTCCAAAAATTTGAAAATTTTCGAATTTTCAGAATTTTTTTTTTTCAATTTTTCGAAATTTTTATGAAAATTCGAACATTTTCAGTCAAAAATTCATAAATTTCAGCAATTTTTACAGATTTTTGGGAAAATTTGAGCAAAAAATCGAAAAAAAATTTTTTTTTGAAAAATTCAAAAATTTCCATTTTCAGCTAAATTTCAGCCAAATTGAGCTGAAATTTTCGAAAAGAAACCGAAAAATTCGAGATTTTAGAGCTAAAAATTCCGAAAAAATTGAATTTTCGATTTTTTAAAAATTCCAAAAATTTGAAAATTTTCGAATTTTCAGAATTTTTTTTTTTCAATTTTTCGAAATTTTTATGAAAATTCGAACATTTTCAGTCAAAAATTCATAAATTTCAGCAATTTTTACAGATTTTTGGGAAAATTTGAGCAAAAAATCGAAAAAAATTTTTTTTTGAAAAATTCAAAAATTTCCATTTTCAGCTAAATTTCAGCCAAATTGAGCTGAAATTTTCGAAAAGAAACCGAAAAATTCGAGATTTTAGAGCTAAAAATTCCGAAAAAATTGAATTTTCGATTTTTTAAAAATTCCAAAAATTTGAAAATTTTCGAATTTTCAGAATTTTTTTTTTCGAATTTTTGAATTTTTTTTTCGAAAATTCGAACATTTTCAGTCAAAAATTTATAAATTTCAGCAATTTTTACAGATTTTTGGGAAAATTTGAGCCAAAAATCGAAAAAAAAAATTTTTCACATTTTCAGCTAAAAATTCAAATTTCCCGCCAAAAACTAACCGATTCAAATTCGCTTTCGTCGCTTTTTTCGTTGAAAATTCTCGAATTTTCCCAAAAATTCCAGAATTTTCGAGCTTTTTCAGCATTTTTTGGCTTAAAAATTTGGAATTTCGGAAAAAAAATCACATTTTTAGGTGAAAATATATAGAATTCATCGAAATTTCGAGAAAAATAATCAAAAAATCAGAAAAAAAAAGCAAAAAATCACAGTTTTATTGGGAAAAAATGGGGAAAAAAGTAGGGGAAAAAACAAGCATTTTCAGTAATTTTCAGCCAAATTATCGATTATTCTGGAATTCTCAGACACTCGTTTACAGCATGCATCAATCCTTGATTCTCCATTGCCGCAGCGACACGTTCCTGCAAAAAAAAATCAATAAAAATCAGGAAATTTTGGCTGAAAATTACGAATTTTTTGAGCCAAAATTCGGGAAAAATGGGCTAAAAATAGGCAAAAAATGGCTGAAAACTCAAAAAAATCCTATAAATCATTGAAAATTTTGAAAAATTTGGAAAATTTTTTAAATTTTTGGGAGAGATTAGGGTAAAAATGAGCTAAAAATTGGGAAAAAAATGGCTGAAAATGACAAAAATCATAGAAATGTCTGAAAAAAAAATGAAAGAAAAACCCTAAAAATCTGGAAAATTGGCTAAAAATTAGTTAGAAATCTGAAAACTTCACTGAAAATGGTCAATTTTGAGTCAAAAATCCCAAATTTTAAGTTGAAAATTCCAAAAACTGGCCTCAAAACCCTGAAAAATTGACCTAAAATTTCCAAAAATTGGCCTAAAAATCCCGAAAATTAGCTTTAAAATTCCGAAAATTGGCCTAAAAACTTCAAAAATTGGCCTAGAAACCCTATAAATTTGGCTGAAAATCCCAAAAATTGGCTCAAAAATCCAGAAATTTTGGCTGAAAATTACGAATTTTGAGCTTAAAATCCAGAGTTTTGGGTCAAAAATCCACATTTTCTGGGCTAATCACAGAAATGAGCTGAAAATGACAAATTTTGAGCCGAAAACTGGAAAAATTGTGGTAAAAATGAGCTGAAAATCCTGTAAATTTGGCTGAAAATGACGGAAATTCGAGATTTCTGGACCATTTTTCGTATTTTTTCATTTTTTAGCTCAAAATTTCGGAATGTTTTCAATTTTTTATAACATTTAGAGCTGAAAATCCAGATTTTTGACTTTAAAATTCCAAATTTTGGGTTAAATATTATAGAAAGTTCTGAAAAAATTTGGAAAAAAAATTCTAAAAATCGGGAAAATAGGCTGAAAATGAGCTAGAAATCTGAAAATTTGACTGGAAATGGCCAATTTAGTGTCAAAAACCCCAAAAAACGGCCTTAAAATCCTCAAAATTGGTCTAAAAATCCTTTAAATTGACCTAAAATCCTCAAAATTGGCCTCAAAATCTATAAAATTGGTTTAAAAATCCCTAAAAATTGACCTTAAAATCCCAAAAAACGGCCTTAAAATCCTCAAAATTAGCCTAAAAATCCCAAAAATTGGCTTTAAAAATCTCGAAAATTAACCTAAAAACCTGATTTCTGGACCATATCTTCTGATTTTTTCACTTTTTTAGGTCAAAAAACCTCTAATTTTCAATTTTTGGGCTCATTTTTTAGCTATAAACCTTATCAGCCAACTGCCTGTTGATGGATTCCTCTGTGGAGTGTGATCCGGGCGTAATAGACACGCTAACTTTGATTTTCGGGTGTAAACTCCGCAATAATTTCACTCGAATCGCCAAACCAATAAGTGTCGCCATACTGCAGTGCGGGATTGTTGGTGTGAAGTTTACCTGGAAAATTTGAATTTTTTGGAAAATTTTGGTTTGGCGCGAAATTTGAATTTTTTGAAAATGTTGATTTTCAGCTTTTCTAGACCAAATTTTCAGTTTTAAAGCCATTTTTCGCATTTTTAAAGCTTAATTTCAACTTTTTAAGGGTTAAAACCCCCAATTTTGGTGGTAAATGCTTGAAAATGGAAAATCTCTGGAAATTATGGTTTTCGGCCAAAAAAATCAACTTTCTGGGGCGAAATTTCTGGTTTTTTAACGATTTAAATGCTTAAAAATCTTGTTTTTTGGGTCTAAACCTTAACAAAAGTCTCCTCTTCATCGATAAAAACTTTGATCAGCTCCTCCTGGACTACATTCAACTGTTCCAGGGTATATGGATGCTCCGGGTCGTTAATATCACGGATTAGATCAAAAATCTCCCATGAATCAATCGGATCTTCAACGCTTTCGTCGCTGAAAATTCAAAAAAAATTAATTTTTGAAAAAAATATTTTTTGAGCCAAAATTTGGCCAAAAACCCACCGTTCGGTGCCAGTTACCGGTCGATGACGTGGTTTCGAGTCGAAAAGCACCGGATTTGCATTATCCAAACGTTCCTGACCCATTTTTCTGCTTGAAAAACGATGAAAAATGAAGAAAATGACGAAAAAAAATAATATTTCGGTGGCCGAACTCGGGTGGAAGAGAAACCCCCGGCGCGGCCGCGCGCCTCTTTAGCGCGGTTTTTTGAATTTGAGGTTTTCTATTGGTACAATTTTTAGTTAATTCCGTGCGATTTCGCTAGAAAAAAGCCAGGAAAACATAAGAAAAAGTGCATACAGCTGAAAAAAACATTCAATTTCCAATTATTGCGATTTTCTCAAGTTTTCCTGTTAAAAAACTTACTGTCAGGGAAAACCAGAAAAAACTGGTCGGATTAAGGAACAACTTAGATTTTACAACAAGAGAACCTTCTTCTTCTTCTTTTTCCACAAAAAACTTAGTTTTCATCCCCAAACCACCCGTATTAATCCCCCGAACCGTTCCATTCTTCAGAAAAGTATTAATCCCTTATTTTCTTTTTCGTTTTCCATTCTCTGTATTCATTTTTTCTTGTTTTCTATCTAAAAGTTCCCAATAAACATATAGATTTCTCAAAAAAAAAACTAAATTTTCCTTTTTTTTTAAATTTCAATTTTCAAATTTTCCCCCTGGCGCCCTCACCCTCCCCAGCAAGTCGCGCCCACCGCCACCCTCCTCTACGCCCTCCACCTCCCTACTCTCAGCGACGCTTGTGGCGCAATGGCTTGCAGTTTTGCCCACCAATCTAGAGGTCGCGGGTTCGACTCCCACTGGCGCCAAATCCTTTTTTCCTCTTTTTAAAACCCTTTTACACCTATTTGGATGAACACATATTGTGTTTATAGGACAGTTTCGTTCCGTGCGTGTGTCCAGGTTAATTGGCCTGTCCCCTTCCCGAAATTTCTTTCACCTCTTCCGTACGAACTCGTAATGATCACTTCGTCCGTTTTCTTTTCTATTGAATTCCTTGGAGGTGGAGACCTACTTTTTCCTCTTTTATTCTCGACAAGTCAACTGTATTGGATTTAGGGGAAGGAACATTCTCGAAGGATTCTTGTACATTTTGTCACTTTTATGGCTAGATTTTGATCTCCTACGGTGTGAATAGTTGACAACTTGACACCCACTTTGATTTATATCTTTTCCTCCTATTTTATACATCCGTTTTCATAAGAAAAGTTTTCATTAAAACAATAAGTTAGTTTCTAGAAGATTTCTACCATTTCTACTGGAAAAGTCTCCCATTTTCCTGGTCCAAAACAAACCCAAAACACTAAAAACCCCTTTTAATACCTTCCCCGAGGCATTTAACCCTATTACAGTAACCCAGAAAAAAAGCAAAAAGAGAATTGCCCCCACGCAGGATTGAACTACGGACCTTTGGTTTACAAGACCAACGCTCTACCACTGAGCTATAAGGGCACACAGTAAACAGAGGAGAGAGTGCGTACAAGAAGGGAAGGGAGAGACGCAGACACAAAAGGGTGGCGGTGTGTTTTGGGAGAACTTGGAGAACTTCTCCAGGAGGAGAGTACGGAGGTTTTATCACTTTTTATCTGTTTTCAGTTGATTTTTTGGAATTTTTATTTTTTATTTCTCATTTTTCTTATCGTTTCCGGTACCTATCCTTATTATATTCGCTGTATTTTATCTTCTAAAAAAATTGTTTTTCTTCTTTCCAGATGTCCAAAACTACAGTAATCCTTCTCTTGATATGCCTTTCAATGGTAAAATCTTCAAATTTGATAGAAGATATAACGGATAAGGAAGCTGCTATGTCAGATGAAGATGATCATTTACAAACGTAAGAGATTTCAAATTGGCGCGCCCACACCGTCTCGAGTGGGCGCCGCGCGCCACCCTCTTCTACGCCCTCCACCTCTTTCTCAACAGAGGCGCCTATGGCGCAGTGGCAACGCTTTTGCCCACCAATCTCATATCGAGAGTTCGACTCCCCACCTCGGCAAACCTATTTTGCTTCTTTTTCAAAGCATTTTTTGCTGCTTAGAAAGTTCTAGATACCGTTTTTAACTTCAAATTCCAGATTCCCCACACCCCCTCCAATTGGGACAACCACGAACTCGGGAGATGCCCTTTTCACCAGAATGAATGAGATTTTGAGGAAAGAGGACAAGCAGAAGTCTCAGAATTTTCAGATCTTCAATGAGCAAGTTAGTCTGGGTTACTGTAACTTTAAAAATCCAAAAAATTCCAGGACCTGGTAACAAATTCGAATTCCAATCCATATTTTTCAACTACCAGGAAACCTAAAAATCGCTCAGATTCTATGCAAAAAGCTCGGGATCCGGATGGACACAATCAAGTGATAGCTGGAATTCCAGATTTGAGTGAGTTCTGGATCGACAGATAGCGAGGCAGCGCTTTAAAAATGGAAAAGTTCAACTTTTTCTAGTATAAATCTGTCTAAAACTAGGTTTAGAGCAAATTTTGACTTAAAAAACCCATTGAAATAGCCAATTTTAGTCCAAAATGAGTCAAAAATGATAGTTTCTGGACAAACAGGCACACCGACAGACATCAAAAACACACCCTTGGCGCCGCTCCCCTCTCCTCGCCACCCACCAAAAGCCGCCCTTTCCTATACGCCCTCCCCTCATTCTCTTTTATCTGCGCCCGTGGCGCATTGGCTTGCGCTTTTGGCTGCCACCCACAAGGTCCGGGGTTCGACACCCCACCCCGACCAATTCCTTTTTCCTTTTTTGTTGAACCACATAATACCATTTTTAGGCGACCCATGCTTCCGTCGCTACGAGAACTCGATCGTGGTGAACGCGCAGCCGTACGAAAGACGCTCATCAACGGGACTAATCCATTGCAAATCGCACTGTTTGAATAGCCAAATCGGTGTTTATACCTGCAGATCGTTTGTTTATGACAACGTGAATCGGGTGAGCGATTTTTCGATATAGATGAGGTTGTAAAACTTTTTGGAAATAGCTTGGAATTGCTAACACTGCTGGGGATCCTGGTTACTGTAGTAAAAGTTACTGTAAGAACCTTCAAATTCAATTGAAAAGATCTTTAAAACTGGTGGAACGTGTCATGATCATACTCATTCAAAAGCTCAGGATCAGGCAAACTCAAAAATCTAAATTTTATAAAATTTGAATGAAAACCAACCGAGTTAGGGTAAAAACAAGATTTTTGTGGAACACCTAAACTGGAACACCGGGAATGAAGTTAGATGGTCCAGGAACCGGTACATATTAATATGAATTTAAAAGCTCTATTTTAGCCAATTCCAAAAATATATAAACCATCAAAATCGAACAAAAATGAAGCAAGTTATGAGTGTTTAAAAAATAACTTCTCGAAAACTCTACCTGAAAATTTTGTTTCTGTCATAACTTGGTTAGTTTCCCTTCAATTGGAAGGAAAACTCAATTTTTGAATTTGGCTTGTCTTGAGCTTCAAAATGAGTATAATCATGCCCATGTTCAAGCAAGTTTCAAAAATATAGGAAAATGCGCTCTACTGAGAAAAATTAGAAAAATCGTCGTAACTTTGTTTATTTTGAAGATAGAATAGTGGTTGTTAAAGCTGAGCACCTGAAATTTGACTTGCTTCAAAATCATAACAGTTTCGTCAAAGTTTAAACGAATCCAGAAAATGCGCTCTATTGACAATTTTTGTGAATTTTGATCAGAATGGAAAACGAACTAAATTTTTAAACATGTCTTGTTGAGAGCTTCCAAATGAGTATCATCATGCCTAGTTTTAAGCAATTTTGAAAATTTCCAGAAAGTGCGCTCTATTGAGAAAAATCAGAAAACTGTCATAAGTTTGTTCGTTTCAGCGCTAACTGTACGGTTCTTGTAGTATAAGTCTTTAAATTTTTAGCTCTTAAAAAGTAATCTGTTTTCTACTGAATTTGATACTATTTGAAAGTGCGCTCTATTGAGAAATAGGTCATAACTCTGTTAGTTTCTATTCAATTTTGATGAAAATTAGATTTTTGAAATCAGCGTTCTTTGAGCTTCAAAAATCGGTATAATCATGACCCATTTTTCTCAAAAAATATTTTTCCAGGTTTGCGATCTCTTCGCCCATGTCGGGGACCAGGCTCCAGCACGTCTTCTCAAATTCCAAACTCGTGATTATTTTGAACCAACTGATATCGTTCATTGCTTATCAATAATCAACAAGCCTTCTGAAGATCCCCATACAGATTCAGATTCAGAAGACGTGGATCCTCCAAGCCCCCCTCCTCCATCATCTCCAATCAAGGCCCTAGCAACTAATACAGATACAAGGGATGAGAAAATTCCAGAACCCCAGAATCCTGAAGACGTTGTCACACCTTCTGAATCCCTTGACACTTGTCCACGTGGAAAACAATCTACATTTTTGAGAACTGAAGGATTTGAGTTGTTCAAGCATGATGAGCAAGAGATGGTTGTGGAGGATGTGGCTGAGTGCGCAAAGGCGTGTATTGAGAACAAGGTAAGATTATTTTAGAACATTTTGACATCAAAATCCATCATTCTAGCTCAAAAACTAGCTGAATTATACCCATTTTACATAAATTATCAATAGAGCGCATTTCCTGAATTTTCGGAACAAATTTGTTTTCGTTTTGAAGCGCTTGAAATTTTACGTATTTTGCTTGAAAATTCACACTTCTATCGTCAAAATGAACGAAGTTATGACGATTTTTCCGATTTTTCTCATTAGAGCGCATTTTCTCAAAACTTTCAGATTCGCTAGAATATAAGCATGATTATACTCATTTTGAAACACTCACCGAAGCAAGCTCAAAAATTTAGTCAGTTGTCGATTTTTGACCAAAGTTTACAAAAATTATCGATGGAGCGCACTTACGAAATTCTCTGAAAATTCAACAAAATTAATATCGTTTTGAAGCGCTTTAAATTTCACGTAAACATATTCTTGAATCACTTTTCTATCTTCAAAATGAACAAAGTTATGATGATTTTTCTGATTATTCTCAATAGAGCGCACTTTCTCAAAAATTTCAATGTTTCTCAAATATAGGCATGTTTATACTCATTTTGAAGCTCTTAACGAGCCAATTTTGAAAAATGAGGTTTCACCTGAACTAGGACAAATCTGACCGAGTTATGATGCAAACTAATTTTGAACCAATTTTCAGGTTAACGGCGTAGCTCTCACATGCAAAAGCTTCGACTTCCTCACAACTACATCCACGTGTTCTTTCACTTCTGAAGCAGCTGTACCTGTGGGAAATGGACAATTGAAGCAAAAAGATGAGGCATCGTATCATGAGAAGATTTGTGTATCCAAGGATTTCGTGGAGTGAGTTTTGATTTATTTTTGTTGGTTTTGGTCCAAATCAAAAACAAACTGCAATTTTGAATTTGTCTCGCTGAGCGCTTCAAAATGAGTATAATCAAGCCTATATTCAGGCAAATTTCGAAAAAGTTTGAAATTGCGCTCTAATGAGAAAAATTGGAAAAATCGTCATAACTTTGTTCATTTAAAAGATAGAACAGTTATTTTGAAAGCTAGACAGCTCAAAATTGATAAGCTTCGAGAAAATTATGATTTTGTTAAATTTCAAAATTTTCAGAAAATGCGCTCTAATGATAATTTTTGTAAACTTAGATCCCAACCGAAAACTAACTGAAATTTTGAATTAGTCTTGTTTAGAGCTTCAAAATGAGTATAATCATGCCCATATTCAAATAAAATTGAACTTTTTTCAGAAAATGCGCTCTATTGAGAAAAATCCGAAAAATTGTCATAACTTTGTTTGTTTTAGTGCTAGCTTGATGATTTTTGCGGGACGTTTTTTAAATTTCAAGCTCTTCGCAATGAATGCAATTTCAAATCGATTTGATGATTTTGGAAAATGCGCTCTATTGATAAAATGGGTATAACTCGATGAGTTTTTGAGCTAGGATGATGGATTTTGTGTCAAAATGTACAAAAATGTTTCTAAGTTCAATAAAGCCAAGCTAGACACGCAGACAGTTAGAGTGTCTCGCTGTCTCCGTCTCCTAAACTTTGAATACCAGTATCTTGGCACCTAGTAAAGCTAGAAAAGTGATTTTTAGCGGAAAATAATCCAAATTTTGCCTTTTTTTAGATTCTGCCCCTCGACATTCTTCTCCCGACACCCTCAAATGATTCTGGTTGGATTCGCAGAATCAGTGTCTGATTCTCCGTCATTTGAGCACTGTTTCGACACGTGTATCAACAGTTATCAGCTGTTCGGATTCAATTGTACATCGGGAATGTATTATTTTGAGGTTCGTTAGGGCAAATTTGCTAGTATATCTGGAAAATCCTCTCCATTACGTTGAGTGGTAAAGCGCGTTTGCTACGGAATCCAATAGAGCGAGTTTGCAATTTTTGCAGGAAAACCAACTAAATTGTATTCTGAATTCCGAAAACCGAAACACGCAATCTGAACTGTTCACAGAGGAAAATACGGATATTGTGGACTACTTTGAGGTGGAATGCACTCCGCCGAAAACTGAAAAAGTGTTCAAAAGACGAAAAATGGCTGGAGTCAGAAATTTTGGTAAGTTTTAGGTTTGCCAGGAGTTTCAACCCTCCAAAAATCATCCATCTACTACTAAAACTGACAAAGTAATAGCGATTTTTCGGATTTTTCTCAATAGAGCGCATTTTCCAAAATTGAACACATTTTGTTGAAATTTGATTTATTTGGAAAGGCTTGGCATTTCGAGATGAATCCCACAAAAATCATGAAGTTAGCGTTAAAACTAACCAAGTTACGGCGGTTTTTCTGATTTTTCTCAGTAGAGCGCACTTTCACAGAACTTCCATATTCGCTTGAACATAGGCATGTTTATACTCATTTTGAAGCTCTAAACAAGACAAATTCAATGGTCTAGTTTGTTTCTCATTTTGACCGAAATTTAAAAAAAGTTATCAATAGAGCGCATTTTCAAAATTCTTCGGAATTCAGCGAAACTAGTATCATTTTAAATTTTCTTCAAGTTTTTCCTATCTAGCTTCTGAAATCACTGTTCTATCTTCAAGATAAACAAAGTTTAGACGATTTTCCTGATTATTCTCAATAGAGCGCATTTTCTGAAAATTTTGGAGTCAGTCTGAATATGGGCATGTATATACTCGTTTTAAAGCTCTCAACGAGGCAAGTTCAAAGAATTAGGTTTCAACTAAATTCGTGGAAAACTGACCGAGTTATGGGTCAAACAGATTTCGAAAAAAAATTCAGAAACCGACGCAATTGGAGCTGATAAAATGTTGATGAATCACGAGAATGACATGGAAGACGACGGTTCGAAGTGGGAAAGTTGGTCCGAATGTCAGGAAGGAAAACAGACAAGAAGGAAGACTTGTCACAATTTTAATGTGGGTCAAGTTTTTAAAAATTATCAATGGAGCGCATTTTCCAAAGTTTTCAAAACTAGTCGAAATTAGGTTCATTGGGAAGAGCTTGAAATTTCAAGCATTTAGGCCAAAAAATCATCAAGCTAGCTTGAAAAGTAACAGAGTTATGATAATTTTTCTAAATTTTCTCATTAGAGCGCATTTACTAAAATTTTTGAAATTACTCTAAATATAGGCATCATTATACTCATTTTGAAGCACCCAATGAGCAAAAATCGAATTTTCACACGAGAGCGCTTTTCCATTTTTCGTTTTTCAGAAAATCGAAGATTGCGCTGAGGAAGTTAGAGATTGTGAAGAGCCAAGTGGCATGAAAATGTCGATTCGAAGATCTGGAGATTTAGAAGATTCTGGAATTCCGGAAAATGGGGAAAACGGAGAAGTAGACAATGGAGCAGAAGTCGAGGAAGAGGAAGGTGAGAAAGTGCGCTCTGTAGAGAAAAATAGAAGAAATTTCAAAAAAGTCGATATTTCACTAATTTTCAACTATTTTCGGTTAAAATCACGAAAAACGGCCTAAAAAATCGATAAAGAGTTTTCTGATCTCTGCGCGAAATTTAAATTTCGGTTTTTTTTTCAATTTCCAGTCGGTTTTTTTTTCTTGGATTTTTTACTAATTTCTAGCTAATTTTAGCTGAAAAATACAAAAATCCAAATATTTCCCGTTCTTCACAGATTTTTCACCAATTTCTAGTTGTTTTTGGCTGAAAACCACAAAAATCGATAATTGACCGCAGGCGGACTAGAAATTTTTCTCTTCCACCGCAGTTTTTTTCGTATTTGAAGCATAAAACGGCTTATTTTCCGATAAAAACCGAATTTTGGTTGTTTTTCTCGATTTTCTTACTAGTTTCCAGCGATTTTTAGCCTGAAAACCTCAAAAATCGATATAATTGCGAAATTGATCGCCGGCGGACTAGAACTTTCCCTTTTCGACCGAATTTTTTGCTTATAAAAAGCGAATTTCTTATAGAATTAGCTAAAAATTCAACTCCAAAAATCAGTAAACGCGCTCTAACGCCAAACTCCCACAGATCCCGTTCCCACGAAGGAGGAAATCGCCGAAGTGAAGCAGAAAATCCGTCGGACCGGCTTCAAATGTCCACTAAACGAATGCTGCCAAGTTTTTATGTCTTGTTCGTATGGATTAAGACACAATTCACACACAAAACAGCTGGAATGGTGTCGCCGACCGTGTAGTTCGGAGGTCAAATCGTTCAGACGGTCTCGGTTACTACGGTAGTGGCCGTGGCCTAGAATTCGACAAATTCTTTTTTTTTTGTTTTTTATTATTTGTACTACCTAATAATTATAATGATACTCATAAACTAATTAATTTAATAAAGCAATTATTGATAAAGTCGAAATTAACCTAAAAAATCGATAATCGATTTTCAGCTTTAAAATCATATTTCTGTGGAAATTTTTTGTGGTTTTACATAGTTTTTTCTTAGAATTTTCAGAAAAAATCTGAAAATTATCGAATTTTTTCAAAATTTATATTTTTTGTAAAAAAACGCAATTTTCAGAAAAAAGCAATTTATTGATTGAAAATCTAGCACCAACCAAGAAAAATTAGAACCAAAGGAGAAAAAGGAAAAATCGATAAATATGACAATTGTAAAAATGCTATTGCGCTCTATTGCACACACCAAGCATAGAAATACAGGGGAAAGTACAGAAAATTACAGAATTTGTACAAAAATTGAAATTTCGAAAATCAAAAAATTCCAAAAAACCAATTTCTACAACATATGCGGGGGCATTGGAATGACACCAACACCGACACCACCCTCATGACATGTTAATGGGGTTGAGATGGTCCATTGGTCTGTGGTCTCATCGTATTGCTCCATGGAGCACAAGTTGTTTTCACCGTCGAATCTGAAACAAAAAATCGATAATTGATTTTTTTTTTCTGATTTTTTTTGGGTCAAAATACTGAGATGTTTCAGAGTTCCAACACTTCAAAAATCGCCTTCCTAGCGCTAAAACTAACAAAGTTATAAAGATTTTTCTGATTTTTCTCAATAGAGCGCATTTTCTGACTTTTTCCGAAATTCGCTTGAACATGGGCATGATTATACTCATTTTGAAGCTCTCAACAAGGCAAATTCAAAAATCTAGGCTATTTTTCATTTTGACCGAAATTTACAAAAGTTATCAGTAGAGCGCATTTTCAACTATTTTTTGAAATTTGAAAAAAATTGATATATCATTTTGAAGGCCTTCAAGTTTTAGGTATCCAAATTTTAAAATCAGTGCTCTATCTTCAAAATGAACAAAGTTATTACCATTTTCCTGATTATTCTCAATAGAGCGCATCAAAGTTTGTTTCTAATTTGATTGAATCCAGGCATGATTATACTCATTTTGAAGCTCTCAACAAGCCAAATTCAAAAATTCGGTTAGTTTTTCATTTAGGTCAAAATTCACAATAATTATCAATAGAGCGCATTTTCTAAAATCAACAAATCCAGTCGAAACTAGATTCATCTGAAAGGTTATGACATTTCAAGCCGAACCGTACGAAAATCATTCATCTAGCATTAAAACTACTAAAGTTACAACGATTTTTCTGGTGTTTCTCAATAGAGCGCGTTTGCTGACTTTTTTTCCAAGGTGGCTAGAATATAGGCATGATTATACTCATTTTGAAGCTGAGAACAAGAGGAGTTCAAAAATTCAGGTTTCATTCAAATTGGTGGCCTAGAAACCGAACAATTTGGGTTTCTAGGCCACCAACTTCCAAGGGGCCTAACTCGGCTCAAAATGCATCTTTTTGAAATCTAAAAAGATGGTTATACGCTTCAAGAATCCGTCTACCGTACCCAGCAACTGCAAACAATCCCTCATTGGTAGCCACCAATGAAACTCGACTTCTTCTCATGTTCATCGCCGAGCAGGGAGCCCATTCCTTCTCAATTGGATCGTAGACCTCCACAGACTTTAAGAAAGATGTTCCATCATAACCACCGGCCACATAAATCTTCCCTTTGTACGTTGCCGCACCGAAACGACATCTCTGTTGAATCATCGACGGAATCCGTTCCCATTGTTGAGATTCGGTGTCTAGGCGTTCGACACTTCCAAAGATTTGCATCCCATCGTGACCACCGCATACTGTAAAACATCCATTTTTGAATACGGTAAATTTGGGGGTCTAGAGCTATCCATTGGCGTTTTCTGATTCAAAAAACATGGATTTTGAGCCAAGTTATGCCCCTCTTAAGTTACTGGCCTAGAAATCCACAAATTTGGGATTTCTAGGCCACCAATTCAAATGAAACTTGAATTTTCGAACTCCTCACGTTCTCAGCTTCAAAAGGAGTATAATCATGCCCATATTCGAGAAAATTTGAAAAATTCAGAAAATGCGCTCTACTGAGAAAAATTAGAAAAGGCGTCATAACTTTATTCATTTTGAAGATTGAAGAGTGATTTTTTAATTAGAATACATAAAACTTGATAAGCTTCAAGAAGATCACGATTTTTTCGATTTCAAAATCAAAATTTACGAAAATTATCAATAGAGCGAATTTTCCAAAATTTTCAGAATTTCAGAAAAAATATTGCCATTTTGAAGCGCTTCGAATTTCAGGTATTCTTGTCAAAAAATCACCGTTCTATCTTCAAAATGAACAAAGTTATGACGATTTTTCTGCTTTTTCTCATTAGAGCGCGTTTTCTGACTTCTTCTCGAATTTGCTCAAACATAGGCATGATTATACTCATTTCAAAGCTGAGAACAAGAAAAATTCAAAAATTAAGGTTTCATTTGATTTGGTGGCCTAGAAACCCGAAAATTTGGGTTTCTAGGCCACCAAGCCGTAACTTGGCTCAAACTGAATATTTTTGAGTTCAGAAAAATGCAGTGGAGAGCTCTAAAAGAACTCTTACCATAAATATGTTTCCCAAGTACCGTAACCCCCGCGGCACTCCTCTGATTCTCCATCGGTGGTCCGGGTTCCCAGATATTCTTGTTAATATCATAAATTTCCATTGTGGATAAACTATGATTTCCATCGTATCCACCACAAACGTATAATCGATTTGAGACAAATGCAGCAGCCAAGGCGGACCGTTTCCGGTTCAGAGGGGAGAGCTGGAAATTTGGAAATTTCAGAAATTTTTTTCTGATTTTTGACTTTTTTCTAGGAATTTTTGAGAGGGAAATGGCTGAAAATCGTTAAAAATTGGAAAATTCCATATTTTCAGGATTACTGTAGTGGGAAGTTTCAAAAAAAAAATCGAAAAAAAAATGTTTTTTTTTCAGAATTTTTTTCCAATTTTCTCAATTTTTCTGGCTCAAATTTTGCTCTTTTATCTCACCTTGACCCAATTCAACGTATCATAATCGAATTTTTCCACCAAATCCATCCTATCCTGTCCATTGAAACCTCCAATTGCGTAGACTTGTCTCTTGTGGACAGCTACGCCCACACGGGTTCTTAAAGTGGTGACTCCTTCGATCGATGACCATTTTTTCTGGAAAATTCTCTTTTTTCAGAAATTATAGCTAGATGTTTCTGAAAAAATTTCAAAAAAAAATTTTTTTTTGATAAACATTTTTTTTTCAATTTTTTCGAGATTTTTCCGATTTTCAGAATTTTTTTAAAATATTTTTCATCATTTTCATCAATTTGCAGCTCAATTCCATAGAAAAACGCTGAAAATTCGCCAAAAAACGAATTATTTCCCTTAGGGACTACTGTAGCCAAAAGTCCGCAAATGAGCGTCGGCGTGCACGGTGTTTGCGGACTTCTCGAAAATGTGTCGTTTTCGGTGTTTTTTGGCTCAAAATTGATGAAAATTAGCGATTTTTTGGGGTTTCAGAGTGGTTTTCGGTGATTTCCATGCTGAAAATTGAGAAATTTGATCGTTTTTATCGATTTTTGAAGTTTTTTTTCTCGAAATTTTGGGTTTTTTTGCGATTTTGTTTTGAAAAAAATTGTTGATTTTCGGATTTTTAGCCCTGAATTGATCATTTTTTCGGGTTTTTCGGGGATTTTCAGGCGATTTTCAGCCAAAAATCAAGAATTTTATAGATTTTAACAATTTTGAAAAATTCAAAAAAAAAATTTTTTTCCAAATTTTCAAAAAATTCAAAATTCCCAAAAAGTCACCTGAATAGGATTATAAATCTCTACCGAGGATTTCGATTGACTCTGGTGCATAAGACCTCCAATAGCAACAATTAGGCCAGGAATCCGTTGACATGCTCTCGGACAACATTTGAATGATTTTAGGAATTGTCGGCGTTCCGGTAGAAGGTGATAGTCTTTCGCTTCATCGATCTGAAAGGGAAAAAATTGATTTTTTAGCGATTTTTGAGCTAAAATTAGGCTTAAAATGTGATTTTTAGCATCAAAATAAGCTAAAAACTGAGAAATTCGAGCTAGAAAACTGTGAATTTTTTCAAAATTTCAGCATTTTTGGGGTCTAAATAGGCCAAATTTGTGATTTTCAGGGCTAAAATGTGTTGAAAATCATGGAAATTAAGCTTAAAACTGCAATTTCCATTGAAAAACGCTAAAAATTTGACTAAAAATGACCAGGAAACGAATTATTTCCATCGGGGACTACTGTAGCCAAAAGTCCGCAAATGAGCGTCGGCGTGCACGGTGTTTGCGGACTTTTCGAAAATATGCCATTTTTCGGTGGTTTTTGGCTTAAAATTGGGGTTTTGAGTGGTTTTTTGGTGAATTTGAAGCAAAAAATTAACATTTTAGGAGTTTTTTAATCGATTTTTGAAATTTTTCTTTCGAAAATTTCCATTTTTTTCGAATTTTTTTTTTCAAATTTCAGCCTCTCTGGGCGTTGAAACAGGCCGAAAATAGTGGTTGTTAGGGCTAAAATATACAAAAACTCATGAAATTCGAGCTAAAAATGCAATTTTTTGGTGGAAAATTTTCGAAAAAAAAATTTTTTTTTCGAAAATTCCAATTTCTCAGAAAAACTGAATTTTCAGATTTTTCTAGAAAAAAATTCTTACCAAATCCCGACACGGAATATCCTTCTTGATAATTGAATTCGTGGCGACTGCCGACGAGAGAAACGTTGGACTGAGCAATGGAAGACGGACGCAGAGGAGGATTCTGGAAGAAAAAAATTTAGGCGGGAATTTGAAAAATTTTGAAAATTTATAGGGAAAAAACGGATTTTGAGCTGAAAAATGACGATTTTCAGCAAAAATTTCTAAAAATTATATTTTTCAAAAATTGTCCATTGGAGCGCATCTGCATCATTTCTACTTGATTTTTGGGGTGTTAAGGGCTGAAAATGACGATTTTCAGCAAGAAATCAAAAATTCAACATTTTGGGCATTTTTTGACTGAAAATTAGATTTTTTTCGAAAAAAAAATTTTTTTTTCAAAAATTCAAAATTTTGAAATTTTGTCCAATGGAGCGCACTTACTTTGCCGCATCCTGATGTCTTGTTTTATCATATTTCAACCATTCCATTGCTGCATTGAATATCTGCTCCTCAGAATCCACATATAAATTATCGCTATCCAAAAGGATTACGGTATCTACGAGGGATAATTTCTTGAAATCCTCATCTTTGGCCACTGATGTGAAGTGTTTCTGAAAGCGGGAAATTTGAATTTTTGGAAAAAAAAAATTTTTCTGAAAAATGTGAATTTTTGGCTAAAAATTGCACATTTTTCATGGTTTTTTTTCCAGAAAATTTTGAATTTTTCGGGAGCAAATGGGTGATTTTTAGGGATTTTTAGAAAAAAAATTCAAAAAAAATTTTTTTTCGGATTTTTTAAAATTTTTCGAATTTTTAAAATTTTTTCAAATTTTTCAGATTTTCAGATTTTCCAAAAACATTTTTTTACATTTTTCCATCATTTTCCTCAATTTTAAGCTTAATTCCAGCTGAAAAACGCTGAAAATTCGCCAAAAAGCAAATTATTTCTCCTAGAGACTACTGTAGCCAAAAGTCCGCAAATGCGCGTCAGGTGCACGGTGTTTGCGGACTTTTCGAAAATTGGTAATTTTTCGGATTTTTTGGCTCAAAATTGACGAAAATTTGCCGTTTTTTGGGGATTTTTATGCTGAAAATCGGAAATTTTATGGCTTTTCATCGATTTTTGAAGTTTTTTTCTGGAAAATTTCGAAAAAAATATTTTTTTTGGAAATCTCGAATTTTTGGCTAGAAAATCGGTTTTTAGCTGAAAACGTATCATTTTCAGCCATTTTTCTTAATAATTTTCCCGATATTCCATCTGAAAATTTCGAAAAAAAAATTTGAACAAAAAAAATTTTTTCCGAAAATTTTTTTCGAAAATTTTAAACTTTTAGCTCAAAATCGCCGATTTCGATTGATTTTAAAGCTATTTTTTCACTAGAAAATTGATTTTTTTGAGTTTTTATTTGTTTAAAAAATCTTTAAAATTCCGATTTTTGGCTTAAAATTGCTCATTTTTCATGATTTTTTCCCAATTTTTCTGTATTTTCATCCAATTTCCCTACTTGAATAAAATCTTCAGTCTTATTCGTCACATTCTTATCCACATTCATTAATTTACAAAAATCCCGGATGGAAAGGGCATTTGATGGGTGGAGGCGTGTGATAAGGAAGTCTCCGCAGTGCTGAACGACTTCTTGCATTTGGAAGAAGTTGGCGCCCAGCATTATCGATTGGACGTTGCCTGGAAATTCGGAAAATTTAAAAATTTTGAAAAAAAATTTTTTTTTTTGAAATTTTTGAAAAAAAAAATTTTTCAAAAATTCAAAATTGTCGATTTTTCAGATTTTTTGAGCTAAAAAATATGTGAAAAATCGAAAATTTGAGCTAAAATTGACCTAAAATTGATATAAATACCAGTTTTTTCAAAAAAAATTTTTTTTGAAAAATTTGAAATTTTCGGTTTTTTCAGAATTTTTTTTCGAAAAATTCAAAAATTGCTCACTTGTCGAAATCCGGAGCTCTCCGGTATAGGCAAATGATAGTAGGGCATCTACAGTCTCGTAGTTCATGTCTGGAAAAATTCAAAAATTTCAGATTTTCAGAATTTTCAGCACACCTTCAATCTTAATCTCCTTCATACTAGCTTCCATCATGTCCAGAGTGAACATTCCGCGGAAATATGGGATAGTTGCTGCCAGGATTACCTGAATTTTTGAAATTTAAAAAACTAAAAAAAAATTTTTTTCAAAAAATTCGATTTTTCCAGATGTTTAAGCTTAAAAATGTGATAAAAATCGAAAAATTGGCCTAAAATGTACCTAAAATCAATAAAAAATGATATAATTTTAAGAAAAAAAAATTCTCAAAAATTGTTTTTTTTCAAAAAATTCAAATTTTTGGGCCCAAATTTTCTCCAGGAATTCACACCTTATGCGCCGAGAGCTTCCGGCTCTCTACCACCAGCGCCACATCACATAGCTGACACTTTGAGCGCATTTCATTGAAGATTTCGTAGCTTTTCCGATACATTTCATCCAGAATTTCCAATTTTTGAAAGTCATAATCGTCATCTGTGCATAGCGGAATCCTCCCGATACGATCCACTAGTTCTGTGATGTTTGGCTCCTCGATATCACTCATTTTCTGCGAAAAATAGCGATTTTTAGCTCGGAAAATCTTCGAAAAATCAATTTATTTCCATTGCACGAGAATTGCGCCAAGAAATCCTCTAGAAAAGAGCGCGCGCAATGGAGAGACGCAGAGAAGCACTAAAAGTGCGCCAGCAACCATCTCTTGGGTCAGGTGGACCTTCATCGAAAAATTATCGAATTTCGCAGATTTTTTCGCTTTTTCTAGCTTATTTTTTGCTAAAAAGACCTAAAAATGCACAATTACGATAAAATGGAGAAGATTGGAGAGGGTAAATTGGATTTTTCCACCTAAAAATCAAGAAAAAAGGTTTCAGGGACATATGGAACTGTGTTTAAAGCCAGAAACAAGAGTAGCGGAGAGATCGTGGCGCTGAAAAGGGTCAGATTGGATGATGATGATGAGGTAAAGCTGCAAAATTTGAGAATAGTTCCTGAAAAATTGAAAAAAAATCTGAAAATGAAAAAACATTTTTTTTTTCGAAAAATTGAATTTTTAGATTTTTTTTCCCGGAATTTCTGGGTAAAATATGACAAAAAGCTGCTGAAGATTGCTAGAAATGGCTGAAAATTGCTGTAAACTCCAAAAATGACCTAAAAATTTGAGAAAACCCAATTTTTCAATTTCAGGGAGTTCCCAGCTCAGCACTTCGAGAAATTTGCATCCTTCGAGAGTTGAAACATCGAAATGTGGTCCGTTTATACGATGTGGTCCATTCGGAGAACAAATTGACACTGGTCTTCGAGTTTTGCGATCAGGATTTGAAGAAATTCTTCGACTCGTTGAATGGCTATATGGATGCGCAGGTTTGAGGCTTTTTTCGTCATTTTAGAGACTCTTTAGGCTTATAAATACGATAAAAATCGAAAACTAGAGCTAGAATTGGTCAATAAATGGTCAAAAATGATTTTTTGAAAAAAAATTTTTCGAACAATTCGAAATTTTCGATTTTTTTCAAAATTTTTTTTTTGAAAAATTCAAAAATTTCCATTTTCCCAGATTTTTAAGCTAAAAATTGTGGTAAATTTTGGAATTTTGAGCTGAAATTGATCAGAAATGATCTTCAAAAATTTTTTGAATTTTTCTGAAAAAGTGTCATTTTTGGTCGTTTTTAGAGACTTGTTAGGCTAAAAAATATGATAAACTCGAAAATTTCAGCTAAAATTGATCTAAAAGTGGTCAAAAATGGATTTTTAGAAAAAAAAAAATTTTTCGAAAAATTCAAAATTTTCGATTTGTGAGAATTTTTTTTTCAATTTTTTCTCAAAAATTCAAATTCCCCCCAATTCCAGACCGCCCGTTCCCTAATGCTGCAACTCCTCCGTGGTCTCTCATTCTGTCACTCCCATCACGTCCTCCACCGCGACCTAAAACCCCAAAATCTGCTAATCAACACAAATGGAACCCTAAAATTGGCGGATTTCGGGCTAGCAAGAGCCTTTGGCGTCCCTGTGAGATGTTTCAGTGCAGAAGTCGTTACCCTATGGTACCGCCCGCCGGACGTTCTTTTTGGCGCCAAATTGTATAATACTTCCATTGATATGTGGTCTGCCGGATGCATTTTTGCGGGTAATTAGATAAAAATGAGGGAAAAAAGCGAAAAAATCGGCCAAAAATGAGCTAAAAACCCCAAAAAATCATCTAAAATCATCCAGAATGGACCAGAAAAACTTCAATTTCAGACCCAAAAAATTGAATTTTTTAAGTTTTTTTTAACCAAAAATGAGCCTAAACCCCCTTCTTAGACCCCAAAAATAGCCCGAATTTCAGCTAATTTCAGACTTAAAAGTGGGCGGAGCCTAGGGAAAATGATTTTTCCAGAAATCTCCAACGCCGGCCGCCCGCTATTCCCTGGCGCCGATGTCGATGATCAGTTGAAGAGGATTTTCAAACAGTTGGGAAGCCCAACTGAGGAAAGTTGGCCATCGATTAGTCAGTTACCGGATTATAAGGTTTGTTTTAAAAATTGGGCAAAAATTGGATTTTTAGGGAAAAATGGCCCAAAAAACCGATTTTTTGGGCGTTTTTTTGCTCGAAAATTGATGTTTTCAGCTATTTTTGGTCCAGAAATGACTTGAAAATCCCAAAAAATTACCTGGAAAATTTGAATTTTTTCGAAAAAAAAAAATTTTTTTTCAACGATTTTTAGGTATTTTTCATCTCAGATTTTTTAAAAAATTTTTCTATCCATTTTTTTTTGCTATTTTACACAAAAAATGACCCAAAAACAAAGATTTTAGGCCCAAATTGATCCTTCTGCCGCGAATCTGACGACAGTCCGCAATACACCGCGCACGGTGTCATTGCGGACTTTTGGGTACAGTAGCCTATTCAAAAAAAAATTGGGCGATTTTGTTCAATTTTGTCCCAAAAACTTCGAATTTTGAGTCAAAAAAGCTGAATTTTGACAGGAAAACACCCCTGAAATTCTCACTTTTCAGCGGAAAATCCCAAAAATTACAAAAAATCTGAAATTTTTGAGGAAAAAATTTCATTTTCACAGCGATTTTTAGGTATTTTTCTTCTCAAAAATTTTCATCTGCTTTTTCTGTAAATTTTCCGCTGTTTTAACCCTGAAAATCGCCTAAAAACCTGAAATTTCGGCTGAAATTCATCCTCCCCAAGCAAAGTCCGCAAAACACCGCGCACGGTGTCATTGCGGACTTTTGTCTACAGTAACCCATTCTAAATATTTTTGTCGTTTTCATCCAATTTTCACCCGAAAACGTCGATTTTTCGGTCAAAAATCATCATTCTAGTCCCCAAAAACCGGAATTTCCACTTTTCAATGCTATTTTTGTACTTTGGAGTATCAAATTTCCCCTCTAGAGGCACCTTTTCTTATCAAATTTTGTCCCTGGTTTCTCTCCTAAATTTTCTTCATATCATCTTATTCTTTTTGCTGCATCCACGCAGCTGCTGCATTACTTTCCGCCCGTGTCAAGTGACGAAAAAAGAGAGTACTTTGGGCCCTCTCTCCAGCTGTTTGTTCTTCTGACGTAATTCGTACGAAACGGGCGGAACAGAAGAGACAGAAAAAAAATGATAAAAAATAGAGAAAGACAAAGAACCAGAAAGTGATTGATGATATCAGAAAAAAACCGAAAAATAAGAAAATATCTGAAATTCCAGCCATTCCCAACCTACAATCCGACACTGACTTGGAGCCAAATCGTGCCCAATTTGAACACCCGTGGACGTGATCTTCTGCAGAAGCTTCTTGTGTGCAATCCCGCTGGAAGAATCGATGCGGACACGGCCCTACGTCATGCCTACTTTGCGGACACTTCCGATGTCTAGTCCCTCTTTTTTAATCGCTTTTTTGCCTATTCACTTTGACCCCCAAATGAATCTCATTGCTTGCGAATCTCATGCCCTTGAAGGCTTTTTACTAATAAATGGCTACGGTTTTTTGTTCAAAAGAGAACACAACAACTGGAGTTTTATTGTTGCTCGAGTAACTTTTAAGATCAACGGCAAACACAGGTGCAATAACCGAGATTTGTCAAACCGAAACTAGAGAAAAAGGGTCGCTAATCTAAAGAATGTTCAATCGGGGGTGGTGTGGGCGAATGAGAGGATTTCCAAAATTGAAAGGATGAAACTTGATAGAGGAAAAAGAAAAGAAGGGTTTAAAACTTTTTATGTGGCTCGCTTTATTTTTGGAAACTTAACAAAGTAGCTATCTATATACTACTTTGCTAAAACAAGCTACATAACGAGATTTTGTTGGAGAATGACAAGGTAAAAAGGTTTCAAAATGTCATTAGATTTAGAGGAACTTCTGGATTTCGTCGTAGATGGCCAAGACGAGGGCTCCTCCGGTTCCACGGAAAACGTTGGAGAGGGCTCCCTTGAACATGGCGGAGATTCCTTCGTTTTGGATGATCTTCTTGGCGCAGTCGAGGGTGTTCTTGTAAAGGATGTCCTTGCGTCCGGATTGCATCATCATACGACGACGGACGGTGTCCCATGGGTAGGAAAGGATTCCGGATCCGACGGTGACGACTTGAGCGATTCCCCAGGCGGCGAAGAAGTTGAGCTTCTTTCCGTCAGCGGCGAAGACCATCTTGGCGGTATCGAACATTCCGAAGTAGGCGGCACGGTAGATGATGATTCCTTGCACGGAGACGAAGAATCCTCTGTAGAGTCCGATTGGTCCGTCAGACTTGACGATCTTGACGAGGCAGTCAGCGAGTCCCTTGAATTCACGATCGTTGGCCTTTCCGATATCAGCGGCAAGACGGGTACGGGCGAAGTCGAGTGGGTAGACGAAGCAGAGGGAGGTGGCTCCAGCAGCTCCTCCGGAAGCCAAGTTTCCAGCGAAGAACCTGAATTAGGACGTTTAAAATCTGCTAAAAACGCGAAATTTATGTTTAACATACTTCCAGAAGTCCTTCTTCTTGTCAAGTCCCTCAAGGAAGATTGCCTTGTAGGTATCCTTGAAGGCGAAGTTCAGAGCCTGTGTTGGGAAGTATCTGATGACGTTAGCGAGGTTTCCTCTCCAGAGAGCGGCGACTCCTTGCTCCTTTGGCACACGGACGAGAACGTCCATGATTCCCTTGTATCTCTTGTCGGCGGTGATGGTCTTGGAAGCATCTTGGACCTGGAGGAGAAGCTTGACACGCTCGATTGGGGCAACAGCGGTCTTGGAGACGGCAGCAGCGGTACCTGGAAAAAGAGAATTTAGAAAGAGAGAAATTCGAAAATTTTCGAAAAGAAACCGAAAAATCCAGGAAATTTTCGAAAAATCCTGGATTTTTAGGATTTCCAGAAATTCTGGCCTAAATTTTATAGCGAAGAAGACATTACTTACCTCCGGAGGCGAGATCGATCAAGAACTTTCTGGTGTCGAAGGACTTTTCTTTGGACATGATTCAAGATTGAAGGACCTCGGTGGTCGGTGCTTGCCAGAAGCAATAGTGGGAAAGCGCGGCCGCCCGTCGAGAGCGGTGCGCGCACAGCCCGTGAAGCACTTTGCGGGTCTCGCCGCGCCCGCGACTACGGTTTGGCGAGCGCGGCGATTCAAACTCGAGTTTCGGCGCCGCCCGCCCAGTTTTGGGATTTTCCCCCTTTTTTCGGCCTATTTTCCGCGTTTTTTATCGATTTTTCTGGGTAAAAAGTTTGAAAAAAAGGTTGGAGAGGCTAAAATCGAATTTTCGAACTAAAAATTGGCCTAAATTTACGAAAATTTGGGCTGAAAATCGAGAAAAAATAAGAATTTCGAAATTTATCCATTTTCCAGATTTTAAAGCGATTTTTTCCGGATTAAAAGTGTCAAATGTGCTGATTTTAAATTTAAAAGCTATAAATTAACCTAAAATATCCAAAATTCTCGCTGAAAATCTGAAAAAAATTCCGAATTTCGAAATTTTCGTATTTTCCAGATTTTCAAGCGATTTTTCCGGGTTAATAGTGTCAATAACCAGTTCAATGTGCTGATTTTGAATTTTTAAGCTAAAAATTGGCCTAAAATTCTGGAAATTTTCCCTTAAAAATTGCAAAAATCTGGGACAATTCGATTTTCGAAATTTTTCTTATTTTTCAAAGAATTTACTCCTATTCAAAAATCGGAAAAACAATGATAAAAACAAATAATCTCGACTGATAAACACCCCTTTTTGTTTACCAACTACTTATCAGCCAAAACAAAAAAAAACAGGTTCTAGAACTTTCCGACCGGTGGATCGATAAATAGTTTTTTCTCCCCTTTTTAGCCAAATTAGGAGGGAAAAGTTGCATTTTTCGCTTTCAAAATCATATTTATCTTCAATTTTCCAGGGAAATTTTCGGTTTTTTATCGTTTTTTTTTAAATTTTTATGAAAATTGCCATTTTTCGCTCAAAAAATTCGTTTTTCCCCTTTTTTAGGTCATTTTTCTTGCCATTTTCTATCGAAATTTCGTCAAAAAAGTTGATTTTTCGCTCTTTCAAACTTAATTTTCCTTCGTTTTTTTTCCGGTTTTCAGCCGAATTTTCGAAAATTTTTTCTCATTTTTTCATTTTTCCAGGTAACTTCCTTCTAGCCATGTCGAGCCACAAGCAAGAGCCACTCGAGGAGAACGTCGACCAGCTCACCCAATTCCGTGAGCGTTGCGCCGACCACGTCACCGAATTCAAGGCGATTCTCGACGAGTGCAACGATCGTGTCAACTCTCGCTCCGAGACCGAAGAGACCTGTCATCAGGAGATGGCCGACTACGTTCACCATTTGGACCATTGCGCCATGCCAAAGGCCTTCGCTTCGTTGAAATAAACCAATTTTTCATCCAATTTTTAAGCCTTTTTGAGCCCCTTTTTCTAGATTTATGTCCTCTTTTTTCGCTCTTTTTACCTTCTAATTGTGAGAGATGTATTGAATTTTAAATAAACCAAATTTTAGGGTACCCCATCCGCATCACTGCTGGACCAACAATGCCGTCTGATGCGAAGAAAGCACGCGAAGCAGCCAAGAAGGCCGCCGCGAAAGGAGGAAAGGGAAAGAAGAAGGTGAGAAACTTGGAAATTTTGAGTTTGACAAACCTAAAAATTCTCCAAAAATTGAGATATAGCGGTTTAAAAAAACCCGGAAATTTCTAAAATTTTGAGGCTTTGAAATCCAAAAATCCTGAAATTTAGTGTTAAAAAACCCTAAAATTGTCTCTAAAATTATCAAAAATCTTGCAGGAAGTGACCCCATCGATCTCTGAGAACGCCTCTGTGGTCAGTCTCACTGCTCTCGATGAGGAGCTCGATCAGGCAGCCGCCACGCTCGCCAAAATCGAATTGGAGAACGCCGCAGCTAGATCTGTCGCCGGAGCACTGACTTCCGATCCGAAGGGGTTGGATCATCGAGTGGAGAGCTTGACGGTAAGGGAAATTGACGGATTTTGGCTTGATTCATGCGAAAAATGAGGCAAAATTCCATGAAAAATGCTGTTTCTAGCTGTTTTCATCCCAAATTCTCTCTTCGGGGAGTATTTTCACAGTTTTTAGCGGAAAATATGGAGATTTTTGAGCTCAAAAACCGAATTTTTAAGTCAAATGTTCATAAATGTAGCTGAAAATTCGCTTTAAAAACTCTGAGAAATCTGAAAATTTCGACCTAAAACTAATTTTTAAGAGTCGAACCTACATAAAAATAGCATTTTTTAATAATTTTCCAGCTAGAATTTCTCTAAGAAATCCCTGAAAATCATGTTTTTGGCACTTCTTAACCCCACAAATCCTATAGTGATGGAAAATCAGCAAAATTTAGGTTTTTGAGGCAATTTTCGATCTTTCCAACCCCGAAAATCTCAATTTTCCTATTCCAGATCACCTTCCATGGACGTGAAATCGTCGTTGACACGAAACTCGAGCTGAATCGTGGTCGTCGCTACGGTCTCATCGGACTCAACGGATCCGGAAAGTCCACCGTCTTGCAAGCAATCTACAATAAGGAAATGCCAATCCCAGAGTCTGTAGACATGTATCTGGTCTCTAGAGAAATGCCAGCTTCTGAAATGACCGCTCTTCAAGCCGTCGTTGATGTCGATTCGGTCCGTAAAGAGCTGGAACATCTGGCTGAGCAACTCGCCGGACAGCCAGATGAGGAGAGTCAGGAGAAGCTGATGGATGTGTACGAGAGGTTGGATGAAATGGACGCAGAGTTGGCTGAAAAGAAGGCTGCTGAAATTCTGCACGGACTCGGATTCACCAAAACTATGCAAATGAAAAAGTGCAAGGATTTCTCGGGAGGATGGAGAATGCGTATCGCTCTGGCTCGTGCTCTCTACCTCAAGCCCTCTGTCCTTCTGCTCGACGAGCCAACCAATCACTTGGATTTGGAGGCTTGTGTCTGGCTGGAAGAGGAGTTATCGCAGTACAAAAGAACCCTTTTGGTGGTCTCTCACTCTCAGGATTTCATGAATGGAGTCTGCACCAACATCATTCATTTATTCCAAAAACAATTGGTCTACTACGGAGGAAACTACGATCAATTCGTGAAGACTCGTCTGGAATTGCTGGAAAACCAACAGAAACGCTACAATTGGGAACAATCTCAATTGCAGCATATGAAGGACTATGTTGCTAGATTCGGTCACGGATCTGCCAAATTGGCTCGTCAGGCTCAGTCCAAAGAGAAGACAATGGCTAAGATGATCGCTGGAGGACTTACAGAGAAGGCTGTCACAGAAACTGTCAAACAGTTCTATTTCTTTGATGCGGGAGAGATTCCACCACCAGTTATTATGGTTCAGCATGTCTCCTTCCGTTATAACGAGAATACTCCATGGATTTATAAGGATATCGACTTTGGAATCGATTTGGATACCAGAATCGCGTTGGTCGGACCGAATGGAGCCGGAAAATCGACACTTTTGAAGTTGTTGTGTTCGGATGTGATGCCGACTGATGGTTTGATCAGAAGACACTCGCATTGTAAAATTGGAAGATATCATCAGGTAAATTATAGGTAAAAAAGAGGAAAATCTTTATTCAGAGGGTCAAAATCTATTTCTGAAGCAAAAGAAGGACAATAATCATGATAAGCACAATAATGATCCATCTCAAGTTGTCCACTTCCTCCTCCTCTTTTTGCTCGTCCTTTTTCACGGTTTTCAACGCTGGAGTGGGCTCTGTGGGAGTTGTAGTTGCAGGGACAGCAGTGTTGGGGCTGGTTGTAGGGGCTCTGGAAAGATTGGTTTTTAGGCGGTTTTCTAGGTGTCATGGGGACGGTTTTTGGGCGATTTTTGACCTCAAAATCAGTTTTTAGACTCTTGAAACATGAATTTTCTAGTTCCAAAGCGATTTTTGGCCCCAAAACTGCCTAAAATAGGATTTTTCTCCGTTCAAAATTTGATTTTTGAACAATTTACTGGCCGAGTTATGACCCCAAACATTGCCAAAATTGGTTTGGGAACTCTTGAAAAGTAGATTTTTAGGATAAAAAGTGATTTTTTGACTCTAAAACTGCCCAAATTTGGGGTTTTCCGACGTTTTTGGACGATTTTTGATCCCAAAATCAGTTTTGAGCCCTCGAAGGATAGAATTTTCGGCCAAAAAGTAACTTTTTGACCTTAAAACTAGTCAAATTGGCATTTTTCGGGCGATTTTTGACCCCGAAATCGCTGGAAATAAGATTTTTCACTCACGGAGTAACTCCAGTATCCTTGCCAACAGCATCCAGAAGCAGTTGCTCAATGGGCGGAGTATCCGGATCACACTGTTTCGAAGTGCTCACACGAGCCATAAGACGAGTGTTCGTGGGTGCCTCATCCACAGATTTCTCTCCGGATTGCAAGAAATACGTGGTTAGCAGCAGTTTCGGCATACGCAGGTCCTTCCATTGAGTGAATCCCTCTGGCATCTTCCAAGTGAGGAGAATACGCATTTGCGATTTTGGAGCAATGTGTCCGGAGCCGGCTGGAAGGGCAGTGACGTTGGAAGCGGCGCTACAGCGGAGTTTGACGAAGATGTCACGATCGGAGATGTTGCAGAGGAGGAGCTGGACACGGGCTTGTTCTGGCTTGCCTTTGACAGCTTGGAAGGTTAGGAGAGTGGCCTGGAATCGGAATTTTGACGGAATCTAGGTCATTTTCAAGGCTTGAAGAGCCATTTTGAGCTCATTTTCATCCCCAAAACTACCTTCATCTCCTTCTCCGGATCATCTCGCAAGGTACGACGAATCGAGAGACGAGAACGGGTCTTCTTGCTGCTCTTACTGCTTCCAGATGACTTTTTCGAGCGTTTGGCACTTCCTTTGCGGAGACTCGCCGATTTTGCAGTCTTCATTTGCTCTTCATCCTTTTTCTCGTCTTTCAGATCCTCTTTAGGAGGTGGTGGACCAGTCACTTTGTTATCGGTTTCTTTTGATTCGCTGGAAATTGGATTGCTCAGCCTAGGTTACCCCATAGACTACTGTACCTCATCCCCTCTCTGAGCAGGAAGCTTTCCTTTTATAGAAAATCACAGATGGAAATAATTGCGAATTTGACTAAAATCTTCTCTTGAAGTGTAAAAAATTCTCACGCGTTTCTTGCAGCATCTCCACGAGGAACTTCCGCTCGATCTATCTGCACTGGAGTTCATGATGAAGGAGTTTCCGGATGTCAAGGAGAAGGAGGAGATGAGAAAGATCGTTGGACGATATGGAATCACTGGAAGAGAACAGGTAATTTTGGAGGGTTTTGGGTGGAAAATGTTGAGATTTTTAGCACCAAAACTGGGATTTTTAGCCAAAAATGCGTATATTACGGTTTTTGAACTCGAAAATAGGAGATTTCTAGACCAAAAATTACGGTGTTTAGCTCAGAAATATAAGATTTATAGCCGGAACTTCGAGATTCTTAACCTCAAATCAGCGGTTTTCAGCTCTGAAACATGTGATTTCCTGTTGGAAATTCATGATTTTTAACCCCAAAAATGTCTAATTTGGAGATAGATTTTGAAACATTTGACTCAGGAATTCGAGATTTTCAACACAAAAAATTAGTATTTGAACCATGGAACTAAGGTTTTTAGCTCGAAAATACGAAATTTCTAGCTTGAAATTCGAGATTTTCAGTCCCAAAATTAGAACTTTCAGCCGAGAAACTTGTATTTCTAGCTACAAAATCTTGATTTTGAGCTCAAAACCCCTAGATTTCCACCATTTTCAATCTCAAAATTATCATAAAATGAGATTTTTTTCGATCAGAAATTTGAGATTTCTAGCCTCCAGAACTCGAATTCACAGCATAAATTCAGAGATTTCTAGCCTCAAAATCGCCATTTTCCACCAAAACACATTCCAGGTTTGCCCAATGAAACAACTGTCCGACGGTCAACGTTGTCGTGTGTCGTTCGCCTGGTTGGCTTGGCAACAACCACATCTTCTACTTCTTGACGAACCGACGAATCACTTGGATATGGAGTCGATTGACGCTCTGGCCGAGGCTATCAACTGTTTCCCGGGAGGAATGATCCTCGTTTCTCACGATTTCCGACTTGTTTCGCAGGTATGGAGAGAGTGTAGCAATACTAGAAAATGACTTAAAAATTATGAAAAATGTCTCAAAAATCATGGAAAATCATCCCAAAGTCATAGAAATTCATCCGAAAATTGTGAAAAATGGCTCTAAAATCATAGAAAATGACCCAAAAATCGTCTAAATTGACTCTAAAAATACGGAAATTTACTCTAAGGCTCACGAAAAATGAGCTGAAACTCATATAGATCGACTCATTTTGAGTCAGTCAATTTTTGAAATTTTTTGGTCATTTTCATGTTTTTAGGCCAATTTTCAAGCTTTTTAAGCCAAAAATCATGAAAATCGACTCAAAAATCCATCTAAAATATCACATTTTTCCAGGTTGCCGAAGAAGTGTGGGTGTGTGATAACCAGGGAATTCTGAAATGGGACGGTGACATCTTCTCATTCAAGGAACACCTCAGAAAACAAATCGACAAGGATGTCAAGTCTCGCGAGAAGGGACTCGTCAAGGAGCGTTAATTCCCTTTCTTTTTTGTTGCTTTTTGTTGAAAAATCCCCCCTCCTTCCACTGTTAAACTCGTTGATTCATTATTTTCTTCCCCTTTACTTGATTCAAAAATCTCCAGTTTTTCTCCTCGTTTTTTGATGAAAATAACCAATTTTTCCCTCTTTTTCCTCTCCAAAAATGGTCGATTTCTATATTAGAAATTGCCCATTTTTTGGATTTCTTTTCCTTTTTCAGTTTAGGATATTTCAATTTCTTTGGTGATTTTGATTATTTTTTGGCTATTTTTGTCCGGTTCTCCCCATAATCCTTGTTGTTCCCCTCCTCCCCAATTTGTTGTCATCACTTTTCACTCTCATTTTTCAGTGTGTTAATGTGATTTTTTCGCCGAATTTTTTACTTGAAAAATGCTTCTTTTTCCAGTATTTTTGACTATTTTTGTACAATTTTTCTCTTTTCAGGGTTTTTGCCATTTAGGACGATACTGGTTTCTTCTTCTCTCGGCCCCCCGTCACTTTACACTGAAAAATTACGTTTCTTTTGAGAAAAAAGAGAAACAAAGTAGGTTACATGTTCTCTCGAGACATGTAGTAATTTGTAGGTTTCTTTCTTCTATTGATTTTTTTAAATTTTTTCAGAAAATTGGACCCAAATCGCTCAATTTTGAGCTGAAAATCGATCCAAAAAACGCTGAAAATCAATCCACAAAGCCGAAAATTTGCCATTTTTGGAGCCAAAAATTCATCTAGATTGCTCAGTTTTGGGCTCAAAAAACGCTATTTTAGAGCTAAAAATCCCAAAAAAAAATTCCAAAAAAAAAATGAATTTTTGAGCCCAAAACTGAGCGATTTAGATCAAAATTTTCGGTTAAAACTGGCAATTTTTTAGCTCAAAATTTGGATTTTTAGCCTAAAAATCACTAAAATTGCATCACCAAAAAACAAAAGAGAAAGTGTCAAAATTGACACTTTTTTGTTTGTTCTTCTCTTTTGATAATCACTTTGATTTTGAAAAATGTTGGGTATTGATAAGAGAAAATTGACGAAAAATTGCGTTATTATGTTGCTTTTTATGGCAAATTTTGGCAAAAAACGAAAATTTTCAAATTTCGAGTTTTAAAAAACTGGAATTTTTAATCCCAAAAATAAATATGAAATTCAAAAACTTTGAGTTTTTTGGGTCAAAACAAACAAAAAACAAATTTTGAATTTTCGCATTAAAAAGTTAGCTTTTTTGCAGTCTTTTTCAATTCAAAAAGTGTCATTTTCAGGATTTTTTTTTCTATTTTTAGAGAATTTTTCCGCAAAAAATAAACAGAAAATTTCAGAATCTGATGAAAATTATTATTACGAAATAGTTCAATTTCCCGCTATTTTTCCTTTTTTTCTTCATTTTCCCCCAGAAAAAGCATCAGATGACGTCCAAAATGACGTCATTTGAGGCTGGTGGGGGTGGTGTGGCCTAGGATCCGACAATCCTCGGCCACCGCGGCCACCAGTCTGCCGCTTGATTTTCTTCTATTTTAAAGCTATTTTTAGTGATTTTTTTTGCATTTTTTGGGTGAAAATTGATTTTTCTAGATTTTTAGAATTTTAAGAAATTTCGAAAAGCTTCTTTTTTTGGCTGGAAGTCGCTGAAAATGAATTTTTTTGTAAAAAATCCAAAATTTCTGAATTTTTGGCTTTAAAATAGCCAGAAAATGCTTGAAATTCATAGAAAAAGAATCATTTTTTCTGAAAATTTGAGATTTTTTGAAAATTTTTACAAAAATAAAAAAAAATTTTTTTTGAAAAATTTCAATTTTTTACATTTTTTTTTCTCCTTTTTTTTGCCTGAAATTTTCGCTTTTTCTCCTAATTTTTTGAATAAAAATCTGTAATTTTTCCCAATTTTTTCCATATTTTTTTCAGAGAAAATCGACTACTGGACGACTCGAAAAATCGATTTTTCTATGTGATTTTTTGAATTTTTTTCAAAAAAATCACTGAAAAAAATGTCTGAAAATGTCAGTCTTTTGGATGGATCACCACTTCCATCCACACCAAAAAATTCATCTGGAAATTTGAATTTGGCGCCAAATTCAAAAAATCAGAATTCGGAAAATGAGAATTTGCTAGTGGACTTTTTGGGTCCAGCAACAGCTGGAACTGAGAAGACAGTGATGGTGGAGATCAAGTAGGTTTTTCGAATTCTTAAAAAATTTGAAAAAATCCGGCGGGAATTCGAAAAAGTTTGAAAATTTGAAAATTAGGCCAAACTACAGTAATCCAAAAATTTTTCGGAGCATAGGCATGATTATACTCATTTGAAAGCTCTTGACAAGCCAAGTCGAATGGTACTAGTTTCATTGTTCTAGGATTACTCTAGCTCGAGATACGGTAGTTTTCGTGGTGTTGGCGTAACTACAGTAATCTAAAAAATATTTCAAAACTAGTCATGATTATACTCATTTGAAAGCGCTCGACATTTCAAGTCGACTGGTACAATTTTCATCTCTCTAGGATTACTGTAGCTCGAGATACGGTAGTTTTAGAAAGTACAGTAATCCAAAAATGCTCAAAATGAGTCTAGAATCGTCTAAAACCACCGAATTCTAGCTAAAAACAAGAGCAAAAAAAGTTTGCCACCGAGTGGAATCGAACCCCGGTGTTGATTCTCCGAAAATTTGCATGTCCAAAATCCCACTAGGCCACCCGAGCAAATTTTTGAAAAATCTCGATTTTTGGATTTTTAGAGGTTTTGAAGGGGTTTGGAAGGGTTTGTTGGGGGTTCTGAGCTGTTTTGAAGTCAGAGACGCCCTATTTCGACCAAAATTTCAGCCAAAAAATCTGAAATTCTGAAAAAAATTTTTTGAAAAAATTCAAATTTTTTAAAAAATCGAAATTTCAGAGGAATGACATGTCACTCATGTGTGAATAACATTCAAGATGTGATTGGTGGAAAGGCGGGAATTCGAAAAATTCAAGTAAATTTGAAAGAGGAAAATGGACAAATCGTCTATGACTCGACGATTTGGACGCCAGAAGCCGTGGCCGAGGCGATTGATGATATGGGTTTTGAGTGTAAAGTTTTAAGAGGTACAGTAGGAAAAAAAAATTTAAAAAATTTTAAAAAAATTTTAGAAAAAAAAATTTTATTGAAAATTTTTTTATTCAAAAAAAAAGTTGAAAATCAAAAAGTACAGTAATCCAAAACTGGAAATCATGAAATTCTACTATTTTTAGCCGAAAAAACGAGAAAAAACGACCCAAAAAAACTTTTTTTGAGCAAACGCGCTCCAATGCGAATTTCACCTTGCAAACGCGCTCTAATGATAATTAGGGTCTTAAAAACCGATTTTTAACGATTTCTTAGTGTTAGAGCGCGTTTTTAGCACGAAAAACGCCCAAAAAATGAATTTTTTGCAAACGCGCTCCAATGATAATTTTCACTGAAAAGGCTCCAAATGCGCTCTAACGCTAAAAAAGATCTAATTTTTTGGGCACTAGTGATTATAAATTCAGTCTGAAATTCTTTTTCGTCTCGAAAAAAAATTTATTTGGGGTTTTGATATCACTGATAAGGAATAGTAATAATCAATGGAGAGAAGACAAAAAACTTCCAATTTTTTGATGATAAGACACAATATGTCCCAAAAACGCACAAAGTATGCATTTTGTGTACAAAAATGCACGTTTTTTGAGGCTTTTTTGGGGTTTTTGAGATTTTTTAGCATTGGAGCGCATTTGCAAAAATTTTTGAAAAATTGATTTTTTGAAGGGGTTTTGGGCTCCACCCACTTTTTCAAGAATTTTTTGTTGAAAAATTTCGATTTTTAGCTATTTTAGACCATTTTCAGAGATTTTAGCATTGGAGCGCACTTGCTCAACAAAAAGTTTTTTTTTTTAATTTTGCAAATTTCTAATTTTCAGACGCTCCAGACGCTCCAAAAATGCCGGAAAAACGCAAATTCCGTCGAGCGGTCGTCTCAATCGATGGAATGACGTGTCATGCATGTGTCAACAATATTCAGGATACTGTAGGTCCGAAGGCAGGAATTCAAAAAATCGTTGTTAGCTTGGAGCAGATGCAGGGTGAGTTTTGGAGAAAAATTCGTGAAAAACGAGCTTTTTTGAGCGTTTTAGAGCGATTTTGAGGCAAATTAGCATTAGAGCGCACTTGCTAAAATGCTCAGTTTTGGTGCTAGAAAATCGGTTTAACGCGGAAATTCGTAGAATTAGCGTTAGAGCGCATTTGCAGGGTCTAAAATTCAGTTTTAGCGAAGTTTCAGGGAAATTAGCATTAGAGCGCATTTGCAACATTTTTCTTAAAAATCGGTTTTTTCGATTTTTCAAAATAGAAATAGGTTTTAGAGCCTATTTCAACGCGTTTCCCGTTGAAAAATTTAGTGCAAGTGCGCCCCAATGCGATTTTTTAGCCGATTATCAATAGAGCGCACTTTCTTCAGGAACCATCGACTATGACCCAGAGACGTGGACAGGTGATACTGTAGCCGAGACAATTGATGATATGGGATTTGAGTGTAAATTGATCACCGATTCAGGTAGTTTTAGGGACAATTATCAATGGAGCGAATTTGCGTTTTTTGAATTTTTGATTTTCAGAAATCCCAGAAATTGGCGCCAAAATTGAAATTCCGAAAGTCAAATCACCGAAAAAACCGCCCAAAAGTGAATTGGATGGTGGAAGAGTGGAGCTACAGCTGAACGGAGTCAAATATTCAAAAGCGGTGAGTCAGCAAATGCGCTCCAATGAGAAATTGGCTGAAAAGCGGGTTTTTGGTGTGAAAATGGATGTTTTAAGGCGAAAAAATCGATTTTAAGGCTTAAAAATTGCTATTTTCGACTGAAAATTTCAATTTTACCCGCGAAAAAAAAATCTGAAAATTCAAAAAAAAAATTTTTTTTGCAGAACACCTCGGAGCACCTGGAAAAGTGTACATTTGGTGTCGAAGGCATGACTTGCGCATCGTGTGTACAGTATATCGAGAGAAATGTGGCAAAAGTGGAAGGTATGGAAAATTTCAGATTTTCAGCCAAAAAAACAATGTTTGGCTGAAATTTTAATAATTTCGAGTTTTTCGAAATTATCGATTTTTTAGGCATTCTTGGAAGTTTGAAATAATTTCTAGAATTTTTTCAGCCAAAAAAAATTTCGCAGAAAAAAATTTTTTTCTGAAATTTTTCAAAAAATCGATAATTTTAGGTGTCCACTCGATTGTTGTCGCTCTAATCGCCGCGAAAGCCGAAGTGATCTACGATAATCGATTGACTTCCGCCGATGCGATTGGAGAGCATATGACAGAAGAGTTGGGATATAAGGCGACACTGCTGGACTCGATGGGCGCCAATTCGAATTATAATAAGATTCAGTTGATTGTAAGTGCGCTCTAGCGAGAAATTAGGTTTTTTCCCGCGGAAAAACTGTGAAAAACGAGCTATTTTGATCCAGAAATGACGAATTTAGCATTAGAGCGCATTTACCAAATGTTCGATTTCAAATGATTTTTTGCATTTTTATGCTTCAAAATGTGCTCTAATAGCAGTTTAGACTCGATTTCGTTCAAAAACAAGCCATTCTGAACCATTTTAAGCCAAAAAAGAGCATTTTAGCATTAGAGCGCGTTTACTGAAAACTTCAATTTTTTGGATTTTTTCCACTTTTTAGGGTAGAAGTATGATCTAATAGCAAATTAGGCATTTTTTGCGCTTCAAACTGAGCCGTTTTGAGCCATTTTGAGCCAGAATTGACCATTTTATCATTAGAGCGCGTTCGCTAAAAATTCCACTTTTTCCAGATTTTTTGGATTATAATTGCGCTCTGGTAGCGAGTTAAGCATTTTTTTCGCTTGAAAAAAGACGTTTTGATCTATTTTAGGCCAAAAATGGCCTATTTATCATTAGAGCGCATTTGCCAAAAATTTGATTTTTCAGAATTTTTTCATTTTAGGTCAAAATTGCGTCCTAACAGCGAATTAGGACATTGGGACGTATTTTAGACATGAAAAACATGAAAATTTCAACATTAATGCAAACGCGCCCCAATGCTAATTTTCATCAAAACTCAAGTTTGAAGGCTTGAAATGCGCTCTAATGATAGTTTTGTGGTAAAATAACTATTTTTAGCGTTAGAGCGCATTTTCTACATAAAAATAATCTGATAAAAATGCAAGTGCGCTCCAATGCTAATGTTCACCAAAACTCGAATTTGGGTGTTTCAAATGCGCTCTAACGCCAATTTTGTCGTAAAATAACTATTTTTGACGTTAGAGCGCCGTTTTCAGCACGAAAAACTGGACAATTCAGATTTACAGTAATGCAATCGCGCTCTAATGCTATTTTTCGCAAAAAACTCAAATTTATGGGTTTCAAATGCGCTCTAACGATAATTGCCTACTTAAAAGCCTTCTCCGAACAGAAAAACTTTTAAAGATATGTAATCGCGCTCCAATGCTAATTTTCTCAAAAAGAGGTTCGCAAGTGCGCTCCCATGCTAATTTTCATCAAAATTCAAATTTAAGGTCTGCGAATGCGCTCTAACGATAATTCCAGAGTAAAAGCGATTCAAACGCGCCTTTTAGGCACAAAAACTATCGAAAAATGCAACCTCGCTCTATTGCTAATCTTGTTTTTCAGATCGGCAATCTATCCACAGAATTCGACGCGACACGAATCGAATCTCATGTTCTATCGAAGACAGGAATCGATTCTTGTAATGTATCGATTGCCACCTCAATGGCTCTAGTCGAATTCTCACCCCAAATCATTGGTCCCAGAGATATTATCAATGTAATTGAATCGCTAGGATTCACAGCGGATTTAGCCACACGAGATGATCAAATGAAACGGTTGGACCATTCGGAAGATGTTGAAAAGTTTGAAAAAATCGATAATTCAATCGATAATCGATTTTTTCAGATGGCGAAACACATTTTTGATCTCACTGGTTTGCGGGGTACCTGTCATGATTATTATGATCATTTTTCATTGGATCCTACACACTCCCATGCATCCTGAGAAACAGACACCCATTTTCACCCCCGCACTTTCGTTGGATAACTTTTTATTGCTCATTCTCTGTACGCCCGTGCAGGTACGGTAGTTAAAAGCTCGAAAGTTCAAGAAAAATCGCTCAAAAATGACCCATTTCGAGCCATTTTAAGCCCAAAATGACCATTTTATCATTAGAGCGCATTTGCGAAAAATGTCTTTTATTTCGAATTTTTCGAGATTTTAAGGTTTTAAATGCGCGCTAATAGTGATTTTCGGGTTTTTCTCGCTTCAAAAAAACGCATTTTGAGCCATTTTAAACCCAAATTGACCATTTTATCATTAGAGCGCACTTGAAAAAAATTTCAAAATTTTCGAATTTGTTGCATTTTCAAGGTTTCAAATGCGCTCTATTAGTGATTTTGCGGTTTTTCCGCTTAAAATTTACCCGTTTTCAGCCAATAAGTACGATTTTAGCATTAGAGCGCATTTGCTAAATTTCCGATTTTTTGAATTTTCTGCATTTTAAGGTTTAAAATGAGCTCACACGGCAAATTAGACTGTTTTCCCTTTTGAAAATGACACATTTTGAGCCAAAAATGACCATTTTAGCTCATATTATCATTAGAGCGCATTTGCAAAATTTTCCTTTTTTTTGGTATTTCTTTTGTTCAATTCAAAATGCGCTCTAAAGTAGATTTTCATATTTTAGAGCGCATTTTTCAGCACGAAAATTGAAAATTCTGAGTTTTTGGTGTAAACGCGCTCCAATGCGAATTCTCGCAAAAACTCACATTTAGAGGTTTTAAATGCGCTCTAGCGATAACTTAGTCGTAAAAACAGTTTTTAGAGCTAATTTTTACCGTAGTAGCTCATTTTTAGTCCGAAAAACTAAAAAAGATGCAAACGCGCTCCAATGAGAATTTTAGCCAAATTTGCTCTATTTCATCTATTTTAGCTCAAATTTCGCGCTTTTTCCAGATTTTCGGTGGTCGCTACTTCTACTCGGCCTCCTGGAAAGCGATAAAACACGGAAATGCGAATATGGATGTGCTTATTGTCTTGGCAACGACCATCGCCTACACCTATTCCATTGTTGTTCTTTTTCTGGCGATTGTATTCAAATGGCCGAGTTCGCCGATGACTTTTTTCGATGTACCGCCCATGTTGATTGTTTTCATCGCGTTGGGAAGGATGTTGGAGCATAAGGCGAAGGTAAGAGGATAGTTGTGAGCTTGTAGCTAGAAAAAAGCTAGAAAAACTTCTTCGCTAGAAATAGGTCATGATTATACTCATTTGAAAGCTTGAAACGCGAGAAATTCGAAAAATCAAGTTTCACAAAAATCGGGTGAACAATAGTTGAGTTATGAGCGAAAAAGCATTTTTTACGAGCTTGTAGCTCAATAAACGTTTTTGATAGAAATAGGTCATGATTATACTCATTTGAAAGCGCAAAACGCGCCAATGTAGAAAATCTAGGTTTCACAAGAATCAGATGAAAACTAGCCGAGTTATGAGCGAAACAATATTTTTTACTAGCGATCGCGGAGCTCAAAAACGTTAGTATGAAACATACGCCATGATTGTACTGATTTGAAAGCTCAGAACGCGAGAATTTCAATACTCTTAGTTTCACAGAAATCGGGTGAACAATAGCTGAGTTATGGTCAAAACAATATTTTTCACCAGCGATCGCGTAGCTCGAAAAAAGTTTTCAAGGAAGTAGGTAATGCTTATACTCATTTTAAAGCACAAAACGAGACAAATTCAGAAATCTAAGTTGCACAAAAATCAGATAAAAACTAGCCAAGTTATAAGCTGAGCAAAATTTTTACCAGCGATCGCTCAGCTCAGAAAATTATTTCGATAGAAATTGGTCATGATTATACTTATTTGAAAGCTTGAAACATGGGAAACTCAAAAATTGAAGATTCATAAAAATTGGATGAAAATTAGTCGAGTTATGAGCTAAACTAAATTTTTACCAGCGATCGCCTAGCTCAAGAAATTTCTAAACTGAAAATAGGTCATGATTATACTCATTTGAAAGCGCTGAACAAGCGGAATTTGAAAATCTAGGTTTCCAAAAAATCAAATGAAAACTAGCCGAGTTATGAGCTAAACAATATTTCTTACCAGCGATCGCGTAGCTCGAAAAATTATTTCGATAGAAATAGGTCATGATTACAGTCCTTTTAAAGCACACGATACAAGGGATTCGAAAATTTAAGTGTCACAAGAATCAGGCTAACAATAGCTGAGTTATGAGCGAAAGAACATTTTTTGCGAGCTTGTAGCTCATAACTCATTTTCATAGAACTAGGTCATGATTATACTCATTTCAAAGCCTGAAACGCGGGGAATTCCGAAATCAATGTTTCACTGAAATCGGGCTAAAACTGACTGAGTTATGAGCGAAACAGTATTTTTTACCTGCGATCGCGTAGCTCGAAAATTTTTCTCATTGAAGTAGGTCATGATTATACTCATTTGAAAGCGCTGAACATGCCGAATTCAAAAATATAGGTTTCACAAAGATCAGATAAAACCTAGCCGAGTTATGAGCGAAAAACGATCAAGCTATGATTTTTCCAGGGAAAAACCTCTGAAGCGTTATCGAAACTAATGTCGCTTCAAGCTAAGGAAGCAACACTGGTCACGATGGATTCAGAAGGACGGTTGACTTCAGAGAAAGGGATTAACATTGAATTGGTGCAGAGGGATGATTTGATTAAGGTGGGATTTGTAGTTTGTAGCTTGAAAATGAAAAAAAAATTCTAGGTAGTCCCTGGCGCCAAAGTCCCGGTTGACGGCGTGGTGATCGATGGAAAAAGTTCGGCTGATGAGAGTTTTATCACTGGAGAATCAATGCCGGTGGTTAAGAAGCCAGGTAAGATATGAGCGTGTAGCTCGAAAATAGCTCGAAAATTCATTTTTGGAGAAGTGGGTCATGATTATACTCATTTGAAAGCTCAAAACGCGGGAAATTCGAAAATCCAGTTTTCATAAAAATTGGATGAAAATTCACTGAGTCACGGTCGAAGCAGTATTTTTGAGATATGAGTGCGTCAAAAATTTTTTCAAAGATAAGTTGGTCATGATTATACTCATTCGAAAGCTCAAAAGACGACAAATCTAGAGATCTAAGTTTCATAAAATTCGCACCAAAATTAGCCGAGTTATGAGGATGCCAAACTTAAAAATCAAAGTTCCACAAAAATTGGGCTGAAGCTAACCGAGATATTAGCTAAAAAACATATTTTATCTGCGATCGCAGAGCTTAACATCTTTTTAGTAGAAATAGGTCATGTTTATACTCGTTCAAAAGCCCAAAACGCACCAATTCTAAAAATTTAGATTTCATCAAACTATGACCGAAACTAATCGAGTTAGGAGCTTAAGAACGATTGCGAGCGCGTAGCTCAAAAAAGTTTTATCATAGAACCAGGTCATGATTATACTCATTTGAAAGCTCAAAACGCGCTGAATTCAAAAATTTAGGTCTCACAAAAAACTAATCGCAACTGACTGAGTTACAGGTAGTACTGTAATTGGAGGATCCGTAAACCAAAAAGGCGTCCTAATCGTGAAAGCGACACATGTTGGAAATGATTCTACACTATCCCAAATCGTCCGATTGGTGGAAGAAGCTCAAACGAATCGAGCGCCGATTCAACAGTTGGCTGATAGGATAGCTGGATATTTTGTCCCATGTGTCATTGGATTATCATTGCTCACACTTGGAGTTTGGATTGCGATTGAGTATAATTTGGAGAGAAATCAACATTTGGTGAGAATCCGCTAGGATTTTTGATGCCTGAAAACAGAGCTGAAATGGGCCCAGGACGGGTGTAAAACGGGTCTAAAATAGACTGGACCATACATTTTCTTAGGATTAGTTTTTTCGGACCAAATGAGCTGGATATGATAGAAGAACTCCAGAGCTACAAAATAAGCTTACTTGGGATACTGTAGCTTGTCTATGAGCGAAGTTATGAGCAATCCAAAAAAGTCGATTTCGTAGCTCGGACGGTTTTTAGCTTGTAACTTTGCTCATAGATTAGGTACAGTATCCCAAGTGAGATCATTTTATAGCTCTAAACTTTTTTTATCATTTCCATTTTATTTGGTCCAAAATTATTGATCCTGGAAAACTTTATGGTCCGGAATGTTTTGGGGTCTGAAAACGGAGCTAAAACGGATCAAAAACGGACGGCACCGTAACTTATTTCAGGATTTATACTTTTGAACCAGATAAAATGGGTATGATAGGAGAACTTGTGAGCTATAAAATGAGCCTATTTGGAATACTGTAGCTTTTCTATGAACGGAGTCATAAGCCAAACACCACCAAAACTACGCGATCACATTTAAGCTCAGACGGTTTTTAGCTTGTTACTTTGCTCATAGACAAGCTACAGTATCCCAACTAAGCTCATTTTGTAGTTCTGAATTTCTTATATCATATCCATTTTAGTTGCTCCAAAAATATCGATCCTCAAAAAAGTTATGGTCCATTCCAATTTAGGCCCGCTTTAGACCCGTCAGTGGTCCTTTCCGGTCTATTTTCAACTGTTCAAGATTCCAAAAACTCCCTAATATCCTTTTTCCAGGCACCTGGTCTGCGATTCGAGGAAGCTCTAAAAATCGCGTTTGAAGCTGCTATCACTGTTCTAGCGATCGCTTGTCCTTGCAGTTTGGGATTGGCCACGCCCACTGCAGTGATGGTGGGAACGGGTGTTGGAGCGGCGAACGGGATTCTTATCAAGGGTGGAGAACCATTGGAGAGTGTTCATAAGGTTCGTAGGTGTCTGGAAAGGGGGACATCGGGACATCGGGACACACAGACAGATAGGCCTAAAACGGCTCAAAAACGGCCCAAAAACGGATGGGACCATAACTTCCTTCAGATTTTATATTTTTGAATTAGCTAAATTGGATAAGATAGAAGAATTCAAGAGCTACAAAATGTAACTATTTGGACTACTGTAGCTTGACTTTGAGCAAAGTTACAGGCCAGAAATCGCTTAAGCCATTCGAGCTCAGGTGGTTTTTGGCTCATAACTTTAGCCACAGACAAGCTACAGTATCCCAAATAGGCTTATTTTGTGGCCCGTAACTTCTTCTATGGTATCCATTTTAGTTGGGCCGAAAATATTGATTCTGGAGGGAGCTACGTAGCTCAAAGCTCAAAAAGTCATTTCGATGAAAATAGGTCATGATTATATTCATTTGAAAGCTTAAAACGCGAGAAATTCGGAAATCTTAGTTTCATACAAATTGGATGAAAACTAGCCGAGCTATGATCAAAACAATACTTTTTACCAGCGATCGCTGAGCTCGAAAATTTTGTTTTCGAGAAGTTGGTCATGATTATACTCATTTTGAAGCTCAAAACGCGGGAAATCTAAATATTTAGGGCTCACAAAAATTGGGTCAGAATTGACTGAGTTATGATTAAAATCCTTATCACTTTATCATATTTTTTCAGGTCACCACTATCGTATTCGACAAGACAGGAACCATCACTGAGGGACGTCCACGTGTAGTACAAATCGCTTCATTTGTGAATCCTCAGTCCTTATCACTGAAACTGATAACATTCTTATCAGGAGCCACTGAAGCTCTATCTGAACATCCGATTGGTAATGCAATTGCGGCGTTTGCCAAACAGGTACTGTAGATGGGTTACTGTAGTTTTCGAAAATTGATTTTCTACATTTTTTGGATTACTGTAGATTTGAGTTTTTTTTAAATTCAACTTTTTCAAGTTCTGGATTACTGTAGATTACTGTAGATTTCTGAAATTTCCAGCTGCTCAACGAGCCCACCTGGCCGAACACTTCTCGATTCCACGTCTCCGCCGGTCATGGAGTAACCTGTCGAATCGATTCGATTCGTCAATCATTCGCATCGTTGGCTTTGTCTGGAACGACGTCTTCTGAATTCCCACGTCTTCCAGATGGACAGACGATGACGATTCCAGGAACAGAAGTCACGTTACTACAGGTTTCTAGCAAAGATGGTAAGGATTCTAGGGCATGTTTTTTTGAGCCAATTTATCTGGGTTACTGTAAGAGATATCAAAAAGTTGTCAATTGATAAAATATTAATGATAACATGATAAACATTTTATCAGTTGACCATATTTTGATATCTCTTATCGGAGCTGAGATAGGACCCTTTTCCTGAACATACCGTATACCTATGTTAAAAGAGGGCCCCAACTTTGAGCCCAATTATCTGGGTTACTGTAGGAGATATCAAAATGTGATCAACTGATAAAATGTTACTGATAATGTGATAAACATTTTGTCAGTTGACCACTTTTTGATATCTCCTACAGTAACCGAAGTAGGACCCTTTTCCTGAACATAACGTATACCTATGTTATAAGGGGTCCCCAACTTCGAGACCAATTATCTGGGTTACTGTAAGAGATATCAAAAAGTGGTCAACTGATAAAATGTTACTGATAATATGAGAAATAGTATATCAGTTGAGCACTTTTCGATAGCTGTTACAGTAACCGAGATAATTGACCCTAATTACAGTAACCCAACCGAATCCCGACACCGCCGCTATCGTAATTGGAACCGAACGAATGATGGAGAGACATGGAATTCCAGTCACGGATACTGTCAAAATGACACTGTCGGATGAGCAACGAAAAGGACACATCTCGGTGATTTGTGCAATTAATGGTAATTATCCCTAATTACCCCCTAATTATCCCTTAATTACAGCGGAAGTGGTCGCTGTAATTTCAATCGCGGACCAAGTGAAAAAAGAGGCCCCACTAGCGATTTATACGCTAAGAGAGATGGGTTTGAGAGTGGTTCTGCTAACTGGGGATAACTCGAAAACCGCAGAATCCACTGCCAAACAAGTGGGAATTGATGAGGTTTATGCGGAGGTAAGGACCAATATTTTTGGACCATCTAAGTAGAAGAACTCAAGAGCTTCAAAATGAGCCTATTTGGGGTACTGTAGCTAGTGTATGAGCAAAGTTACAGGTTAAAAGCTAGGAAGTCATATCTCGAAAATGCTGTTTTGATCGTAACTCTGTCAATTTTGATCCAATCATTATGAAACTTAGATTTTTGAATTTGGCACATTTTGCGCTTTCAAATGAGTATAATCATGACCTATTTAGCTCAAAAACGTTTTTTGAGCTATGGGACCACGCTCAAAAAAAAAATTAACAGAAAATAGGTCATAATTATACTCATTCGAAAGCTTGAAACACGCCAAATCCGAAAATCTAGGTTTCTCACAAATGGGGCTAAAACCAACCGAGTTATGAGCGAAATACTATTTTTTACCTGCGATCGCTCAGCTCGTAAAACTTTTTCGAGCGAAATTGGTCATGATTATACTCATTTGAAAGCTTGAAACGTGCTAAATTCAAAAATCTTGGTTTCATGACAATCGAGCTAAAACTAACCGAGTTATGAGCTAAACAACATATTTTACCAGCGATCGTTTAACTCGCAAAAATTGTTTCGAGCGAAATAGGTCATGATCACACTCATTTTGAAGCTAAAAACGCGCTGAATTCAGAAATCTAGATTTCATAAAGATTGATTCAGAACTGACTGAGTTACGATTGAAATATTAGGTTGGCTAATAAGTTTCTTCCGATTTTGGTAAAATTTTTGATCAATGTTTTCTCAGAGCAGAGGGGGCTAGACCAATGGAAGTAATGTCCATGATCATTAATAGGTCTCTGTCAACGTTCCGGTAATTCCTTGATTCCATCGGCCCAGAATGACGAGGGCTGCGATTGAAATAATGGGTCAACCCCTATTTGGTGTCATCTTTTCAATCGAAGTCTTTTCTATGAAGATGACGTTTAAGAGCCTCAAACAACCATTTTTCCAAAAAGGGGAAGGTCCGGAGAATACGATGAATGCAAAACAATAGTTCAGACAAGCGATTTGTTTTTTTTTTTGGCTGGTCGCTCTAGTCTGAGGCGATCTCGTATTGTCGCGCTGGAAGTAATCCTTAGTCTTTGCTCCTTGTTTTGGTTTGACTACCGGATTTAATTTTTCCTATTGTGCAGCGTACAAGGTGGCAGTTGTAGTGGGACCTTCATCTGAAAGTTCCCAGTCTCGCCTCTTTCGACAGACTACGAAAGCCATAGCATCCCCTTTTTCACGAAAAATTTCGGTTTCGGGATGTCCAGAGCTAGCTATTTTTTGTCAATCAACTGATCCTTCCGCACATTGTTAGAGTAACTTACCCACTTTCCATCTACGGTAATTAGATCCCCCACCCAACTGAACGTGAGAAGAAATGATAGGAGAAACATGCTCATACCTGTACGGCGATCTATATCGTAGCCCTTAAAAAAATGGGGTACGAACCATCAAATTTTTTGACATTGTCAATGGACTTCAGTTTGTTCACAGTATTCGGTTGACTTACGGGCAATGCCTAAAACATTTCACAAGTGGTTTGAAACGGATCAATTTCAATAGTACTCTTCGATAGGTCCAAGTCCAACTTTCGGACCTATCTACGTCTTCCGATTCTAAATTTTTAGCTTCAGATTTATTGGTCCAATGCTTAATGGTATAAACAGTAGGAGATCCTTTTTTACCTATTTCTTTCAACTTCTTGTAAATATCGTAGTTTTTGAAACCAGAAAAGAATAAAAATAGAATGTCATTTTGAAAGTTTAGACGGTAAGGGACGAAAGCAGACGCCATGCTCGCGAACGACAATACGGAGGAATGAGCCAAAGTGTGTGTAACAAGTCCGTGAGATACTCAATCCAACAAAAAACACCGGTCAAGAAAAACTATCGCTCTGACCAGATATGAATTGTCAAAGTTGACCATTCAAAATCGGAAGAAACTTATTAGCCAACCTAATACTACTAGAGCTAGCTAAAAATCTAGCAAAAACGGAATATTTCCTGAATTTTTGTATTTTTCCAGGTCCTTCCCAACCAAAAGCAGCAGAAAATCAAGCAGCTAAAAGGATACGGTAGCAAAGTGGCAATGGTTGGAGATGGTGTCAATGATTCGCCAGCTTTAGCTGAAGCAGACGTTGGAATTGCGATTGCAGCTGGAAGTGACGTGGCAATCGAATCTGCTGGAATCGTTTTGGTCCGAAATGACTTGGTGGATGTCGTTGGAGCGATTAAGGTGAGCAATCGCTTAGAATTTGGCGGGAATTTCAAAAATTCAAATTTTCAGCTATCGAAAATGACGACGAGGAGGATTCGACTCAACTTCCTGTTCGCTATTATCTATAACGCTATTGGCATTCCCATTGCTGCAGGTACTGTAGCTAGCTTATTAGCTCAGAAAACAAGATTTTTCAAGCTTAAAACGCTCGAAAATAGTACCAAAAAATGTAAATTTTTCGGATTTTCAAAAAAGTTGAATATTTTAAGTTATTCTCAATGGAGCGCACTTTCCCAAATTGCTCATTTTGCAGGTGTATTCCGCCCATTCGGCTTCATGCTCCAACCATGGATGGCCGCCGCCGCAATGGCTCTGTCTAGTGTGTCTGTCGTCTCCTCATCTCTCCTACTCAAGAATTTCCGAAAACCAACGCTAGCCAATCTGTACACCCCCGCATTCAAACGACACCAGAAATTCCTGGAATCTGGAAGTTTCCAAGTTCAAGTGCATCGTGGATTAGACGATTCTGGAGTCTTCCGAGGCAATGCCTCCTCCAAATTGTCCGTGTGGAGTTCAAAAGTCGGATCGTTGATTGGATCGACGACGAGTATTGTGAGCAGTTCGAGCAAGAAGCATCAACGACTGCTCTCGGATCCCGGGTCGGATTTTGAGGATTTGATTGTTTAGGATTTTTTATTGATTTTTTTTTGGATTTTTGTAGCTCTTTTTTGTATATTTTCTTACACCCCGATTTTTGGGAATTTCTGGAAAAATTTCGAAAAAATTCCGACTTTTCGGAATTTTTCTGGAATTTGGAATTTTTTTGAAAATTTCAATATTTTCAGATTTTCAAAAAAATTTTCTGAAATTTCTATGAAATTTGAATTTTCCAATTTTTGAGTTTCCCAAAATTTCCTGCCTTTTTCTCAGGTTTCTCCCACTTTTTTCGCGAAAAATTTTGAATTTTTCTTGAAATTTTTAAATTTGGATTTTTTTAGCAAGTTCGCTCTATTGAACTTTTCCCCAATCAATTTTTGTATATTTTTTGTTGTCATCTCACACATTTCTGCCCATTTTTAATCATCATCACTGTACCCCTTCACCAAAAAAACATCACTTTTTCTCAAATACGCGGTTCTCTTTTTTTCTTTTAATTTTTGATTTTTTTTGTTTTTCAGCAAAAAAATAATTAATAAAATTTCGATTTTTCTGAATTCCAGATTTTCAGAATTTTCAGCGAAATTTGATTGAAAATTTTAGAGGTCCCAAAAAATTCAAATTTCGCGCAAAATTTTCAAAATTGCGGACCAAACACCATAACTGACGCGCAAAATGGAAAATTCAAATTTTTGGTTGAATTTTTGCTTTTTCAGACAAAAATTAGCTAAATTTTCAGCGAAAATTGACCGGAAGCTCAAAAAATTTGAATTCCGCTTATTCTTTAAAATTGCGGACCAAACACCATAATTGACGCGCAAATTTAAATTTTTGGTCGAAAATTTCAATTTTTAGAAGAAAATGAGCTGAAATTTCAACCGAATCTTCATCGAAATTTGTCATTTTTCGATGATTATTGATTAAAAAAGTGGGCGGGGCGAAACAAAAAAAAATCGATTTTTAAGGGGGACAAAAGATAAGGGGCAAACGGGAACAATATAAAAAAAGCAACAATTTTTTAACAAAAAAAAGGGGAATTAGGGTCAAAAAATGATTAAAATCTGATATAGATATGATAAGAAGAGAAAAGAAAACGAGTTATGTAATTACGAGGGGGATTTTTTGGGAGTTTCGGGTCAAAAATTGCTCATTTTAAGACAAATTTCAGATCCGAAATTGCTCATTTTTGGCTCTAAAATTGGTCATTTTAAGCCGAAAAATGTCTCTAACAATCTCAAAAATATCCATTTCCACTAGAATTATTTCTATTATCGTTACGACGATCGCTAGACGAGCGCCACGATTGCGACGAATTTGAGCTTCTAGAGTTGTATTCTGAAGATCCGCGATGACGTGACGACGAGGTACTGTAGCTATTCTGATTGTTATAACCACTACGATACGATGATTGATAGTGACGAGATGATGATGATGATGATGCTCCAGAATAGCCACGTGGATTGGTGTTATGAGAAGGGTTGTAGGGACGATTCCGATGGTAGGAGGTGGTGGAGGATCGAGAATTGGAGCGTCTTGGTTGGTAGAATGTTGGAGAGCGAGGAGTACGTGATGGGGGACGAGAGGAGCGAGATGATGGAGATCTGGAACTGGGGGGAAGCGTTGGATTTGGGAAGTATTGAAAAATTCATTTAAAAATCGACTTTCAGCATCAATTTTAGTCAATTTTCGGATGTTCGCCTCCAAAAATCGATATTTTTGGATAACTGTAGACTTAGATTTTCGGATTTTATAAGTTTTTTTTATTATTGAAAAATCCAAGATTTTCCAGTTTGTGTTACTGTAGGTTACTGTAGCTATTATGGACTACTGTAGTTTCAAATGTTTAGATTTTTGAAGACACAAAAATGTTCAGTGTGGATTACTGTAGATTACTGTACATTTGAAATATCGAGAAGTCTAGGATTTTTCATGTTGGATTACTGTAGTTTCGAAAAACACAATTTTCGACTGTGGATGATTTTTCCACTGTGGATTACTGTAGATTTTTCCAAAATTTCAAAAAATCGATAATTTCGGATTACTATAGATTTGAAATATTGAAAAATCGAATTTTCCGCATCTTGGATTACTGTAGATTACTGTAGTTTCAGAAATCAAAAAATTTCCGTTGTGGATTACTGTAGATTTAAAATATCGAGTTTCTCCTTCTTGGATTACTGTAGACTTGGAATATTGAAATTTTGTGAAATTTAGGGTTTTTCATTATGGATTACTGTAGATTACTGTGGTTTGGGAAATCGAAATTTTTCCAATTTTGTGTACTTTAGATTTGAAATTTCAGATTCTTTCAAATTACTGAATTTTTAGAGTATTTTCTAGAACAAAATTCTGCTAAAAGTCGATTTTCAGCATCAATTCCAGTCATTTTCTTCAATTTTCAGCTCAAAATTTCAGTTTTTTTTTTCAGATTACGGTACTTTCAGAATACCCTTACCGATAATCAGATCTATCCGTCGAATAAACTGCCGATGATTCGACACGTGAATTCAATGGATCCGGTGGTGATTCAGATGGCGGTGGAACGATCGGTTCGTATGGAGACGATCGGTTCGTACGGGCGCCGTTACCGTACACTTGTGGACTGAAAATTTGGGGTTCTTTTTTTTTTGGGAAAAAAGGTGGCCGAGATTTCGGGATTTCTAGGTCATGTCTTTTGGAAATTTCAAGATTTCTAGGCCAGACTTTTAGGGATTTCTAGGCAATTTTTGTGTGATTTCTAGGCCATAGGGTTTCTAGGCCATAAGAGCTACTTTTGTGAGTTCTAGGCCAGAATTTTTGAGATTCCTAGGCCAGATTTTTTGGGATTACTAGGCCATGGGGCTCTGGATTTCTAGGCCAGGCTTTCGAGATTTCTAGGCCACTTCTTTGGTGGTTTTTAGGTCATATTTGAGGGGTCTCTAGGCCAGATTTTTAGGGATTTCTAGGTCATTTTTCTGATATTTCTAGACCACATTTTTCGGACTTCTAGGCCAGGGATTTTGGGATTTCCAGGCCATTTTTTTTTGAATTTTCAGACAATATTCACAAGATTCCTAGGCCATGGGGCGTTTTGGATTTTTAGGCCATTTTTTCGTGATTTCTAGGCCATGTTTTTATGATTTCTAGGCCAGATTTCTAAGGATTTCTAGGTCATGGGTCATTGTATTTATAGCCTATTTGTCTTAGAATTTCCAAGTTATCTAATTTCTGAGATTCCTAGTTCAGGTTTTTGGGTTTTCTGGACCATAAGGCTTTGAATCACTTGAGATTTCTAGGCCAGGTTATCTGGATTTCTAGGCCATCCTGCTTCACGCGACAACAAATGCTCGATATTTCACTCGTGCTCTCCCCTACTGACCCATAATTCCTTATCAATGCCTCCAAATCAGTGAAATCGAGGGGGATTATAAAAGAGAGCTTATGGATCAATCGCCGATAGTTCAATTTTAGATAGAGAAAAGGCCTACTTTCTTCTGTTTCTTCTCAAAGCCTCAATTTACACACAATTTTCAATAATAGATCTACTTCCAATTGTGTGAGTTTTTGAAGGCATGGGGTGGACTAGGATTCCAAGGAATTCTAGGCCATCTGGTGGAAGATTCCAAAATCTAGGCCATCTGAATCCTAGATTCCAGAGCTCGGCAATAGGTCCAGTTTTTTAGATTTCTTGGTCATTTTTAGAGATTTTTTAGGCTAGTTATTTGAGTTTTCTAGATCTTTTAGACTCGAAATTCCAAAATTTCAGACATAAAATTCTGAAATTTTCCAGATCAAGATATGTGTGTCACGAAAAAGAAACAGAAGGACATCCGTTCGACACGCATTATTGGCCAACCGCCGAATCCACCCGGTGGCGGTGGTCCTCCGATGATGGCCTCCTCGTTCACACCGGCCGCCACGGCCACACCGGCCACGCGGTCCACGACCGCTCAGTCCGCGGACAAGCGACATAGTAAATCGAAGAAAATGTCCAAAGAGGTGAATTTTTAGAGCGTGTTATGGCACTTTATATGGTATATATGCTCTGTGACATATTTAGACCATTTTAGCTCGATTTTTGAGCAATTTTAAGCCAAAAATGACTTTTTTGAGCCATTTTAAGCTCGAGGGCATATTTCAGCTCATTTTTTCCAGAAAAAGAGCGAAGCCGAGAAGAAGTCCGAGGATCAGGGCGAGAACAACATGTCGGAACTGAAGAAGCTCGCCGAACGAGCGACTAGCATGGGAAAGGGACCGCCGGTGGTGCCACCGGTTAAGCGGTAAGAAAAGCTCGAATTTTGGCTGAAAATCGGACAGAAAACCGTATTTCTGACCTATTTTTTCATCAAATTTGACCTTAAAACATCAAAAATGTGCCCGTTTTACGCCAAATTTGATAGGATTTAGGTCGGAATTTCTGTCAAAATTTGACCTATTTTTACCGGAAATTTGACTGAAAATCGAGAAAAAATCGGCTGAAATAGACTTCTAGCTCGATTTTGACAGAATTTTGCTGATTTTTGAACTGATTCTGACCTATTTTTGGAGTAAATTCAACCGAAAATCGGTTAAAATCGATTATTGAAGCTTCTTTTCTGACCGATTTTTGAGCTTAGGATCCAATTTTGCCAGAATTGAGTCCGAATTTCAGCGATTTTTAGGCGAATTCTGACCTTATTTTCGATATAGTACCCAAATTGACCCTTTCCAGGCTAAAATTAGACGAATTTCAGGTCGTTCGACCTAGTTTTGAGCCCATTCTGACCCCTTACACCAAAATTAATCCCATTTTCAGCGACGCGAAACGCATCCCAGACGGTTTCAAATCCCCCAAGGACAAGGAATACATTACACTAGAAGAAGCGGTTCCGACGTTTGAAAAAGCGCGTCTCAAAGGATTTAACGATGATGAGAAGACGTTGAAAGTGGAAGCGACACAACCGTCGTCGGGCGATGAGCAAAAGAATCAGAAGAAGAAGACGAGTGGAGAGAAGTCGAGTGGCGTGGCGAGCAAGGAGTAATGATAACTTATTGATTGTGATTGTGTGATAATGATATGAATAAAGTCTTGTTTCTGATAAATTCTAGGCTGAGCAATGTGAAAAAGGGCCTAGAAACGAGCCAAATCGGACTGAAAACAGCCGTTTTTAGGGTACAATAAGGTGATTTGGGTCAGATTCTAGGCTGAGCAATGTAAAAAAAAAGCTTAAAAATAGGTCAAATCAGACTTCAAATGAGCTTAAAATTTGACCAAAAATAAGGCGTTTTTAGGATAAAAATAGGCTGATAAAAGCAAGATTTTGAAGGTTTTTATGCTGAGCAATGCAAAAATGAGGCAAGAATGACCTAGAAATGAGCCAAATCAGACTGCAAATCAGCTAAAAATTTGGCATTTTTAGGGTGAAAGGCGACATATTTTTGAGATCTATAACCTAGATTCTAGAATGAGCAATCCAGATTTTTTAGGTCATTTTTGGGCTATTTTCCCTCAATTTCCCGCCGTTTTAAAGGCTCATCCGATACCTTTGAACGACGTCTTCAACTTTTGGAACTTCCATCTCCTCCCTGGATTGTTCCTCCTCTTCTTTGACGTCTTCTGGTTCCTCTTCCATCGGTTCATCATTCAAAACGACGTCTTCAGCACGTGCCTCCCGCTTCACCAACATCGGCGCTATTCGTTGTGACAACTTCTGAGCGACTTCTGCGTTGAATTGATGACAAATGTAGATGACGTCACGCGAGAAGTCGATTGGCGTGCCGTTTGGATCTTCTACAGTAGCCAGTGTCGTTGATTCGTCTTCTGAATCTGATGAGGAGGACGAGGATGAGGAGCCGGTGGTGTTGTATTGTGGAGCACGGCGGGTCTTCTGGAAATGGGAATTTGAGCAGAAATTTTCCAATTTCAGGTCATTTTTACGCAATTTTAAACCTAGAATTCCAGAAATTTCTGGGGTTTTGGCCGTTTTTCAGCGATAAAACCAAAATTTATCGAAAATTCTTACATTAGCATCTCTGATTCGCACGTCTTTGGACAAATCCGTCGGCGTCGCGAGTGATGGCGTCGAGGCGCTCTTGTTCTGTAACTAGTTGAAAAATTAAGGCTGAACTTGGCATTTCTGAGCGAATTTTCAAGTCAAAAATCGGTCTCTTCAGCTTAAAATTGATGTAAAGCTCATTTTTATCATGAATTTGGGGCAAAAATGACAATTTTCAGCTTATAATCCGTATAAAAATGGCATTTTTTCAGCATGCATTTGAACTAATTCAGGTCGAGAATCACTATTTTTCTCTTGAAATCTGTCTGAAAATTGCAATTTCACCTGAGAAATGAAGATTTTCAGCTCATAATTTGTCTAAAAATGACAATTTCAGCTTAATTTAGGCTGAAAAATGATGATTTCTAGCTCTAAATTTGTCTAAAATCTCATTTTTCAGCTCATTTTGAGCCAAAAACCCCCAATTTTCGCCTACCAATGCAATGGCCTTATTCTCCATCGCCTCCAAACTGGACCATGGGAAGCATTTGTTGATCATCTCGTTGATCATTCCGTTACGACGACGACGGATGTTTTGGAATGTTTGGTCCTTGTGTATCGACATTTTTGCTTTGTGGATCTGGAAAAATGAGAATTTGGGATGTTTTCGGTCAATTATAGCCTGATTTTCAGCCATTTTCAGCCAAAAATAGTGATTTTCCGGTGATTTTAAGCCAAAATTTAGTAATTTTCAGTGAATTTTAAGCCAAAAATTTAGTAATTTTTAGTGAATTTTCAGCCATTTTCAGTGACTTTAGCTCATTTCCAGTCATTTTCAGCCAGATTCAAAAGCTTATTTCGGTCAAAAATGTACTAATTTTTGGTTCATTTTTCAGTCAATTTAAGCCAAAAATTCAGTGCTTTTTAGCGATTTTTCAGTGATTTCCAACCTAAAAATAGTGATTTTCAGGTAATTTTCAGCCACAAATCCAGTGATTTTTCAGTCAATTTCAGTCATTTTCTCGGCATTTTCAGCCTTTTTCTTGCCATTTTTGGGTCTTTTTTGGCCTTTTTCAGGTTTTTCAGCTCTTCTTAAGCACTTTCTCTATACATTTTCAGACTTTTCCCCTACCTCCTTCATATGAGAACTCAAATCGCACTGTCTTCTGAATCCTTTTCCACATCCGTCCATCGGACACGTCAGTGGTGGCAAACTGGTCGTATGGAACTTCTCAATGTGCTCACGACGGAGGGTTTTACGAACGTCCGATCCAGTCATGCATAGCTGACACGCGAGGCTCGAGTTTGGCATTTCCGGGTAGCATCGGTCCATCTGGAATGAGAAGTTTGGAATTTTTAGAGAAGATGGTCGATTTTGGGTATTTTTGGACCGTTTTTTGTGAAGTTTGGACCATTTCTGGCTGATTTTGGCAAATTTCGTATCTTTTTTAGCTAATTTAGGACTGTTTTGTCCGATTTAGGGTATTCTTGGCTCATTTTGGGTCATTTCTGGGCAATTTCGGACCGATTTCGGACTATTTTGAGCTGGTTTATAGACATTTTGCCTCCATTTTTAGCTAATTTTGAACCATTTGTGACCTATTTTAGGCCATTTTTGACCCATTATCAGCTTACCGAAGACCAGTTTGGCCGATTTTGGACCATTTTGGCCCATCTTTAGCCCGTTTCAGACCATTTCTAGTTGATTTTGGATAATTTTGGGTATTCTTGGACCATTTTTGGCTAATTTTGGGTATTCTTGACCAGTCTTTGGCCGATTCGAAATCATTTGTGACTGATTTTCTACCATTTTCAGCTAATTTGGGACCATTTCTGGCTGATCTTAAGCCATTTTTGCCTGAATTTGAACTATTTTGAGCTGGTTTATATGAATTTTTCATCTATTTTAAGGCAATTTCGAGCTCAAAAATTTGCGTTTTCTAGCATTTTTGGAGCTGAAAATCGCGATTTTCGAACCGAAATGTCCTTCAAAATCCTATTTTTCGCTAAATCTAAAAATCCAGAATCGCTTACCGTAGTCTTCAGAATGCCATCGTAGTCCTGTGGTGCTATATCAGCCGCCATGTGATCTCTGGTGACGTGTCCTTTGCGGATGACTGAAAAAGAGTCAGATTTTGGAGATTTTCAGCCAATTTTTAGCTGGAAAGGGACAGATTTTGAAGATTTTCAGCTAAATTTCAGCTCAGAGAATACAGATTTTGAGCAAATTTCAGCTAAATTTTATCCCAATTTACAGAATTTTCAGCAAAAAACACAGATTTTGAAGCTAAAATCGGATTTTCAGCGGTTTCAGCCAAATGTTCAGCCAATTTTCAGATTATTGCAAATCAATTTCTAGCATTTTCAGCCGAATTTTCACCTAATTTTGGAATTTCAGCCGATTTTCGAAGTTTTGGATTTCCAGCTAAATTTCAGAATTTTCGCTTTCCGAGCCAAATTTTCAGCCGAATTCTCAGATTTTGGAGGTTTTCAACTAGATTTTCAGCCAAAATTCCGAATTTTAAAGCGAAATTTCGCCCTTTTCCTCCTAAAACTCACTATAATCATAGACAATTTCCTTGTGACAAACTGAGCACTTGATCTTGGCAGCATCCTGTCTCTCTGGAACATTCGGATCGAACCATCCAATCAGTTTATCCAGTGCCGACATCTCCTCGTATGTCTGATTATGGGGTCCAGTTGAGCAACTCTCCGATTGTCTCTGATTTCTTGGTTTTCGTGTTGTAGACGGTGCTGGTGGAGCTGGTGGAACCGGAATATTATGATCCGATGTCGTTGAATCCACTATTGCCGAAGAAGAAGGCGCTGGTTGGACGGTGTTGGTTGGAGATGGAGTGGGCGGAGTCGGAGGACTGGAAATTGGAGATTCTTGGTTTTTTTTTTGTTTCAGAATTTATGAAATTTGGAGGTTTTTTGTAGAAAAAAAAAGGCAAAAATCGAGCAATTGTGAGATTCTGTAGGATTGTAAATAGGGGATTTTTCAGATTGCTCAGGTTTAAAATTTGAAAATTCATGATTTTGGAGATGATTGTTATGAATTTTGGACCATTTTTCAGGAATTTGGACTTCTTTTTAATGAATTTCGGACCATTTTTCAGGAATTTCAGACATATTTTCCCTGAATTTTAGACCATTTTTCAAGAATTTGGGATCATTTTTCATCAATTTCCAAAATTTTTTTCATGAATTTCAGACATATTTTCATGGATTCTGGACCATTTTCCATGAATTTTGTACTATTTTCACGAATTTTGGATCATTTTTAATGATTTTGGACCGTTTTCCATGGATTTTGGACCATTTTTCATGAATTTTGAACCATTTTTTCAGGGATTTGGGACTATTTTTAATGATTTTTGGACCATTTTCCATGGATTTGGGACCATTTTTCAAGGATATGGGATCATTTTCCATGAATTTTGGACCATTTTCCATGGATTCTTGACCATTTTTCACAAATTTTGGACCATTTTTCATAAAGTTGGGATCATTTTTCAGGATTTTTTTGGCAATTTTCACAGTTTTGTGATCCAATTTTCACGATTTTTAAGATTTCCAGCAGGGAAAAATCCGATTTTTCAAATTTTTTCTAGCTGAAAATTCATGAATTTTGATATTTTTAGAGACAAAAAATGCCTATTTTTCGAGTCTGAAATGGAACATTTTCAATTTTTTTGGTGGATTTTTGAAGATAAATTTTGAAAAATCGCAAAAAATCGAATCAAGAATTCCAGAAATCGAATTTTCCAGATTTTTCTGGCTCAAAAATGTCAGATTTCTGAGTTTTCTAGAAGGAAAAATGGGGATTTTTTCTCAATTTTAGCTAGAAAAAAGTGCAAAAATCAGCCAATTTAAGGCTTTTAAGGCCATTTTAAGGCCTTTTTATGGGATTTTTTTTTCGATTTTTCTTGATTTTTCAGCTAAAATTTCCAAATTTCAAAATCCCATACTTGATATTCGAAGAAGAAGACGTTGCTGCTCCAGAAGTGGCACTACTGCTGCTCAAAAACGCGAATGGAGACGTTGAAATCTTCACAGCTGGAGTCGTTCTCGTCTTCTTGGTCACTGGAGTCGTAGATGACGACGACGTCACTCTCTTCTTTCTCTGTTTCACCACTTCTGACGTCTTCAGAATCTCAGAATGGGATTCTGAATCTCTTCTTTCCCATCGATTCGCAATCACTACTTCCATATCATTCGTCGTCGCCAAGTGTTTCGCGTCTTCTACCAATTGGGTGATCATTCGATCAATGTATGGATTCACTGTTTTCTGGAAGAAATCGTTGATTTTGGGATTTTCGGAGGCTTAAAATCGCTTTTTTGAGGTCTAATTTAGTCATTTTCGACTGAAAAAACCAATTTTTGTGGATTTTCCAGCTCTAAAACATCCACTTTTGCCTGGAAAATCTCATTTTTTCTGGAAATTTGCTTATATTTGAGCTGAAAATTGGGGGTTTTGTAGAACTTTCAGAGTAAATATGGACATTTTTAGCATGAAAAATTAGGCTGAAAATCGCTTTTTTGAGGTCTAAAACAGTGATTTTCTACTGAAAATATCAATTTTTGTGGATTTTCTAGAGTAAAATTGAGATGAAAATGTTTTTTTTCGGGAAATTGGACAATTTCACCATTTTCTGAAAAGAAGAAATCGGTGATTTTATGATTTTTGAGGCTGAAAATCACTTTTTTGAGGTCTAAAATAGTCTAGAATAGTTTAATATACACTAAAAAAGCTCATTTATCTAAAGAATTCGGTTTTTTTTCAACTTTTGAGCTTGAAAATCTCGTTTTAGTGGAATTTTTAGAGTAATTTTAGAAATTTTGGGCGCTGGAATTGCTGATTTTCAGCTCAAAAAAACGTTTTTTTTTTTGTCTTTTTAGGCTGAAAAATTATCCTTTTTTCGAATTTTTTAGAGCGAAATTCCAGTTTTCTTTTCTGATTTTAAGGTCTAAAATAGTCATTTTCAACTGGGAATACCAATTTTTGTGCCAAAAATCTGGTTTTTGTGGCATTTTTTCCGTAAAATGGAGATGAAAATGGTGTTTTTCGGGGAAATGGGCACTGAAAATCACTTTTTTTCAGCTCTAAAACGGTGATTTTTGATTGGAAAATCTCGTTTTTGAGCTGAAAATTGAGTTTTTTTTAAAGAATTTTTTGGCTGAAAATCACCGATTTCAAGCTCTAAAATAGTCATTTTTCTTGTTAAAATTTCGATTTTCAGCCATTTTTTCGGCTAAATTTCAGTTAATTTGAGTTTGAAAGTCCTGTTTTTGAAGATTTCAGAGGGGAAATTTTCAAAATTTTCATCCAAATTCTGCTTTTTTAGGGGAAAAAAAATTCAATTTTTGGGGGATTTTTCATGAATTTTGAGCGAAAATTGAGCATTTTCAGCTTGAAAACCTTGGATTTTTTGCGATTTTCCAAGTAAAAATGACCTGAAAATTGGATTTTTCAGTCAAATTGGCCAATTTGAGCTTGAAAATTGGTTTTTCTTAGAATTTTCAGAATTTACAGCCAATTTGTTCACCTGAAACGATCTTTTATGATTATTCGCTGAGCAATGTGCATTCCGCTCGGCTTCTGTGTAGAATTGATGAGTGCAATCGTTCTCTCCGCATGCATATCTCCTAAAATTTGGTGTTTTTTTTTCTGGAATTCCCAATTTTCAGTTTTTTTAAAACTTACTTATATTTGAAATGCTTAAAGAAGTGAGAGCCCTCCTCGCTGAGCGTCTCACTGCACATCGGGCACACCAAATGGGCCATTTTCTTCAAATTTTCCAAATTTTTTCAGATTTTTTGGCTTAAAACAAAGAAGAATAGAATTTGAGAGGCAACAACACTACAAAAATCCAAATTTTCGAGTATTTTTTGGGAGATATCACTTTACTTATAAAGATCAAAAACAATTATATATGGAAAATGAGGTGGGAGGGATACAATAGAAAAAATGGGGAATAGAATAAAAGAATCTGTGTGAATGAGATACGGAAAAGACGTTCACAAACTGTTGAAAAATCCGGGAAAGATAATTTTCAGGGAAAAAGAGAAGAGAAAATTAAATTAGAGATTAACGAAAGCATTATTTATTGGATGGAAATTTAGGATTTTCGATGGATTCCCGAAGTCGTTTAAGCCTTGATCTCGGCCTTTCCCTCGTCTCCCTCTTCCTCCTCGTTGTCCTCGAGGTCTGGCATGTCTGAAACATGACCATGTGGATTATATACATCGTCTTCGTCATCTTTGTCAAATTCATAGTGTTCTGAAGGGGTATCAGTTAGGCTGATTTTGAAAACAATTTTCAATCAAAAAATCTCAAAAACCACCACTTTCAGCTAAATCTTCAGCTCAGAAGAATACAGATTTCGGAGATTTTTAGCCAAATATTTTCAGTCAATTTACAGCTAAATTTCAGCTCAAAAACGATAGATTTTGAAGTGAAAAGTCGATTTTTAGCTAAATTTTCAGCACAAAGAAGTTAGGTTACGGAAAAAATCCGCTCAAAAAAGACAGATTTCAAAGGTTTTGAGCTTTATTTTCAGATGAAAAATACAGATTTCGAAGCTTTTCAGCCCAAAAAAAGACTTTTGAAGCGAAAATTCCAAAATTAAATTTAGCTGAAAACTGCACTTTTTTCGGCTTGAAACTTCGTATTCTCTAAAACAAATTTGAAGCTAATTCTGCTCAAAAATGCATTTTACCCCAAAATCTCCCTTACCATCATCCTCATCATCGAGTCCGTTGAAGTCAGCACCACCGCCGGCTCCTCCCAACGAGGACATGTACTGATTCAGATCGAATCCGTTTCCAAGTCCACCTCCAACTCCAGCAGCAGCCTCGTCGACCTCCTCATCCTCATCCTCGTCCTTCCACTTTCCAAAATCAACCTTCAACCAGTGAACCTTTCCCTTGGTGGCAAGAAGACGTGGCCACCATTTTGGAGTCTTCTTTTGAATGGTGATCTCGACGACACGGGTCGAGGATCCGGTGTGCTTCACGGAGGCTCCATCGATCTCGTCGAAGAATTCCAGGGTGGTCTCGTACTTGTCAGTCTTGCTGCTTCCTCTGAAAATATGGGAAATTTAGATAATTTACAGTACTTTCCGTTGATTTCCGGCCATTTTTTGACTATTTTCAGGAGTCTGGAGCTTGCCAAAAATATTAGAGGATGTAAAACAGGCCTAGATTGAAAACTTTGCACTCACAGGATTTCTTGAAAATTCCTAGTTTTCCAGCTATTTGCCGATTTCTGAAAGACACCTCTTTTTGGCCCTTTTTCAGTACAAAACCGGGCCAAAAAAGACATCGGCAACTATCTAAAAAGAGCTCCAGACACCTGAAAATCGTCAAAATGACCGAAAAGCCACAAAAAAAACAAGATTTGTGGCTCCAAAACTCACTGGAAAAACAGTTTATTTCCCTCTCCCTCGAGCTTCTCGATCTTGGCATCATCGACCTCGATGGTGATGAAGAGGAGGGATTCGCGTTGGGCCCAGAGAACTTGTGGCTGCTTCGACATGTTTTCTGAAATAAAATGGAAATTTCGGAAGGAAATGCATGGGAGGATTATGTATATCGGAAGGGATTAGGCGATATTTGGCGGGAATAGCAAAATTGTGACGTTACATAGTGGATATAGAGAGTCCATATGAAGTACACAAGATGATAAATATGAGATTATCTGACTTTAGAAGCGAAATCTTCCTAAAATAGGGGAAAACACAGTTCTTGACAGTTAAAAATGGCAAAAATCGAGTGAAAATCGGAATTTTTTCAGTTTTTATCGTTTAAAATGTTGAAAAACTATGTATTTGTTCAGGTGCTAATGGTGAGAGCAAAGAAGGCAGAAAAGGGTTCAAAAATCGCATTTTTCATGAAATTTTCAGGAAAAAACCGTTTTTAGGTGTTCAGCAAGAATTTTTATGTGTCTTGAAGAGGCAAAATAACGCAGAAGCGGATTTTCTGGAAACAAAATAGGAAAAATACGAATTTTTCAAAAATTCTACATTCTGCAGATAAAATCCTATTTTCTCAATTTTCTTCGGCTTTTTTAAAAGATGTCCAACTAGTTTTTGAGAAATTTGACCAAAAATTACTCAGGAGCGGAATTTATGCGAAAAAAGGGAAAAACTCAGATTTCTCTGAAATTTTCGATATTTTAAGGTTAAATCCTACTTTTTTCATCTTTCTTGATTTCTTGAAACAATTTCCAGTTAGTTTTCGCAGAATTTTCCCCTTTTTCCGGTCAAAAAAATTTTGTCATCAATTTTCCAACCGGAAAATCGGATTTTCACCAGGAAATCGATGATTTATACATTCTAAACATTCTTAAAACGATTTTTCGATGCAAAAATTGGGTTTTTCGACCATTTTTACCCCTAAAATCACCATGGAAACGCCGAAAACAAGATTAAAAATGCAGAAATAGATTTCAAATTCGAGAGCGTTCTCCGTTTTCGCGGCGAGACCCACCGGCGAAATTGCGTGCGCCTTTAAACGAGCCACGCGTTCCGGGTGCATTTTCCGGCATTTTTTGGCTCAAAAAAGCTAGAAAAAGGGATTTGCGATGTTAAAATCGACGAAAATGATGTTAAAAAGCGTAATGTTCATGTTAAAACACCCTAGAAACTCTGAAAATTGAAATTTAGAGCTCTGGAAATTTTTGAAAATTTTTAAAAAAATTTATAAAATTCAAAAAATTATTTTTTTGCAGATGTTCAGTCTCGCATGGGTCTCCAGGTCGTTAAACCATCCACAGGGCAAACGAGGGCTGCTCTCAACGCTGGTATGCCTCATTTGTGTGGGAATTTTGGCGTTTTGCGTCTCCACAAGCCATTCTATAGGTATTTTTCCTTTCAAAACGAAAAAAAATGGAATTTTTTAGTGATAATGAGTGCAATGTGGATCACAATCTTCGCCTTTTGCTCTCAGTTTGCTTCTCTTTACTCCATGTCGATCACTGATAAGCCAACGCATAAATTCAGCTATGGGCTTGCGAGAGTCCCAGTTTTGGCCGTTTTCAGTACTACTGTAGGTAAAAAAAGGCGGGAAATTTGAATTTTCGGGGTTTTCAGACGCTAGCTCAGCTGTTTTCCATCTTTTTGTCGAAAGAATCGTTCGAACACTTGCTATCGCCGGACCATCATGGATCGCATGACGCATCGGCCGCTCATGAGCATGAAGTCGAGGAAATTGGTGGGTTTTTAACTCAAAATTGCTGAAAATGCTGGAAATTCAGTCTAAAATGTAAAATTTAAGCTAGAAAAATCGGAAAAATTGCTTATTTTTGGGCTAAAATTGCCAATTTTTAACCTAAAAATAGCCGAGTTTCGGCATAAAAAACCTATTTTGAGCCGATTTTTGCACCCAAAATCGCTGAAAAATACCAATTTTCGAGCTAAAATTCACTATTTTGAGCTCTAAATAAGCTGAAAAACCACTTAAAAATAGGCTACAATTACCGAAAAACTCGAAAAATAGCTAATTTTTAGCTTTAAAACCCTATTTTAAGCCTATTTTTGTACCTAAAATCGCTGAAAATAGTAATTTTCGAGCTAAAGTTCACTATTTTGAGCTTTAAAAATCCTCAAAAATCACGTAAAAATAGGCTAAAATTGCCGATTTTTAGCTGAAAAAATCGGAAAATAGCTGATTTTTTCTTCCAAAATCTCATTTTAACCTCATTTTTATGCTAAAAACGGGGGTTTTGGCATATTTTGAACTAAAAAAACCTGATTTTCAAGCTAAAACCCCCGATTTTTAGCTGAAAACCCTGAAAATAGCTGTTTTTGTGTCAAAATTCACTTTTCAAGCTTCAAAAAATCTCAGAAATCGCATAAAAATAACGAAAATTGACGATTTTGAGTTGGAAAAATTGAATTTTTGGCATATTTTTGAACTAGAAATAGCTATTTTGAGCTCCGAAAAATCTCAAAAATGTGATTTTTAGCTTTTAAAATTTCATTTTAAGCTGATTTTGGTGCCAAAAATTGCATTTTAAATATATTTTTTCACTTTCTCGACCAAAATTACCGATTTTCAGCTCCAAAATTCTCATTTTTAGCCATTTTTCGATCTAAAAATCTGATTTTCTAGGTGGAGGATGGCCATATTTCGTTGGCTCCGCCGCCACCTCCGTTGCTCTTCTGCTTTCCGCCTACGCATTGAAAAATCAGCCATTCCAACATGTTCTCACCTCGGCGACGGCTTCTAGTCTTCAGGAGCATGCTGCCGATTTGTCCCATGCCATCTGTTGTGTGATTCCTGGACTTTCCCGGCTCCTATTGCCACGTATCAACTCGATGGTACTGTTGGCGGCGACGACGAGCGGACTTTTGATGCTTTGCGAGCATTTTAAGTGAGTTTTGAGCTTGAAAATGTGGGAAAAGCACGATTTTGAGACCAAAAACCCTGATTTTCCATCATTTTCCGACTGAAAGAGGTATTTCTAGACTTAAAAATCTCCTATTTTGTTTATTTTCCAGCTAAAAAAGATATAAAAATGGCTTTGAATGGTCAAAAACCAGTCAAAATAGCTCAAAAAGGTCCTAAAGGGTACAAAATAGACTTCAAATCCTCAATTTTTTATCATTTTCTAGCTAAAAAGCCATAAAAATGGCTTAGAAACGTCCTATATGGTCCAAAAATGATTGAAAATTAGGCCAAAAATAGCTATAACGGGTCATTTTTGGCCGGAAAATCACAATTTTCCAACTAAATAAAATCATTTTTGGTCTAAAAACCCGCATTTTCCTACTGTTATCTACCTGAATAATTCATTTTCAACCGAAAAACCTGCATTTTTCATCATTTTATTGCCAAAAAAGTCTATTTTTGTCCTACAACCCCCGATTTTCCACTATTTTTCAGCTAAAATGTCCATTTTTAGCCGAAAATATCTCTAATTTAGGAAACTAAAAATTCATTTTCAGTTTAAAAATCTGCATTTTCATCATTTCCTAGCTAAAAAAGTACATTTTTTGTCTAAAAATGCCCATTTTCCAGCTAAAAAAGTTCTTTTTTTATCATTTTCAACCCTAAAATCCGAAAAATCCCTTAATTTCAGACACGATTTCGCGTGGGCGGACCCTGTGTGCTGTCTAATCCTCTCCGTCGCCGTGTTCTCTACAATGTGGCCATTATCCACTTATACCGGAATGATACTGCTCCAAACGACACCTCCACACTTGATTAATCAAATTGATCGGTTCGTTTTTTGATTTTTTGGGGATTTTAAGCTGAAAAATTGGATTCTGGGGCTCAAAACCTGTAAAAATGATGAAAAAACGTCGAAAATTGCGATTTTTGAGCCCAAAATCGGTTGAAAAACGCTGGATTTTCACTGAAAATAGTGTTTTTGGCTCCAAAAACTCCGATTTTTGGCTTAAAAATCCCCAAAATTTTGAATTTTTAAGCTTCAAAACCAAAAGAAAAAATTCCAGATGCCTATCAGAAGCGTCACATATCGATGGAGTGCTCGAGCTGAAGAGTGGCAGGTTCTGGCAATTGGATTTTAATCAATTGGTGAGAATTTTAGAGCTGAAAAAGCTTAAATTTCAAGTTTTTGAGCCAAAAAATCGGAAAAAAAATCTAGTGATTTTGACCTAAAAATATTGAAAATCGACAAATTATCAATAGAGCGCATTTGCATTTTTGCTCGAAAATGCTCATTTTTTCCTCTTAAACATGGTTTTAAACAAAAAAAATCATATTTTCAAGTCCAAATATCGCATTTTCTCCGTTTTTGAGCAATTTATCAATAGAGCGCATTTGCATTTTTTCCTTAAAATTGCTTATTTTTGGCTCTAAACCATGATTTTAAACCAAAAAACCTTAATTTTAGGTGAACAAATGCATTTGCGCTCCATTAGGATCGAAATTTGAGATTTTATCAATAGAGCGCATTTGCATTTTTTGCTAAAAAGTGCCCGTTTCTGGTTCCGAAGCCTTATTAAACCTAATTTGACGCCTTAAAACCCCTATTTTCAGGGAAAAATATCGCATTTTCGGTGTTTTTGAGCAAATTACAAGTAGAGCGCACTTGCATTTTTTGCTTAAAAATTTTTATTTTCGGCTCTAAAGTATGATTTGGAGCCAAAAAACCATATTTTCAAGTCCAAATATCGCATTTTCGCTCCATTGAGACTGAATTTTGAGCTAATTATCAATAGAGCGCACTTGCATTTTTTGGTTAGAAATACCCAATTTTGCTGCCAAAGCTCTTTCAAACCTGTTTTGAAGTCAAAAAACCATATTTTCGAGTCCAGATATAGCATTTTCGCTCCATTGAGACTGAATTTTGAGCTAATTATCAATAGAGCGCACTTGCATTTTTTGCTTAAAATGATCATTCTTGCTTCCAAAGCTCTTTCAAACTAATTTTGAAGACTAAAAACCATGTGTTCGAGTCCAAGTATCGCATTTTCGCTCCATTGAGACTGAGTTTTGAGCAAATTATCAATAGAGCGCATTTTCACTTTTTTGCTTAAAAATGCTCATTTTTGCCTCTAAAATATGATTTTTGGTCAAAAACCTTATATTCGAGTCGAAAAAGTGCAATTTCGATGTTTTTTAGCAAGTTATCATTAGAGCGCATTTGCATTTTTGCTCGAAAATTCTCATTTTTGCCTCTAACACATCTAAAATCTAAAAATCTAAAAAAAAATTTTCCAGGTGGGTACTGTAGACGTGCGTGTCCGACGGGAAGCCGATGAGCAGAATGTGCTTGCTCATGTCACAGAGAAGCTCTCTTCAGTGATTACGGTACTTACCGTACAAGTGGTCAAGGATGCGGCATGGTCGGCAGGAGAAGTACAGTACTCCAATGGACACATTCATAGTGGAGGAGGAGGTCATGATCATAGTCATGGGGCAGAAGACCATGGACACTCTCATGGAGGAGGACAGGACCATGGACACAGTCATGGGGGAGATCATGGGCATAGCCATGATCATGGATCATCTCATGGGCACAGTCATGGAGGAGAAGGAGGCCATGGACACAGTCATGATGGCGTCGTTTATCATTAAATTTAGGATCTTTTTTCTTGTTATTTTTGGATTTTTGGGGATTTTAGAGCAAAAACGCGAGAAAAATCGGCTAAAAATGGTCCGAAATAGGCTGAAAATGGCTAAAAATGATCATAAAAGCATCAAAAATAGCTTAAAATTTAGAATTTTCGAGACGATTTTTGGGATTTTCAGAGGTAAAAATTGGTGTTTTGAAGCTTAAATTTGGCTGAAAATGGTCCAAAATCGGCTGAAAATGGCTCAAAAATTCAATTTTTCGGCTAAAAATGACCGAAAAAGCATCCAAATCGCATAATTTATGACTGAAAATGACTCAAAAAGTCAATTTTTGGGGATTTTTTGCTATAAAAAATGGCGATTTTCAACCAAAATTTGCGATTTTCTGACTGAAAAAATCCGATTTTTTGGAATTTTTTTTTTCTGAAAAATCATCAATTTTCACCCGAGAAATCACCGAAAAATGGCTTTAAAATCCTAATTTTTCTAATTTTCGGGATTTTTAGAGACGCAAATTGGTGTTTTCAAGCTGAAAATTGCCTTGAAATAGTCAAAAATTGGCTGAAATGGCTCAAAATGACCTAAAAAGCAGCAAAAATCGCTGAAAATGACTCGAAAAATCAAATTTTTGTAATTTTTCGCTATTCAAATTAACCATTTTCAGCCAAAAATTGCGATTTTCTAACTGAAAAAAATAGATTTTTTGGATTTTTTTTTTCGAAAAAATCATCGATTTTAACTTAAAAAACACCTAAAAATGGCTTAAAAATCGCTTTTTGGAATTTTTTGCTTTTTTTTTTCCTCGAAAAACAACCGAAAAAATGCCCCAAAATGAACCAAAATTCGATTTTTTTCGCATTTTTTTTCTCTAATTCTCTTGTTTTCCCATTATCTCTCTCATGCTTTTTCTGTACATATCCGGGCCGGCCCTCAGTACATTATTGAAATTTATGTAATTTATTGATTTTTTTGTCACTGTTTCTCTTTGTAGCTGTGATTTTCCAAAGATTTCTCTTTAATTTATTGATTTTTTTCAATCGATACATGACTTTTTCCAATTTTTCTAGAATTTTTTTCCCCCAAAAATTGGCTAAAAACGACCTAGAAATGGCTGAAACCATGAATGTTTTTGAGGTCAAAAATTAATTTTTTTTGAAATTTTTGAATTTCCCGCCAGATCAGAATGTTCCGAGTCATCGTTCGTCACGCCCATCAGCATTCAGCGGCTCGTCAGGCGTTAATCGAGAAAATCATTCGAGTGGATCATGCTGGAGAGTTGGGAGCCGATAGGATCTATGCAGGACAGCTGGCAGTGCTGCAAGGTGCGGAAAATGCGAAAAATCGATAAAAATCACTGAAAAATTGGGAAAAATCGACCCAGAAATGTTGAAAATCGATAAAAAGCACGGAAAAATCCATAAAAACTATCCAAAAATCGATTTTTTCGGTCAAAAACCACCAAAAATACATGGTGGCCTAACTTTTGATATTTCCAGGACATGGCCGAGTTTTTGAAATTTCTAGGCCACCAAAATTCTTTCAATTTTTTGAAAAAAAAATTCTGAAATTTTTGAAATTTTTCAAAAAAATTTTTCCAATTTTTTGAACTTTCCAGTTTTCATGGCCTAGAAAACTTTCTCTTCCAGGCTCATCAGTCGGCTCGGTGATCCGAAAAATGTGGGACGAAGAAAAGGAGCATTTGGATACGATGGAACGACTGGCGGCGAAGCATAACGTACCACATACCGTATTCTCGCCGGTTTTCAGTGTTGCCGCTTATGCTTTAGGTGATTATTGATTTCTGTATCGATTTTTGACCTAAAAATTCAAAAAAATCGAAGAATTTTGACCTAGAAACATCGAAAATCGACAAATTATCAATGGAGCGCACTTGCATATTTTTCTGCTTAAAAATGCGAATTTTGCCTCTAAAGCATAGTTTTCATCCGAAAAACTATTTTTCCAGTCAAAAAAGTGCATTTGCGCTCCATTTAGACCAAAATTAGAGAAATTATCATTAGAGCGCATTTGCAATTTTTTCTCAAAAATGTATTTTTTTGACTCTTAAACATAATCAGAAAAAATGATATTTTCCAGCCGACAAATGCGTTTTTCTCCATTTTAAGGCAAATTATCATTAGAGCGCACTTGCATTTTTTGCTTGAAAACGCGTTTTCGGCGCCAAATTAGATTTTGGACTATTTTTGAACATAATATGTACATTTTCCGGCCTAAAAATGCATATGTGCTCCATTTTTAAGCAAATTATCAATAGAGCGCACTTGCGTTTTTTTGTTTAAAAACGCTCAATTTTGCTTCTAAACCATGATTTTAAGCCAGAAAACCATATTTTGAGGTCGAAAAATGCATTTGCGCTCCATTGAGACTGAAATTTAGGAAATTATCAATAGAGCGCACTTGCATTTTTTCCCCAAAATTCAAATTTCCAGGCGTCGGCTCAGCTCTTTTGGGCAAAGAAGGAGCCATGGCGTGTACGATTGCTGTTGAGGAGCTGATTGGACAACATTATAATGATCAGTTGAAAGGTACAGTAATCCAGAAAGAAGCTACAGTAATCCACAAAGCTACAGTAAGCTTACAGTAACTAAAAAAGTACAGTAATCCAAATTTGGGGTACTGTAACTCAAGATCGGGGTACTGTAAGCAACTAGGGGTGCAACAGTAACCCTTTTGGGATCCTACAGTAATCCTAGCAGGGGTCCTAGCGGACTACAGTAATCCAGGAAGCTACAGTAACCCTAGAAGAGTACAGTGATCCAAAATGCATCCATGGCGGTTCTAGATGGCTACAGTAATCCTAATGAACAACAGTAATCCTCGATGACTACAGTACCCCTACAGTACCCTTACAGTAATCCTATCGGACTACAGTAACCCAGAAATACAGTAATCCAAAACTACAGTAACCCAAAGTTGAAGTACCGTAACTCTAGATTGAGGTGTAAGCAACAGGGGTTGCTGTAAGCAACAGGGGTTGCTGTAAGCAACAGGGGTTGCTACAGTAACCCTACAGTACCCTTACAGTACCCCTAGCCAACTACAGTAACCCCAAAATTCTTCCAGAACTCCTTGCCGACGATCCAGAAGCCCATAAAGACCTTCTGAAGATTCTGACACGTCTTCGAGATGAAGAATTGCATCATCATGACACTGGCATCGAGCATGACGGCTTAAAAGTGCGCTCCATTGAGAATTTTTTGAAAAACAGCCTTTTTTGGCGCCAAATTTGAAATTTTTAGTGAAAATTTCAAATTCCCGCCAAATCTCAACATTTTTAAAATTCAAATTTTTCAGGCTCCCGTCTACTCGGCACTCAAATGGATCATTCAAACTGGATGCAAGGGTGCCATTGCGATTGCTCAGAAAATTTAATTTTTTCGATTTTTTGAATTTCCCTCCATTTGTATGTATTAGAATATAGTTTCTTGCTTTGAAAGAATAAAGATTTTGAGATATTATTGATTCAACAAAAAAAGAGTAAAAAATTCGAGCTAGAACTCGAAAAATTAGGGATTTTCTCAATAGAGCGAGTTTGCATTTTTTGAAACTTTTGAATTTCCCTCTCTTCCCCTGGGCGCCCGTCGCCACCACCGTTTTCCGCGCGATTGGCTACCTCCTCGCACCCTTTTACTCCAGTGACGCATTTAGCGTAGTGGCTAGTAGTTTTGCCCACCAATCTAGAGGTCCTGCGTTCGACTCCACCTGGGGTAAAACTCTTTTTTTTTCTTTTTAAAGATATTCTAGGGGGTTTTTAGCTAGTTTTTTAGTATATTTCTTAGTAAAAATTCAGATTTTCGCATAATTCAATGGAAAATTGAGGTTTTCAGCTGGAAATCATCGATTATTCGAAAAAATCGCTGTAATATCGATTTTCCTTGTAAGTTTTGTCTAAACTAGGCAATTTGAAACTTTAAATGTGTGTTCAAGCCTACTAAACGATCGGAAAAAACAAAAATCGCAAAAAATTGATTTTAAACCTAATTTTTCCAAAAATTCAAATTTCGGCGGCGCGCAAGCGCGCTCCGCTGAACAAACCGGTTTCTTAGTTCCCCTTTTGAACAAAACTTTGCTGAAAGGAAAAAAAAACAACAAATTTTTGGTTTGAAAAAAAAACTTTTTCAGAAAAACCGGAACTTTTTTTTCCGGGAAGTTTCTCTAGTGTCCAAAGAGGACCATTTAGAGTGGGAAAAGTGGTAAACACGGCGATAAACAAAAAAAGTGTCCGAAAAATTCTATGGACCGAAAAAAAGGGGGGGAGGGGGAGGGAGAGTGGACAATGGAGAACAAAAAAAAAACTTGATGGTCCCTCTTTTTTCGGGGAAAAAAGAGAAAAAGAGAGACGGACATTTCGGATGGTCAGTTGTTTGTTAGGGCGACAAAGTTTTTGCTTTTTTTTGGGAAAAAAATTTTCGAAAAACAATTTTTTTTTCGAATTTTTTTGAATTTTTTTTTGAATTTTCCCCCTTTTCATACGGTAGAAACTACAAATTTCTTTAAAAAACGCCATTAAAACACCGAAAAATAGCTGAAAATCGCAAAAAACAGCTAACGAAGAGACGCAGAGAAGCGAGAGCGCTCTCGCTTCTCTGCGTCTCCTAGTTGTTCGAAAAAAAGCTCATATCTCAAAAACTAGAATAGCTATCAAAAAGCTGTCAACTACAAAAATGTAGCCCATGAAATTTCACACATTTTCTTAGTTGACAACTTTTCTCTAGCTTAGTTGGTTTTCGAGATAAATTGAGTTGAAATTTGGTTTTTTTTTTCAAAAAATTTTTTTCCATAAATTTTGGTTTTCTTCCTGTTTTTATCACAGAAACTACGAATTTCCATCAAAATATTATTTAAAACCCTTGAAAACCCTAAAAGTCGCGAAGAATAGCTACCGAACAGACGCAGAGAAGCGAGAGCGCTCTCGCTTCTCTGCGTCTCATCGTCACTGAAAAGGGCTCATATCTCAAAAACTAGAAAAGCTATCAAAAAGTTGTCAACTACAAAAGTGATTAGCTTGAAATTTTACACATTTTGTTAGTTGACAACTTCTTTGTAGCTTTTTTGGTTTTGGAGATAAAGAAGGTTGAAAATCAAATACCGTATTTTCAAGAAAATCTTTTTTGAATTCCCGCCAAACCTCAAATTCAAAATTTCGATAATCTTCTGATCTCTGTCATATTCCAGAACATTCTTTTTGTCCTTTTATGTCCCAAAAAGTCGTCCTTTTCTTTTATTTTTTCGGTCAAAGTACACCCATTCGTATCAATCGACGAAATACTATATGCTCTATAGAGAGACGCAGGCACACTCTCTGCGTCTCTCCAACTCTAACACTCTCTCGTTTTGGGACACAAAAAACTTCTTTTTGGGACGAAACCAAGTTGCCATTGGGCATAAAAAATGGAGGAGAGGGAGGAGGGCGAAAATTCTGTCTGTGGGGACCCCAAAAAATTTTCTGGGGCAAGAAAAAAAGAGGGATATTATCAATGTCTGTTTGGAGATGTGTGCACTGTGTCCAGTTTTTAGTTTTTTTTTTCCGAAAAACTAAAATTTTCTATTCATAATAGCTAAAACCTATTCTAATCGCTAGAATAGGACTCAAAAATAACGATAATCCAAGATAAACAGTGAAATTTGGGTTTTATTGAGTTTTCTCAATAGAGCGCATTTTCCATTTTGGAAAATTTGAAATTTTGATTTCCTCTCCTTGGCGACGGTGGCGCCCCTCGCCACCACCGTTTTCCGCGCGAATTGCTACCTCCTCTCACCTTTAAACTCCAGAGGCGCGCGTAGCGCAGTGGTTAGGGGTTTGCCCATCAGTCTAGAGGTCCGGGGTTCGACTCCAACTGGGCTCAAGCTCTTTTTGCTTTTTTTTAAAGCTATTCTAGTGAGTTTTTAGATGATTTTCATTAAGAATTCATTAACATTCAATGAAAAAAATTTTTTTTTTTCCCAAAATTTTAGATTTTTGTTGGAAATTTTAGAATATTTCATCCCCTAAAGGTTCAACTGGTCACTCTAATTTCCTTTGTCTCTGTAACCCGATACTCCTCACTTTTTGCACTTTTCCGACCTCGTTTAAGAGGCTAATAATGATCAAAAAGACTTTGTGTGCTTATGGTACTACTACTAGTACTACTACTCTTTATGCAAATAAACCGAAACCACTTGAGGCGTATTAAAGGGACATGGTCATTGTATCTTTTGTTTTCTCAATGGAGCGAGTTTTCCTATTTTGAATTTTCGAAAATTTCATTTCCTCCCCTTGGCGCCGGCGGCGCCATCGCCACCACCGTTTTCCGCGCGATTGGCTACCTCCTCTCACCTTTCTCTTCCAGAAGCGCGCGTAGCGTAGTGGTTGAAGTTTTGCCCACCAATCTAAGGTCCGGGGTTCGACTTCACCTGGGGTTAAACTCTTTTTTCTTCCTTTTAAAGTTATTGTAGATAGTTTTTAGGTGGTTTTTGATAGTTTTAGATGGTTTTTGTTTAAAAAAACCACAAAAAAGAAAAGTTTTTTGTTCTTTTCACGAAAATTCTATTTTCTTCTTTTTCTTTTTCTATCAACGCCTTCTTTTCCGAATCTCAAAAGAAGAAACATTCGTTGTCCACACTGGTCACTTTGTGTGTGTACATGGCACATCTAATTAAATTTTCATCGAAAGTGCCAAGTCCTCCCTCTCTGTCTCTTTTTTTTTTGGTTTTTTTGGGCACACCCATTTTTTTTATTTTTGGGAACTAACACTCTAAAAATCGTATAGTAGAATTCTTTAGCAATAGAGCGTAATTGATGGGCTTTTTGGAATTTTCCGAAAATTCGAAAAATTTTTTTTTTGAATTTTAGAAATTCAAATTCCCGCTAATTTTTGGGATTTTGGGGATTTTGCAGAATTTTTTTGCAATTGAAAAAATCTTTAAAGTCCACTTAAATTCCATTCATAACCACTTCACATTCCTCTTCTTCTTCCGTTTCTAATGCATTTTATGCCGAATTGACCTTCTAAACACCTTGGTTCTCTCTAAAACAGATTTAAATTCCCCCAAAATAGTTTTCCCATCATTGCTCAGCTTTAAAAAGGTTTAAAAAAGAAATAAGCCTATGGTGGAGTCGAACCCGGGACCTCTAGATTGGTGGACAAAAGCGTAAGCCTTTACTCCATAGGCGCATACGAGAGAGAAAGGGTGGGAGGTGGTAGGCTATCGCGCGGAAAGCGGTGGTGGCGAGGGGCGCCGCTGCCGCCAAGGAGGAAATGAGAATTTTCAAATTTTCGAAAATCGCAAACTCGCTCTATTGAGAATACACAAGTTGTCTTGTGTTACTGTTATTTTTAAGCCATATTCTATTAAAATTAGCCATTTTTTTTGGCATTTTGACTCATAATGTACTGGCTAAAAAAATGTTATTAATTTTTCAAAAAAATATTTTTTTCTTTTCTCGTTATCAATAGAGCGCACTTTCCTAGTTCTAGTTCTATTTCCGTCCCAAAAATTTTTAATTAGTACCCATAAAAGCCAAGGCAACCCAACTATACAAGTTGTAACAAATGACATCATATTTCTTTTCATTTGTGTCCCAAAGAAAGCTCCGCCCCCTTTTCCCCCACATTTCTCATCACATTTGGAGTTGTTGGAGAGGGAAAAAAGATAGAGAAAAAAGGATAAAAATGTATGATGGAATGTACTAGTAACTCCTAAAGATACCCCAAAAAGAAGAAGATACCAAGTTCGTTTGACGTCACAATAGAGAAGATGTTGGAGAGAAGAAGAAGAAACTTTTATCTGACGTTTATCCGGAATTTTAGATTTCAAGATCCAGCTTTTTTTCGAAATTCTAATTTTTCGAAATTTTTTAACACTAGCCTCTGACCCAGGCGCCGCTCCCCCTCGCCCACCGCTTTCCGCGCGATTGGCTACCTCCTCGCATCTCCTCACCACTGTTACGCGCATAGTGTACAGGTTAGCGTTTTGCCCACCGATCTGAAGGCCAGGGGTTCGATCCCCCTTGGGTCAAACCCTTTTTGTAACCTTTTTAGAGTTGTTTAAGGGTATGGAAAGTGGTTAGGAGGGTCTAGTTAGTTTTTTAAAACGATTCATACCCATAAAACTAGCCGAAACCCCTAAAACTAGCCAAAAATGCCTTCAATTTGACCTAATTCTGTTTCCCATAGGAAAAGGAGAAATTTATACAACCTATGCATATACAGTATAACAGTAATTCTCTCTGATCTGTTAATTGCCACCATATACAGTGTCCAGCCTCAAAATGTGGAGTAATAACTGCTTTTTGTTTTTCTCTGCGTCTCCTCTAAACTTTTATACTCTCTTATCCCCTTTTCATGTATTATATAAATACTATACAATTAAAATTCGCGCGCTCCCTTCCCTATCTATCTCTCTCTCTTTCCAACAATTTCCGATTTTCCTCTATATTTTGCTATTTTTGTGTTTTATACAGTACAAAAACCTTTTCGATAGTATCGAAATTGCTGAAAACGTGCATAAAAATGCTCTAAACATGATTATTAACACTTGCAAAAGAAGCAAAAAGAATTTGAAGGTCCCGGGGTTCGAACCCCGGACCTTGTGGGTGGAGGGCAAAAGCGTTGCCACACGGCCACGGCCGCACTAGAAGCAGTAGTGGCGGTTGTGGTAGTCTATCGCGCGCTTTTCGTTGCTTGAAAGAGGGAGGTGGGGGAGAAGGAAAAAAAAATAAATTCAAAAATTTCGATTTCGCAAACGCGCTCTATTGCTAATTCTCTCATTTTCCTTCAATTTTCTCCCAAAAATCCCCATTTTTTTGCAGAATGAAGACGTCGTTATCCACCAGATGTCGTCCACAGTCTTCCATCAGCTTGGACGAGAAACGACACCGTAACCGTAGTCTCGGATGTATTTCTAGATATTCAGCATGTCCATTACCTGGATTTTCGGCGTATTTAGGCTCAATAACCCGGGTTTCAACAGGTCAAACCACATTTCATCCCTATGGTGTTGAGGAGCCGCTGGCGCCGCAGAATTGTGTTGGTGAGTAAGTGCGCCCTATTGATAATTGCCATTGGAGCGCGTTTAGAGACAATTTATACTTGAAAAATATGATTTTTCGAATAAATTAACTCTAATTGTCTCGCAAAATGTCTAGTCTGGGTGCCAAAAATGCATTATTTGCTCTCGAAACTTTTTGGAAGCAAAAAGGCGGGAAAATTCAAATCGCAAACAATTTTGTATGTTTTTAGGATAAGAAGCAAGTCGCTAGAATAATTTGGTCAAGTTATTCGCACCGAATTGTCTTTTTTTGCACTAAAATCATCTAAAACTTGAATTTTAGCTGAAATTGGCAATAGAGCGCATTTTCTGACATTTTCTGACGTTTCAAATATTGAACTCGAATTTTGCTGGTTATAAGCTTTTGACTAAGTATAATATTGACCTAGTTTTAAAAATTTAGATGTTTGGCATATTTTCAGATTTTCCAGCCAAACTTGAAAACAAAAAGTATTTGGCAGATGAAAATGTGATATGTGTGCCAAGCTAGTCAAGAGCTTCAAAATGAGTATAATCATGACCTACTTCTGAAAAATTCGATTTTCGGATTTCCCCTATGCGCCTAAAATGAAAATTCAAAGTTCAGATAAATAAGTCATGGTTATACTCATTTGAAAGCTCTGAACTAGCTAAATACAAATATGATACATTCGCTTTCTGAAAACGCTTGGTTTTCGAGTTTGGCTAGTTTTTCGAGAAAAAATTATTCAGTTTCATGTTTCTGCTTCATATCTCGATCAATTTTTGCCTAGTACAAAAATGGTTTACAGATTATTGTTCAGAAAGTTAAGAGCTTCAAAATGAGTATAATCATGACCTACTTTAAGACATTTCGGTTTTTGGACGATTTTCGAATCGCTATGCGCCTTTAAACCTGAAAATTCAACTTTTTCAGAAGTAGGTCATGTTTATACTCATTTGAAAGCTCTCGACTAGCTGAATTCAAATATCTATATTTCAAAACAAAAAAGTTCAATATTTCTAGCTTTAAAGGCGCATTTCTCTTGAAATAGGTCTTATTCATAGTATCTCGATCATTTAAAGGCGCATACAGTATCTTTTTCCAGGAGTCTTCACCTCAATGTACTGTAGCACACCATCTGAATACTCATTTCAACCAATGTTCAGTCTTTCGGATACACCTCCTCTAGTGTCACCGGAACCAGATGATGATTTGGATTTTTCGGTATGGAAATTTTTTTCGAAATTTTGAATTTTTTGAAAAAAATATTTTTAGCCCGATATGACTAGAAAAAAAGAGTCCGCGTCTTCTGGATACGGTTCTGCTGGAAGTGAATCAGAACACGATCTGGTGAGTCTCTGTCTGTGTGTCGGTTTGTCCATTTTTCCTCCCTTGTCCTTGTTTCAGATGTCATTACGAAGTGACGATATCAAATTTCGAGGACGTCTCCATCATAGAGGTTCTCACGGAGGTAGAGCGAATCAGGTAAGAAGGTGGATTAGGTTTCCAAAAAATAATTTTTTCTAGAACTTTTGATCCTAGACACTTCCAGGGACACCAATAAGGGTACATTAAGCAAGACTTCAAGAGTCAAGAGTTTAAAGGCGCATAACACAAAAACTAAAAGGGCTATAGGAAATATGTTAACAAGTAAAATATAGGAAATTTTAAGTTTTACATTTTTGTAGCTTGCACAAATTGCTTAGCTTTTTTAGTTTTTGAGATATGTGCCTTTAAAGATAAGAGACAGTTAATAACCGCCTTTAAGTCTACTTTAAAGGCGCATAACTCGAAAACCAAAAGACCTATCTAAAAAGTTTCTACCAGCAAAATATAGAAATTTTTAAGTTCTATATTTTTGTAGTTGACAAAAATTGCCTAGCTATTTTAGTTTTTGAGATATGCGCCTTTAAAGTTAAGACACATGGAGCTAGCTAGCTTATAGCTCAACTTCAATCAGCTTGACCTAGCATTAGAGCGCATTTAAACAACTTTCACACTTTAAATTTGAATTTTTCTAGTCAAGGGCTTTCAAATGAGTATAATCATGACCTATTTTGAGAATTTTTGATTTTTGTCCATTTTCAAAAATATTTCTCATTTTCTGACATTTTCGAAGTTTATAAGTTTCAGAAAATTTTTTGAACAATTGAAATACGTATTTTCGAATTAAGCTCGTTGAGAGCTTTCGAATGAGTATAAACATGACCTATTTAACAGAACTTTGAATTTTCGGTTTAAAGGCGCATAGGCCAAAATGGCCAAAAATGAAAGTTTAAAAAGTAGGTCATGATTAAATTCATTTTGAAGCTCTTAACTAGCTGTACACAAATATATAGTTTTTGTTAGCTTCGAATTCTTAGATTTTGAGTTACTGCTGAAAATCTGAAAATATTCCAAAAATCGAAATTCCTAAAAGTAGGTCAATATTATACTCATTTTGAAGCTCTTTTTAAGTTAAACCCAGGAAATTTAGTTTCAAATCTTTTTGAGCTTTTCCTGAGCTGCACAGTTGCGATAAAACTTCCAAAGTGAATTTTAAAATGTCCGGATGTTCCATTTGCATATATTTTCCCCTTTTTCTCGCCGTGCCTTTTCCTTTCGGTCCCTCTAAGGTCACTTTAGGTAGAAGATTTATACTTTTCTATCTTTTTTCCTTTTCTGTGAGAAAAAAATTTTATAAGGAAGAAGAATGAGAAAAACTCGTTTTTTTTCTTTATCACAAGATTTCCCAGTCTTGTAGTTCTATATTTTCTTATTTTTTAGATAAAAACTTTTTTTCAGGACCTCCAGCGTCGTCGTTCAATGCCACCAATGTGTCACTTTGAGAATGATGTGACTCGGATTTTGTGCCAAAATGGATATGGAAAATTCGAGACAAATGTGGTAAGCTATTTTGAGAACATTTTTCAGTATAACTCCAGAAATATCGATTTTTAGAAGTTTAAATTGTTATATTTGTATTCAGCTTGTTAATAGCTTCAAAATGAGTATAAACATGACCTACTTAAAGACATTTCGATTTTTGGCGTATTTTCAGATTTTCAGATTTTTGGGTGTAACTTGAAGACCAAGAGTTTTTAGCATACAAAAGTTTTATATTTGTGTTCAGCTAGTCACTAGCTTTCAAATGAGTATAATCATGACCTACTTTCAAAGTTTCGATTTTCGGCCATTATGGCTTATGCGCCTTTAAACCCAAAAGTCAAAATCTAGATAAATAGGTCATGTTTATACTCATTTTAAAGCTCTTAGTTAGCTGAGCACAATTATAGCATTTCTACATGCTGCAAATGTCTGGTTTCCAAGTTAGCTCACCTTTTTGTCTTTGACTATGCGCCTTTAAACCTGAAAATTCAAAGTACAGATAAATAGGTCATATTTACACTCATTTGAAATCTCTTGACTAGCTAATTTCAAAAATACTAAATAAATCCTGAAATTTTGTGATTTAAAGGCGCATTAGGTGTTATAAGGGTCAAAGACGACTTTGCAGCGTAGCTCATCTAAAACACTGTACTTTTTTTCGGGATTTTTCGATCTCTCTGTTTTTTGCTAATTCCTTTAATTTGATTCCAATTGTTTCTAGAAGTTTCGTTTCGCAATCAAATTTTATTTTTGGTCCATTTTATTTTTCTATTCTTTTTCTCCTTTTTTCATTCATTCACACCATCATCATCACCAGAAGACAAAACAAAAACTCCTGGTGACTCAATTTTGATATCTTTTGTTCTTTTTTCCAATGCTTTCATGTTGCCCCATTCAAGAAAACATAATACAGTAGCCGGTTCCGGGAAATTTGAATTTCCTATTTTCCTTATATAACATTTTATTTTTTTTAGTTTTATGTTATGAAATTACGAAATTTGAGTTTAGGGGAAAATTCGGTTATACCCCCCCACGAGATTAGGTCCCCCCACCGCCCGGAATAACCCCCCACTCAACTGAAAAGTGGGGGGTCATAAAGGTGGGGGCTCAAAAGGACATGATTCGGTGGGGGGTTATTCCGGAGTCCGAATGATCCCCCCACCGTTGATTTGGGGGGTTTAATTGGAATCCTTGGCAAACTTCGGTTTAGGCCCCCCAATATATTTTATTAGGGCCCCCCAAACGAAGACTATGGCACATCCCCCCACCCAAACGCTTACCTCGAATTAGCCAATCACATGGGGGGTCTTATTAGAATAGAGGGGTGGTTTATTGGAATCTTAGGAATAGGTCGCGGTCGATTCAAACGACTGAATTTAGGTAAGAATGAACTTTTCTAGGTAAAAAATGAACTTTCCCGCCTAAATTTGGCTGCGTACGTTTAATACTCAGCCAAGTAAAAACAATATTATAGCCCCCACCCGAGGTGGGGTGACATATTGGAATGGTGGGGGTCTTTATTGGAATCTTTTTGACTTCCGCCCGTTTTTGCCTAAGCCTATTTTTTAGTTGATGAGGGTGGGTGGTTATAATGAGATGTGGGGTGGGGGGGGGGGGGGTTACTGTTGATATCTTGAATTCCTGTTGGTGGGGGGCTTTTCCAACGTCTTCTCCAGGGGGGTCAAAACCGAATAGGTAGGGGGGTTAAAATGGAATATTCCCGAGTTTAGTTTGTTGAGAGCTTCAAAATGAGTATAAACATGACCATGTTCCTTTAAATTTGAATTTTCAGTTTAAAGGCGCATAGGGAAATTCAAAAATCCAAAATTTTGAAATTGGGTCATGTTTATACTCATTTGAAAGCTCTTGTCTAGCTGAACACAAATCTAATATTTTCGTCGGCTGAATACGTGTCGTTTTCGAGTTTCAGCGAAAAATCTGAAAATCTGAAATTTTGTCAAAAATCAAGTTTTCTGAAAGTAGGTCATGATTATACTCATTTGAAAGCTCTTGTCTAGCTGATTACAAATAACATAATTTCATCGCTCAAAAGATACTAATTATCGAGTTTTGAGCTCTTGAAACTACCGTATTCCCAACTATCCGTATACTTGACCTTTCTATGGTCTTTCTAAAGTCAAATATACTAAATTTCTTGTCAAAATCCGTCATATGAATAAATTTCCTGACAAGAAGACGGAAGCTTATCCAAATAGAAACAAAGTACAGAATTATTATATCCTCCACCCCGAGAACTGATAAAGGGGTGTTCCCCGTTGTTTGATTTTATGCTCAACTATAGAGAGAGGCAAAAGTGTTTGCATTTAGGGCCGAACGATTATTCCTCATTCTCTATTTTCATTTTCTAGTTAGTTGCAAAAGCGAAAAACAAAAAAAAACGACTATGACAGGGTGTGGAGTCGAACCCTGGACCTTGTGGGTGGTAGGCAAAAGCGTTGACACTGCGCCACGCAGCCACTGGGGGAAGAGGTGGTGGTTGTGGTAGTGTATCGCGCGCTTTTCAGTCGGCGAGGGGTGCCTGGCGGCCGCAAGAGGGAGGTAGGAAATTTTAACCTAGTTTCCGAGATACTGTTTTTGGGTGTTTTCAATTGGAAAAAAAGGAAAAAAAAAGATTTTTATCTTTTATTGAAATCCCGCATTTTACCCTCGCCAGGTGAGAAAACTCAAGTTTTTCCTCTATCGAACCGAAAAACGGTGTCACATTTTGTTATTTGTTTTCATTTTGGTTAGGATTTACTCTAAATACTCTTAAAAACACACTTTTTTCCGAACCTTGGTTCCTATTTTTTAGTCTTTTTCCTAACTTTGGAAAAAAATTGCACTTGAAATTTCTCTGAAATCTCACAAGCTCCTCCGCAGCGCCCTCTCCCCCTCCCCCTTACTTATACGCACTTCCACTCTTTCTCTCCAGAAGCCGTCGTGGCCTAGTGGCTCACGCTTTTGCCCATGAAGCACAAGGTCAGGGGTTCGACTCCCACCAGGTTATTTTCTCTTTTGCTTTTTGTTTTGATCAATCTAGTACACTTTTTCATAGATTTTAGATATTTTTTTATAGTTTTGAATAGTTTTAGCTAGTTTTTCCCCTCTCTAATCAGTCACAGTACTATCAATCTTTGCTATACAGATCATAATCTGCCTAATCTCTCTTGCCCAACTAATATTCTTTATTCAATTAGATTAAAGCCAGAATCCCGTGTCATCACCTTTTTCTTACACTAGTCGAATTAGAAAAAGAAGAAAAAGAAGAAAAAGAAAAACGACTGGCATTCGATTAGTGGGTTTCTCTCATTCTGTTTCCCAGGTCTCTAATTTATGGGTGGGTTTCTTATTCTTTTTCTTCCCCTTTAATGACTTTTCATCGAATTCTTTGAAAATACCATTTTTCCAAAAAAAAATTTTTTTCTGAAATTTAGAAAATTTTCATTTTTTCAAATTCCCTCCTCCCTGCCGCCAGCCGCCTCCTCGCGCCCACACCCTTGTTTACGCCATCCACCCCATCTCCCTCAGTGGCGCCTGTGGCGCAATGGCTTGCGCTTTTGCCCGCCAATCTCACTACCCGGGTTCGATTCCTCTCTAGGGTCAAACTTTGTTTTGCTCTTTTTAAAGAGTGTGCCACCGATTTTTTTAGTGTTTACACTTTGGATTTTCCTCATTCTCAAAAAGTTCTAAAACATTCTTTTTTTCTCAAAAAAAAGTTCGTTCTACCTAGCAATTATAATTTCGTATGTATCATTTGACCCATATTTGACCCATTGTGAACTGATTGGTTTTTGGATTTCACTTTTATTAGTTATGAAACAAAAAATAATTTAATGACAATGGCTAGGGTATATAAGAGGCTCTTATAAGGCACTGTATCCAAATTTATTTTCGGGTTCTAGAAACTAGAATTTGACAGTTTTTGGCATTCAAACTTGAATATTTTACAACAAAACTATGATATTTGAACTCAGCTAGTCAATAGCTTCAAAATGAGTATAAACATGACCTAGTTTGAAGAAAACGAAAATTTCAAAAAAATCATTTTTCCAGATTTCAGCTTGTAACTTGAAAACTAAAATTTTCCAACTCTTAAAAATATTATCACTGTTTTCAACTTGCCAAGCGCTTCAAAATGAGTATAATCATGACCTAATTTCCTACTCTTTCATTTTCGGGAGTACTGTATGCGCCTTTAAACTGAAAATTCGAAATTTAGTGAACTAGGTCATGATTATACTCATTTGAAAGCTCTCAACTTGAGTTTTTCAATTTCGTAAAGCATTTTACTGTAAAATTTTTGGTATTCCTAAAAAAATTCGAATTTCAAAATAAAATTTCTCTTAACTTTTTAATTACCCGCCATTTCTCTGTTTCGGGGCGAAAACTTCAACTTCCTTTTGTTCTATTTCAATTTCCTAATTTTCTTTCAAATTTCGTTTAATGGGTTTTCACAGAAATTTCGAGAAAACTTCCAAAATTTTTATTTGAAAAAAACACATTATTTGCCTCCAATTTTTGCCCCCAAAATTCCGGTTTTCCAAGAGGGCAAGGAGTAAATAAATATGTCATCTCTTTTGTGATTTTTCCAGGACTCATTAGTTACCAAACTTTCAGGTATACTGGTTTCTTGGAAAGTTCTGGAATTAGTTTTTTTTTTAATTTTTGAAAATTCAGGTTTTTGCTCCATAACTCGAGTTATTTTTGTCTAAAACAAAAATGGTTACCATATTCTTGCTCAACTAGGCAAGAGCTTTAAAATGAGTATAATCATGACCTACTTTGAAAATTTTGGTTTTTTGGTCATTTTGCCCATGCGCCTTTAAACTGAAAAATGAAACTTGCGCTAACTAGGTCATGATTATACTCATTTGAAAGCTCTTAACACGCTGAATTCAAATATCACAATAGAAATAAAAATTGACTGAAATTGAAAATTTTAAACAGCCAAATATGTTTGGTTCCAAAAAGTGGTTCAGTTGTTTTAGGGTCTAACTCAAGTAGATCGAGATTTTTGAAGAAAACAGTGTTATATATTCTCGATCAGCTAGTTACAAGCTTTCAAATGAGTATACTCATGACCTACTTTCCATTACTGGCATTTTTGCGTACCCTATGCGCCTTTAAAGCTACAGTACCCCGAAAATCAAAATTGAGGAAACTAGGTCATGATTATACTCATTTTGAAGCTTTTAACTAGCTGAACGCATTCATAACTATTTCAGACGCTAAAAACTTTTTACTAATTGGAAAAAATCGGAAAATCTGAAAATTAGTCAAAAATCGTTCACTTCCGTTTTTCAAAACAACATTTTGCAACAAACAAAAAACTTCATAAGCCGTATTTACTGATAAGAAACATGTGAACTAGGCCATAAAAACTGATTTCTCTAATTCTCTTCTCTCTCTCTCTTCCTAATAAAAAGTCCATAGTTTTTATCACCGGTTATCTCTCCTTGATCAATCCTCTATGGTGTTCTTTTTCTTGTTTTGTACTATTCTATCTTCCTGTCTATTGTTCTTTTTTTTTCATTCCAAGACCACCTACCCTTAGCATGTTTTCTCCGTCTATGGCTAAATTAGCCATTTTTTCGTTTTTCTTGATTTTTGACTTAGTTAGATAATTTTTACGATATTCATGTTGAAATTTGAATTTAGCTTGTTGAGAGCTTTAAAATGAGTATAATCATTAGCTAGTTTGCTCAAATTTGAATTTCCAGTTTAAAGGCGCATAGGCTAAAATGACCAAAAATGAAAATTTCAAAAGTAGGTCACGATTAGACTCATTTTGAAGCTCTTGCTAGCTGAACAAGATTATGTTAGTCATTTGTATATTGGACAGCTTTTTCTCGAGTTATGATCAAAACTAGAAATTTAGGGGTTTTTACAAATAGAAAATCAGTGATTTCACTCTAAAAACTTGTTTTCTTTGTTTGGAAAGTTATATTTTAAAAATCTATGCGTTTAGAGCTTCAAAATGAGTATAATCATGACCTAGCTTGTGCAAATTTGAATTATCAGTTTAAAGGCGCATACAGTACCCCGAAAACTGAAGTTAAAGAAAAGTAGGTCATGATTATACTCATTTTAAAGCTCTTAGCTAGCTGAACAAGAATATGATATTTTAAGCTTCCGAAAATCGATATTTTCCAAGTTATGACCTCTTTTTCTATTTTCAGGACACCGGCGAACAAATCAGAATGGAGATTCGCGGAATGAGTCGACCAGAATCCGTTCTTCAGTTAGCTCGAAAATTCGGAGAGATCTCTGCAGCTCAGGATAATGAAATTCATAAATCCCGACTTTCGTTGAAGTTGGGAAAAGAGAATAATACAAAAATTGGGAGTAATAATCGCCAAATTTTGATGCAACAATCCAAAAGTGGTCCGCCCACACCTATTAGACATGGTAAGATATTTTCAGAATTTTAGGCATTTTTAAATTGCTCATCTTTTTCCAGCTGCACCTATCACATCAACCTTCACACTTCCCGCGCCTCGAATGCCAGTTGGAGGGATTGCCAGTCTAAAATGTGAGTCTTAAACATACTAACAGGACTAGAAATAGGCTAAAAAGATTATAAAAAGGCTAAAAATAGGTCAAAATTCAAAACCAAAAAAGAAAAAAAAAATCTAGCAGCGAGTGGTTTCGATCCACCGACCTCTGGGTTATGGGCCCAGCACGCTTCCACTGCGCCACGCTGCTGTCGAGAGGAGAGTGGTGGGGAGTGCGTATATGAATGACAGGGAAAGAGGGGGAGAGACGCAGAGAGGAGGGGAGGAGAGGGGTATAGTGTTAAAGGATGGGAAATCGGGAAATCGGGATTTATGGATAAATTTTAAGGGATTTTGAAGAAGAAATAGAGAGAAATAGAGAGATTAGAGATAAGAGAGGTGATAGAGAAGCAAACAAACACCCGATTTTATTACAATAAAATGTGCACACGGATGCTCCCGGGGAGCAGTAGGAGCAGGAGGGGGGATTCTCGAGAAAAAGAAAAATTACACAATTTGATTGTTCGAGAAAATAGGGGGAGAAAGAGATAGGCTCTACTTGACCACTAGTTGGAAACTACTCGATCACTCTTCGCGAAACCGATTATATCACAACATTTTAGTTCCGATGTGTGATAAATTGGACTCTTAAGAGACTTCTAAAACCCCCCGATCCGAAATTTTATCTCTCTTAACTTTCTTATCACATTTTATCATTTTTCAACTTTTCCAAAAATTTTCAAAAATCACCCGTCTCCCCCCTTCCCTCTCTCCTCCAAGTAAGGAAAAGCCGCGGTGTTCTATACGCATCCCGCTCCCTCTCTCCCACCAGCAGGCGTAGCCGAGTGGTAACGCTTTTGCTCACCACCCACAAGGTCCGGGGTTCGATTCCACTTGCCGGCAAACTCTTTTTTTTCGTTTTTTGCAAAAGTTCTAGGTGACAGATTAACATCTGCCTTTGCTCTTCGCACGATTTTCATCCATTTTCCCACATGTTTTCACTCTACAAGCAAAAAAAAGAAAAGAAAAACGACAAAACGAAAAAAGATCACATGAAAACTGACAGCTTTTTGCTCTATCCGTCATTTTTTATAGGTTTTTTCTCTGGTTTCTGGTTTTCTAGAAAAGTTTCTAGAACTTCTTGAAAAAAAATATATTTTAAAATTAAAAATTTTTTCAGCCGAGCCAAAAATGTCGCGTCCCAATATGTTCAAACAGATGGAGAAGGTTGGAGCCAAGTGAGTTTTTCTAATAGATGGCCTAGAAAAATCCTAGGCCACCTAAGACACAAAAAATGACTAGAGTGCGATGGAGCGAATTTGCAGCCCAACATCCGCAGCACCACCTCGCCAACTTAACCCCAACTCGATCAAGGACGCTCTATTGAGATGGATTCAGAATCGGGTTGCTGGTTATCCGGTATATTTTTCAAAATTTAAATTTAAAAAAAAAACTACAGTAACCCTGAAAATTTTTTCAGAATGTTAATGTCACCAATTTCTCATCCTCTTGGGCTGACGGCATGGCATTCTGTGCTCTCATCCATCGTTTTGCCCCCCAATCATTTGATTTCTCCACGCTGGACCCAAAAAATCGGCGACAAAACTTCGATTTGGCATTCAAAGTTGCAGAGTGAGTCGCCCTCCATCCCTTAAAAATACCCCAAAAGCGCGCCGTTTAAATACGAAAAGGCACACCTTACCCTCAGTGGGTAGCGTAGCCTAGTGGTTTACCGTTTTGGCTTGGGTTCAAGAGGTCCGGGGTTCGACTCCCGGGTCGGCAGAAGACTTTTTGCTTTTTTGTTATGCTAGGAAATGTGGTCTAGAGTGCCCAAAAAGCTCGAATTCTGAGTTTTTTGATAAGGGAAGCTTTGAAAAATGCAAAAAAAAACATTAAAATTTTCCAGCCAGTTTTTCGCAATTTTAGCAATTTTTCTACATTTGAATTTATAATCGCTGAATAGAAAATTGAATTTCCTTTCGTATGATGTACTTTTCATCTTTCTAGGACGCCTCTGAACTAAGTTATGAGCCTCCGCACCCCTAGAAAGCGAGCACTTTTTCTAGCTCTTTTTCGCAATTATTGCACAATTTCTACAACATTATTTTAACATGGCAAGTTGTAAAATAAAATTTCCTATCGAATGATATAAACTTCATTCTTCTACGATAACTATGAAACAAGTTATGACCCTCTGAAAATCCTCCTAAATTGAGTTTAAACCACCGCGCACCTATACGCCCTCCCACCCTAGTTCCTCAGTGTGCGCATTGGTTCGATGGCTAAGCTTTTGCCCACCAATCTCGCATCCGGGGTTCGACTCCCACCCTCGGCAAACTTCTTTTTGCGTCTTTTTATAGGAGGTCTAAACACATTTTCAACCAAAAAATCGATTTTTCAGGGATAATGGAATTTTCCCACTGCTCGAAGTCGATGATATGATTATGATGGGTGATCGTCCGGACTGGAAATGTGTCTTCACTTATGTCCAATCATTCTACAAACAATTCCGTGATCATCCATAAAGTTCATTGGAGCGCATTTGCACACTTTTTTTTTACTTCCCATGCCATTCTTATACACAGCTTTAACACTTGAATTTGAATTTTTGAATTCCCGCCTAATTTTTTCTTTGAAAACCAAAAATATCGTTTCCTGTAGTCGAGTAGCTCCTCCCCAAACCCTGTCAACTGGTTAACGTTTTTCTAATTCTTTGAATTTCCCGCCCAACCAATTATCGCTTATTTATAAAAAACAACACATTGCTCATTTTTCTACACTGAAATACCCAACCGAACTTTCAGCGAAATTTTCTTGTTGTGTTTTTTTTTGAATTTTTCATAATAAATCATTTGTGTTGTTATTTACATTGTTTATTTACAGAAAAATTGAAGAATTTACGAAGCTCCGCCCCCTTTTTGCAATTCTGCGGCGCGCTTGGTCGATTTTTTCGAATTTTCGGGTTCTTTCAGCGATTTTTCTGTGAAAAAAAACGTTTCGAAGAGTTATTCAGATTTTTGAACTATTTTTCTAGCTTTTAATTGTTAAATTTCTAAGAAAAATCGCAGAAAAATTCAAAAGTTCGAAAAAAAACCGAAAATCGCGGTTTTTTTCGAATTTTTTAGTTTTTCGCTCATTTTTGTTCGAAAAATAAGAAATTTTCAGGTTTTCACACAATTTTTCTGTTTGAAAATGTTAAATTTCGGAGAAAAATTGCAGAAAACTCAAAAATTCGAAAAAAATGACAAAGCGCGCCGCGGAGTTGCAAAAACTGCGTGCGGTGGTTGCGGTGGGCGGAGCTTCAACGGATAAGACAGATTTTTTCAAATTACAGATATAAATACAACAAAATACAATAGAAAACAATGAAAATTTCGATGAAAAAATTTTCGAAACCTTTTTTCTACAAAACATAGTTTAGTACATCTCCTTCTCAAACGGGTTATCGATTTTGAAGCTAAAATCGACGGAACGGCTCAAAAAATCGCGGAATTGCTCGATGAGACTATCACGACGACGGCTTTCAGCGATTGGTTGTGGTTGGAGCTCCATGTCTTCAGATGAGGAGTTAGATGACGTGGATGCTAAAAAATTCTAGCATATTTCAGAAATACTGATTGAAAACTCCATATTTGTAGCTTACCATTTTTTGATAGCTAGTTTGGTTTTTGAGATATGCGCCTTTAAACTTTGGAGCTTAAAGTTTGAGAGCGCACGCACTCATTTTCTTTAAAAGCGCATATCTCAAAAACTAAGCACGCTATCAAAAAGCTGTAAATTACAAAAATGTAGCTCATAAAATTTTACACATTTTGTTAGTTGACAACATTTTGCTGAAAACTATAGCTTTTGAGATATGCGTCTTTAAAAAATAAGCGCGCACTGACGACACCGACTTGTGGCGACGAGTATGTGTTCCAACTTTAAAGGCGCATATCTCAAGAGCAATAGTTGACAACAAAAGTTTGTTAATTATCAAAATGTGTAAAATTTTATAAGCTACACTTTTGTTGTATACAACTTTCTGATAGCTTTCTTGGTTGTCGAGATATGCGCCTTTAAAGAATGCCTCTCGGTGTCCGCGCGCTAAGGGTGTCTTAACTTTAAACGCGCATATCTCAAAAACTAAAAGAGCTATCAAAAAGTTGTCAACTACAAAAATAAAGCTCTATTTTTGTTTCATATCCTCCAAAAATTACGGACCATACAAACAAGTACTAAGCACTAATTTGGACCAGCAAATTTGGTGAAACTTACCATCACTAAATCTTCGATCTTGTATCTTGTTGGATTCCATCATCAAATCTTTGGTCGACATGTTCAACATTTTTTCTTTATTATCAAGTTATCAATCACCTATCTGTCCCTTTAAGTAGCTATTTTTCAAAAAAAAAAAGTGGGCGGAGCTTACTGATGGGCATGCACGTGATGGTTATCAGTTAGATGCTTTTGTATGTCTTATCAGTTTATTAATAGGGAGAAATAGTGGGGAAAAGGGAGAGGGCACAGAGAAAAAAGAGTAATCGAGAAAACAATTTGTTGAGATCAAGGACAGGGTGTAGCCAAAAATAGCAAGAAATATAAGTTGAGAAGATTCCGGAGGCTCATGAGCCACAAGATTCACAACAAGGTCCATTGAATAGTTTGTTTACTTCCATCAGATGTCTGGATGATTTCTTCATGATACAGTATCTCTTCTTCCACCCAATCATAATGATAATGTTCTCGGAACATGTATGATTTTGCAGTCACTACAGTATACAGATCCACAGAGAAAATGAAGGAGGTTACAGTGAGAATGAGGATAAGCAAGTAGGCAATCTGAAAATGGAAATATCTCAAAAACTGGAGTAGCTAGCGACTATATCTAAATTGAAGAATTGTAGAGCTTAAAATTTTATACATTTTGTTAGTTGACAAAATTTTTATAGCTCTTTCAGTTTTCGACTTATGCGCCTTTAAACTTCAAGCCGTTCCGATCCGCACACATTCTCTTTAAAGGCGCATATCTAAAAAACCAAAAAAGCTATAAAAAAGTTGTAAATTACAAAAATGTAGCTTATAAAATTTGACACATTTTAATACAAAAACGCAAATTTTGGCTATTTTACAACTTGAGATATGAAATTTTAAACATTAAGAAATTTTAATTTTTCCAATTTTTCAAATGTTCATATCTCGAGTTCTACCATTGCTAGACGCATGGTTTTTGAACAAAAATGTTGGAAATTTTGTGATTTTTGTTTTTGTAGTTTGTAGTATTTTAATAACTACCGTAGTTTTTGAGATATTTGCCTTTAAAATATATGCACCCAAAAGGGAGGTAGTCTCTCCATCCTTTGAGCACGCCTTTACTTTAAAGGCGCATATCTCAAAAACAATAGTTGCTAGCAAAATTTTGTCAACTGATAAAATGTGTAAAATTCGAAAAGCTACATTTTTGTAGTTCACAACTTTTAGTTGTTTTCGTTTTCGAGATATGCGCCTTTCAAAAGTGGGCGTGCACCGACGACACCTTGCATGTGATGACGGGTGTGCGTTCCAACTTTAAAGGCGCATATCTCAAAAACACTGAAAGCTCGAAAAATTTTGTTAACTGCGAAAATATAGCTCTTAAAATTTAACACATTTTGTTAATTGACAGAATTTTGTTACTTTACTTGGTTTTCGAGATATGCGCCTTTAAAATGTGGGTGTGCGCCTTCGGTAGGTGGGGTGTTGCAATTTTAAAGGCGCATATCTCAAAAACAATAGTTGCTAGCAAATTTTTGTCAACACACAAAATCTGTGACATTTTATAAGCTACATTTTGCGTTTCACAATGTTTAGATAACTTTTGTAGTTTTGGAGATATGCGCCTTTAAAGTCCCCTCTTGTCACACCTCCGTGCTACCGTACCTCTTCCCATGAGAAACGACCAAAATCGATAGGCACTCATTTGAAAAGCCAATAGGATTATTGATTTCTGGCTCATTAAGGATCAAAAATCATACAAAACTCCGAATTCCCATCGAAACCATGCTAATTATCAACGAAAAGCGTGGCAACTACATGCTCCGAGAGCTCTGGAAACTTCCATTCAACCCGATTTACTTCTTCTTGAAACATTTTTGCGTCTACACAATGACATTCACATTTGCCTCGTCTATCGCTTTCTGGCATTCGTATCCATTCGTTTTTCTTATTTCTCCATTCATTTTTTATCCGGAACACGATTTCTGGTTTCTGGCTCTGGTATGCAACATTTTTTGGTGTATGTATGTAAGTTCGATAGCTCAGGAATGGTCAGACCTAAAAGTTCAAAAAATGAGAGATGTTCGAATTGGACTCGCTGGAATGCTTATTTCAGTTTGGGTCATTATTGGCTCAATTTTCACAAAGGATAGTTTGCATTATTGGAAGGTGAGTGAAGGTTCTCTTTCAAAGGCGCTTATCTCAAAAACCAAATAAGATATCAAAAAGCTGTAAACTACAAAAATGTGGCTTATAAAATTTTACAGATTTTGTTAGTTGCAAAAGTTTTACTAGCTGCTACGGTTTCTGAGATATGCGTCTTTAAAGTTGGCGGATCTCAAGCTGAGTCTCGCTAACTTCTAAAGCGCATATCTCAAAAAACATAGTAGCTAGAAAAATTTTGTCAACTAACAAAATGTGTAAAATTTAATGAGCTATATTTTTCTAATTTATAACTTTTTGATAACTCTTATAGATTTTGAGCTATGCACATTTAAAGACAATGAACGCATTTTTCAAGGTTCCTATTCTTGCAGATTTCCTATACATTGTATCAGATCGCCATGTTCTCAATGCCTGCTTTTATGGCTTTTTTTTCGTCAAAATATAAGAAATACTTCCTGCAGATAGACTTCGATAAATATCCTTATCACAAAATGATCAAATTCATCAGCATCATTGGAACCATTCATGTGTCGTTTGCAGCTTATTTCATTCAATGGAGTGTGAGTTGAATTTCGGAAATTAACTTGCTTCAAACTCACAATTTTTGGGAGAATCAAAAATGGAAATATAAAACTCAACGAGATCTTCAAAATGATACTAACTTCAGCTATATCCAAATGCCGAGATTCAGATCCAGAATTCAAAATCGTCCAATCGCGATAAAAATTGATATCACGAGCTGAAATAGGCGGAAAATGAGAATACAGATAGAAAAATTCGAAAAAATCGATTTTTGACAAAAATTTTTTTTGGAAAATTTCAATTTTTTCAAGAATTCAAAGTGGTCCAATCGCGATAAAAATTGATATAACGAGCTGAAATGGGCTAAAACAGAAGATTTCGGAAGAAATTTCCGAAAAAATCGAAATTTGAAAAAAATGTTTTTGAAAATTTTTCAGAAAAAACCAAAAAAAATTTTTTTTCAAAATTTGATTTTCTCGAAAATTTCTTTCAGGAATTTCATTTTCAGCCAATTTCAGCTCGTGATATCGATTTTTATCGCGATTGAATCATTTTGAAATTTTCGAAATTTTCACTTTCAGGTCCGATTTTTTTCAGATTGCCTACTTGCTCATCCTTATTCTCACCGTAACCTCCTTCTTCTTCTCTGTGGATCTGTATACTGTAATGACTGCGAAATCATACATGTTCCGAGAACATTATCATTATGATTGGGAGAGTCAAGAGATACTGTATCATGAAGAAATCGTCCAGACACCTGATGGAAAACAAACTACTATTCAATGGTCCATGTTGTGATAACTTATCACTGATAATGAAGAATTCTCATTGGAGCGCACTTTCTTAAGTTTACAAAACCTAGTTTATTCGGGTTGGCCGGGATGATTATGGAAATTCAAAAAATGCACAAATTGAGAAAATAAGGTTTAAAAAAGGGTCAAAAAATCAATTATTTCTTTGGCTCCAAATCTCGCTCCTCACTCTTCTGCCTCTTCTTCTCCATCGACGCGGCTCTTCTCTTGGATACTGTAGATGACGTGGCAGTAGAAGCAGATGATGTTGATGGGTGTTGTTGTTGTCCTCCAGATGCTCGTTTAGGGGCTGAAAATAAAAATTTGAAGATTTTTGAGCCGAAATTAGGATTTCTAGGCCACCGAAACTCGGCTAGCAATTTCCAAAATTGGATTTCTAGGCCATCAAGTTGCGAATTTAGGAGTTCTAGGCCAGAAAACTTCAAATCTAGGTTTTCTAGGCCATCAAAACTCGGCCAGCAAGCTCCGCAACTGTATTTCTAGGCCAGCAAGCTCCAAATTCGGGTTTCTAGGCCACCTACTTTTTCTATTCCCTGCCGATGGCGGTCTTGGTGGTGGTGGCACGGCGTCTAGCGGTCCTAGCCGTATGCCAGCCTGCTCGGCCTCAGCCAGCTCGGCGAGCAGATCCAGGGGGTTCTGAAAATTTGATTTATCTATTTTAGGGCCGAAAAATCGCATTTTTGAGTAAAAAATCCGGGTTTTGAGCTCAAAAACCGTATTTTTAAGGCTAAAATCCCCCATTTTGAGCTCAAAATTTGAAAAAAAAACCTACATTATCCGATGGTGCCAATGGTGCTGACGATGTAGACGTCGACGATGAATTCGTCGTTGTAGAAGGCGTCACTGGCTTCGGCTGATTCTGCTGTATCATTGCCTGATTCGCAGCGATCGCAGCGGCTCGTGGAGCACGCCCAGATGATGGTGATGGCAGAGTGGTGGTGGTTGTGGATGGCTGTGTGGTTGGCGGAGTAGCTGGAATTTCAGATTTTCAGATTGTTAGCTTAAAAATCCTAATTTTGGGGCTGAGAATAACCATTTTTGAGCTTCAAAATCGCGATTTTCAGGTCCAAAACAGTCATTTTCTGCTCCAAAATCGTATTGTTAACCCAAAAATCGTAAATTTAAAGCTGAAAATCGTATTTTCAAGCCAAAAATCGTTATTTTTGAGCTCAAAAATCGCATTCTTAGGGCTGAAAATAATGATTTTTGAGCTTAAAAATCGTATTTTCAAGCTTAGAAATCAGAACTTTCGAGCTGAAAATGCCTATTTTTCAGATTAAAAGTCTTATTCTTGAAGCTGAAACCCCATTTTTGTACTCAAAAATCTTTATTTTCAGACAAAAATCGTTATTTTAGACCTTAAAAATCGCATTTTATAGCTGAAAATAACCATTTTTGAGCTCAAAAAATCGTATTTTCAGATCTCAAAATACCCATTTTTGAGCTCCAAAATAGTTATTTTCAGTTCCAAAATCGTATTTTCAGCCAAAAATCGTCATTTTTAGCTCTAAAATCTCAACTTCTGCGCTGAAAATCGCATTTTTCAGCTCGAAAATAGTCACTTTCAGCTTCAAAATCTTCATTTTTTGACTCCAAAAATCGTATTCCCAACTGTTTTTTCATCTTTAAAAGCTTACGAATTATGGTCTCCAGCGATTCCATTGGATTAGCCTGTGGCTTCTCTACAGTAGCCTTAACATCGTCAGGAGCTCCTCCAGAATCCCCTCCAGATGACGTCGCCGCCTGCTTCTTGGCAGGTGGCTCTCCAGAAGTCGTCGTTCCCGATTCCACAGCTTCAGGCTCCTTCCGTTTCTTGGGTGCTACTATAGACGGTGTCGCCACCACATCCCAAACCGACTCTGGTATCTCTCCAGTCGCTGGATTCGCTTTTCTGCTGGTTACTGTACGCGAAGGAGGCTGAGCAATTGGTCGTGGCGCCGCTGCCGTGGTCACAGCCACAGGTACAGTATTCTTTCGAACTTTCTCCTGACTAATTTCAGTTTCAGCGGCCATTTGTTCCAGCTCCTCCTGGGACATCTTCGATAGATCCTTTTGTCCCATTTGTCCCATTGATAAGAACGTTCGGACGTTGATATTGGCGAATCTGGAGTCGTGACGAGCGGAATCCAACGCGCTGACTGCGTGGAACGCCGCCGAGCCTCTGGGGTTGCCTTCTACGGCTCCTGACGTTGATCCTGGAGCATTTCGTTGAATCCCGGGTCCTTGGATACGGTAGGTGGTGGCGGGGGTGCGGCGGGCCGGTGGGAGGGGCGTGGTTACGGTAGGCTGTTGGTGTCCTTGGGTCACGGTAGCTGCTGGTGCTCCTGGAGGTACGGTAGTTTGTGGTCCTGCTGGTGTTGGCGCGACTCTATTCGGTCCTTGGAGTACTGTAGCGATTCCTGGCAGCCCTTGGGTTACTGTAGCTTGTGGTCTTGGCGGTGGTGTTTGGGGTACTGTAGCTCCTGGTGGGTTTTGGATTACTGTAGGTTGTGGTGCTCCTGAAGCTCCTCCTTGAAGACGATGTGGTGGTTGTTGCATTCTGGAAGAAATTTTTGGTAATTTTCAGATGATTTTCAGTCATTTTTAGACGTTTTTGGACCTTTTCCAGCCAATTTCTGATCACTTTCAGTCACTTTTCTGGAACTTCCAGACCATTTTTTTTGTCATTTTCAGTCATTTTTGGACCTTCTGAAGCAAATTGTTGGCCGTTTTTAGTCTGTTTCCGATATTTTCCAGCTGATTTTGAATCTTTTTCAGCAAATTTTGGACCTTTTCAGCCAATTAAAGCGTTTTGAGCCAATATTCGGACTTTTCGGACTATTTTGGGCCGATTTAGACAAATTCCTGCCAATTTTTAGATATTTTTCAGTCATTTTTGAACCATTTTCAGCCAATTTTGATCCCAGAAACCCCCAAAATCATACCTAAACTGTGCGGATCTGGAGACTCCGCCCACATCTGCAGGATTCAGACCAGCAGCGATTGCACGATGCGGAGCCATTGGAAGCGGTCGACCGCCGGCCGGAGGACGATACATCTTAGGTGATCCATGGGGGGATTGTGGTGGTCCGAGTAGCTGAGATGATGACGTGGAAGTTGATGGTTGGAGGGATGGAGGAGGATTACGGTATTGCTGTTGGCTTGGTGATGCATCGACTGAAATTGATAAATTTAGATTTTTTGGGATTACTGTAGATTTGGATTTTCCGAATTTTCCCAAGATCCTTATTTTGGATTACTGTAGTTTGGATTTTTGAAAATCGATGTTTTCACATTTTGAATTACTGTAGCTTACTGTAGTTTTGAAATTTTTCAAGCTACAGTAATCCATTGTAACCGAAAATTTTCGAAATTTTCGAAATTCGATTTCCATCAGTTACAGTAACCCAAGGACTTCCAGAGATCGCTACAGTACTTCAGGGAGCTCCAGAAGCAGCTACCGTAACCTGCCCGTACCGATTTTGGAGGCTTTCTGACTATTTCCAGCTAATTCTAGCTCATTTTTCAGCCGTTCTCTCTTTAAAACTACAGTAACCCAAGGACTTCCAGGTACCTCCATCTACAGTATGCCAAGAGCCATCTGGAGTCTAACCAGCTACCGTAACCCAAGAAATCCCTATTTTATTGCCATTTTCAGCCAATTCCAGCTCATTTTCAGCCATTGTTTGGCCTTTTAAAGTCATTTTTCAACCATTTCCAGCCAAGTTTCAGCCCCAAAACCCCCACCTTTTCTATAGGCATTCTTATAGTAGGGCACTCCTCGTCTCTGCGGTTCTGGAGCATATTTCGCAGGCGAATCAGCCTCCACGAGCTCATCGGGATGCTTCGGTTCCTGTACTCTCTCCAATGGAATATTCTTTGGTGGTGGCTGTCTTTGTTGTTGTTGTTGGGGGTATCGTGTGGGTCCTAATCCCGGATAATTGGAGGAGCCACGTGGATTTGTTCCACCAGCCGCATGCGTTTTCCAGCCCTGGAAAATACCATTTTCAGGGTCAAAAATGGGATTTTTAGGCCTAAAAATACGGTTTTCGAGGTCAAAATTTGGGTTTCTAGCTCTAAAATTACGATTTTAAGCCCAAAAAAGCACTTACAACCCACCTGGAATGTCATTTTATTGCCTCCTGGCGGTGAGACGATCGTTGGCGTCTTTCTTTGAATACTGTGGGGGTACGGTGTCGATGGATGACGAGGAGCAGCGGTGTATGGGGTGCGACGAGCCTCTTGTTCTGGAAAGAGAGACCTCTATTAGAAGGGCCCCCTTCAATGGGGGTCAAAAACTCACTTCTCTTGCCCTCTCCATACGAATTGGGATCCAAGGGGCGAACTCTGAAAATACTGATTTTTGTGAACAGAAAATAACTGACACTGCCATTCTATTAGGGGGTTTCGGATCAAAATTAGGTCAAAAATACTGATTTTAGGGGTAATTTTGGGTCGAAAATGGTGATTTTTGAGTAATTTTGAGCCCAAAAATACAGATTTTTGCGTCCTTTTAGGTCGAAAATGATGATTTCCGGGGTGATTTTGAGCTCAAAATAACGATTTTTTTTTAAATATTTCAAGTCTGAAATGGTGATTTTTGGATAATTTTAGATCAAAAATTCGGATTCTAGGTCATTTTTGGCTCAGATATACTGATTTTGGTGTTACTTTGAGCTCAAAAATCCAACATTTCAAATCATTTTAGGTCAGAAATGAGGGGTTTTTCAGGTATTCTGAGCTGAAAATGGGCATTTTTGGATAATTTTAGACAAAAACGCGAATTTTTGAGCTATTTTAAGCCCAAAACTCTCCAATTCCAGGTTATTCTGAGCCCAAAACTAACCTTGCACACGTCAAACTCTTCGCTTCCTCCTCCTGAATCTTCTGAAGGTGTTGCTCGTGGAGCTGCTGTTGAGTGAGCATTGTTTGTGGCTCTCGAGGTCCGATACGTGGTTTTTGGTACGGTACCGTTCCCGGCGGTGGTCCCATTTGCGGAGGACGCAGCAGTTGAGCCGGTGATCCATGGTAACGACGAACTGGCGGTCCACCGCTGGAGGATTGATGAGAAGAGGATAAACCACCGAATTGGGTCATCGGGGAGGCCATCTGAATTATGAACTTTTGGTTGGTGGCCTAGAAATCCAAATTTCGTAAAAACTAGGCCATGGTGTATACACGGAAAACTAGTACTTGGTAATCCTAAGTCTAGAATGCCTAGATCAATTTTCAGAAATAAAAAAAACCACAATTTTGAAGCAAGTTATGGCCAGTTTTGGTTGCTGGCCTAGAAATCCAAATTTTGATGGCCTAGAATTCCAAAAATCTAGGCCATGATGTACATTGTTCTGAAGAGCATGTTTTGAGAGTTCCATATCAGTTTTCAGATTCGAAAAACTTCGATTTTGAAGCGAGTTATGGCCATTTCAAATGTTTAGGGCAATGTGGCCTAGTTTTGGATTTCTAGGCCACCATGCTAAAGTGACCGTAACTCGCTTCAAATTCGATTTTTCTGGAATTTGAAAACTGATATGGAATCCTCAAAGCATGCTCTTTCGAACCATATACACCATGGCCTAGTTTTCCAATTTCAGATAGGTGGCCTAGAAATCCAAACTTTCTAAAAACTAGGCCACATTGTATATGGTTCGAAAGAGCATGCTCTGAGAGTTCCATATCAGTTTTTATATTCGAAAAATATGGATCTTGAAGCGAGTTATGACCATTTTTTGCTGGTGGCCTAGAAATCCAAAACTAGGCCATATCTGCCCAAAACTTTGAACTGGTCATAACTCGCTTCAAAATCGATATTTTACAGATCTAAAAACTGATATGGAACCCTCAAAGCATGCTCTTCAGAAACATGTATACCATGGCCTAGTTTTTTTGGATTTCTAGGCCACCTTGGTTATTGGGGTTTTTGGGTCAGATTTTCGATTATAAGCTTCAAAACAGTGATTTTTCGGTGGTTTTAGCTCGGAATTGATGGTTTTCAAGTCATTCTTCAACCAAAAATAGCGGGTTTTCAGGTTTTTCAGGCTCTTACCGACTCGATCCTTGACAAATTGCCCAGCGCACCCTCATCGTCGTCCAATATATTGATCTCAGATGCTCGAGAACTGGTTCGACTATGAATTTTGCGTGGCGATGGTTCTGGAATACATCTCGAGCAGGCACATCTGATGTCCGATCTCGCGTGCTCTCCTGTAACTTGTTTGGGGTTAAAAAATGGTATTTCAGCTCAAAAATACCGACTTTTGAGCTTAAAATCCTAATATTTTCAGCTCTAAAATCGTTATTTTGAACTCAAAAATAGCCATTTTTAGCTCAAAAATCGTCATTTTTAGCTCTAAAACCGGCATTTTTGGTCATTTTTGGCTTCAAAATCATCTGAAATCGTCATTTTCAGTCCCAAAATGACCATTTTTAAGCTCCAAAATAGTGATTTCTAGCTATGAAAACCTCATTTTTGGTCATTTTCAGCAGTTTTTGAGCTCAAAAACAGTCATTTTAAGCTCCAAAATCGTCATTTTCCATCTCTGTTAGTGCTAAAATAGGTATTTTTAGCTTAGAAAGCACGATTTTAGGCTCTAGAATAGTCATTTTCAGCTCAAAAATCAAAACTTTGGGCTCTCAAATGGGTAATTTCAGCTCAAATATAGTAATTTCTGGGCTGAAAATCGGTTTTCCAGACATTTTCAGACAAATTTCCAGTCAAAAACTCACTCATATGCACCGAACATCTCGACTTCTTCCCATCGATCGCTGTCGCTCCACACTCTTTGCACACACCGAACAATTTCTGACCACGATCCAGTAGAATATCTGAAAATTGAAAATTTGGCTGAAAAAACGATTTTCAGGCTCTTTTTGGGCCAAAAATGGGTCAAAATCCTTCTAAAATCAAAATTTTCCCATCAAAAAGACCTCAAAAGGGCAATTTTAAGATTCAAAATCACCTAAAAGTGCTGTTTTTAGAGATTTTCTAACTCAAAAATGCTCTGATTTTCACTTTTCTAGGGTCAAAACTCCTCAAAAATTGCGAAAAAATGCTCAAAACGACACTTTTTGGGTCAAAATTACTCGAAAATCACAATTTTCCCCTCAAAAACAGCTCAAAAAACTCACGATCAATGCAAAATTTGTTCAGAGGCAGCGCTGCATTCTTGCACTTCTCTTCTGGAATCGAAATCGGTGTAGATCCGCAAACTTTGGCCAGAAGACTGTGAATAACGTGGTTGATGACTTGTTGATCGTCCATTTCGGGTCCAACACAGCATGGCTTGAATACCGGGTCGGTGGTCTGAAAATGGCACTTTTTAGAGTAAAAAATGAGCAATTTAGCATAATTTTGGTCTGGAAATGGTATTTTTAGAAGGTTTCGTCCTAAAAATGATCAATTTTGCCTATTTTTAGATTGAAAATGGCATTTTTAGAGACATTTTTTGGGATTTTTAGGATAGAAAATCACGAATTTTGGCTCCAAAATAAGCTTTTCCGGGTCAATATTAATTGAAAAATCGATTTTAAGCCTTACCGTAAGCACTAGATCATCCAGTTTTCCGTACTTCTCGGCTGCTCGAATCACACGTCGTTGTGCCATATCGGTGGGCAGTTCTGGAACGATTTTTGGTGATTTCGGGGGCGAAAATTGCTATTTTTGGGGCTGTTTTAGTGATTTCTAGCCTAAAAACCACTGAAAATGTGGAATTTTGGTCAATTTCAGTGATTTTTAGGTAGTTTACAGTGATTTTTAGGCCAATTTTGATGATTTTTAGGTCAAAATTGGGTGATTTTTCGAGTTTTTTGAGCAATTTTAGACATTTTCCAAGTGAATTTTAGTTGATTTCTGGTTGAAATTGGCAATTTTCAAGTCAATTTTTGTGAATTTTCAGTCAAAAATGGCACTTTTTGGGGCGATTACAGTGATTTTTTGGTCGAAAATGGCAGTTTTCGTACCATTTTGAGGGGTTTTTCAGTGATTTTCAGGCAATTTTATACATTTTTTTGAGCTTATTTTAGTGAAATTTTGGCCGAAAATAATGCTTTTTGAACGAATTCCAAGCCAAATTGACTGTTTTTAGGTTATTTTTAGTGATTTTCGGGTAGTTTTTACTGATTTTCGGGTCGTTTCCCATGAAATTTAGGTCAAATTTCCCGATTTTTGCGGTTTTTCTCGTACCATCATCATCCTCCTCGTCCATCAACATCAACTCGTGCTCTTTTTGTGCCTGAGCGGTGAGCAATCGTCTGAATTCCTCCAAATCAGTGATATCCTGCCGGACAAGGTCCATTTTGATTCGAAGCAAGTCTTTCTCGGTGAAACGACCGGCGTATCTGGAAACTATGGGGTTTTAGGGGTCAAAAATGCTATTTTTAGAGGAAAAATGACAGAAAAAAGCTAATTTTCAAGTCAAAATAGCCCAAAAATGCCATTTCCAGGAAGAAAATGACTGAAAAAGGCTGTTTTTCGGGTCAAAATCCATGAAAAATGCATTTTCAGGCCAAAATTGGAGGATTTTCAGGGAGAAAAGCAGTTGTTTCTAGAGTGAAAAGTGGCATTTTTCGAGTCAAAATCGACCAAAAAAGCCATTTTTCAGGACGAAAATGACTGAGAATAGATGTTTTTAGGATGAAAAATGTCATTTTTACGGTCAAAATCCAATTAAAATGTCATTTTTTCAAGTCAAAATCTACCAAAAAGCCATTTTCCAGCCCAAAACCCGCTACCTCAACGGATGACTGTCTAGAATTGAGTTGTTGGCGAATTCCTGAGTGCCTTCTGGAACTTCCTGGATTGCTTGGAGGAAATCGTCGTCATCGCTAAAAAATATGGATTTTTAGGCTGAAAATTTGACTTTTCTAGCTAAAATAGCTTCAAAATGGCAATTTTGAGGTCAAAACTTGAAAAATCATAGTTTTAGGCTCGTAAATACAGATTTTGGGTTAAAAACTTTGATTTTTCGGCTTAAAAATCGCATTTTTCCATCCAAAATAAGGTAAAACTCACGAAATATAGTCATTGGACACAATCCATGGATCAAACCGCCTTCTGGCCATTTTCGAATCGTTCTCCGCATGACACCTCTGCACTTCCTTCCTGTGATTTTGCTCTAGAACCTTCGCCAACTCCTTGTGCTCCTCACACTGTCCTCCGTTTCGAGCAAGATCGTCTTTGGAGCGAATCTGGATTTTTTAATTTAAAATTCGATTTTTTTCAATTTCTAATGGAAAATTTCAAATATACTCACCTGTTTACATTTAATCAACGTTCTGAAAGAGACATAATTGCACTGCCCATACTTGTTCTTGTCGTATTCATTGGCGACAAGACGAAATTGTGTTCCAGGCGCGACGATGTACTGCGCGGGCGGTCGAGTGGCTTGTTTCATGAATCTGTCAAAAATAGATAGAATTTGCTATTTTTATTGGGAAAATCGCGAAAAAACGATGAAAAACAAGATATTCTGAGCTAAAAAATGGAGAAATTCAAGGAAATTTTCCGCTAAACAACGCGCGCATAGCGGGATTTCGGAGCATCGTAGCGGAATTTCGGAGCATCGTTGCGCGGTTTTTTCAACGAATTTCGGAATTTTTTAATGGATTTTCAGCTATTTTGAACCAAAAAATAATCAAATTTTAGCTCGAAAAATGCCGCAATAATGTTTCGAAAGCTAGGATCGTCGGGTTCGTTGTGGAAGCCAAAAAATCCACACTCGCTGGAGTACCTGAAATATTTACAAGGCGTTTTGACGAAAAACGAAAAAGTAACAGAGAATAACAAGAAGATATTGGTGGAGGCGTTACGAGCGATCGCTGAGATCCTGATTTGGGGCGATCAAAATGATGCATCGGTTTTTGAGTGGGTGGAAAATTGACTTTTTCCAAGAAATTCAAAAAATTCGAAATTTGAAATTTTCAGCTTCTTCCTGGAACGCCAAATGCTCACACACTTTCTGAAAATTATGGAACAAGGAATCACACAATTGAATGTACAATTATTGCAGACTTTGAACATTTTATTCGAGAATATTCGACATGAAACTTCGTTGTGTGAGTTTTCAAGCTTAAAATTGTTAAAAAGACAGTTTTGGGCTGTTTTAAAGTCAAAAATAGCTGAAAAATCGAAATTTTCAGCTTAAAATTGTCTATTTCCAGTCAAACTTTACTAAAATGCTGATTTTTTATTGAAAACAGATTTTCGAACTTTTTCGTTCAGAAACTGCCGAATTTCTCAGTTTTTGGCCGAAAATGATGGTTTTAGGTTTAAAAAAGCGGAAAAGTCAGAATTTTAAGCTAAAATCGTCGGTTTTGAGCCTAAATTTATCAAAAACGCTGATTTTTAAATTTTGAAAAAATTCTTTTTTTTTCTCAAAAAACCTCCAAATACTCAGTTTTTGGCTGAAAATGGCTCTTTTGGGGGTAAAAAGTAGCTGAAAAATCAGAAATTTCAGCTAGAAATAGTCAATTTCCAGCCAAAAATTCACCAAAAAATTTGATTTTTTTTTCAATTTTTATGCCTGGAAATCCCATAAAAATCCCAAAATTTCCATTTTTTTTTTGGCTTGAAATGAGCGTTTTTAGGGTTTAAAATAGCTGAAAAATTAGAATTTTTGGCCTAAAATTGCTTATTTTCAACCAAAAATGTCCCAAAAGTCCAAAAATCCCGCTTAGCGGCCCAAATTTCATCAAAATTGGCCAATTTTGCAGTCAAAAATAGCATTTTTTTTAATCTAAAAATCCCTATTTTACTGCTGAAAATACGCATTTTGAAGCTAAAAATGCTCCAAAATTGCTAATTTTGACCTAGAAATAGCTGGAAAATTGGAATTTTCGGCTCAAAATTGCTCATTTTCAGCCAAAAAAAAAATGCCCAAAAATGCTCTAAAATCGCCGAATTTCCACCCAAAAAAACCCCAATTTCTTCCAGACTTCCTGCTATCAAACAACCATGTCAATTCGATAATTTCGCACAAATTCGACCTGCAAAACGATGAAATCATGGCCTATTACATTAGTTTTCTGAAAACCCTCTCATTCAAATTAAATCCAGCCACTATTCATTTTTTCTTCAATGAGACGACGGAGGAGTTCCCATTACTGGTGGAAGTGCTCAAATTATACAATTGGAATGAATCGATGGTTCGAATTGCTGTTAGGAATATTCTGTTGAATATTGTCAGAGTGGATGATGATTCTATGACCATTTTTGTCATTAGACATATCAAAGTGAGTCTTTTTTGATAGGAAAATGCTGAAAAATGACTGAAAATCGCCAAAAATCGACTGAAAATGATGAAAATTCAACGTAAAATTATGAAAAATCGTCTGAAATCGGCTGAAAATGTTGAAAATTCAACTGAAAATTGCTGAAATTCGACTAAAAATAATTAAAAATCGACTCAAAACGACCCAAAATGTAGAAAAAACGACAGAAAACGACGAAAGTTTGACTGAAAATGAAGAAAAACGACTGAAAATCGGCTGAAAATAATGAAAAATAGGCTGAAAAAAAGTCAAAAATCGACTGAAAATGACGAAAAATCATATAAAATCGGCTGAAAATGATCAAAATTTGGTTTTAAATGGCTTAAAATTGGCTGAAAATGACCTTGGAACAGCTTGAAATTCGAAGATTGGATTTCTAGGCCACCTAGAATGGCCTAGAACTCCCAATATCTAGCGGTGGCCTGGAATTTCAATATCTGAAAAGTTCGGTCATGGGTTCGGCAACGCTCAAGTCAGGTTTCAAAATCAAGAAATCTCAATTTTGAAGCAAGTTACGTCCATTTTAGTTTGGTGGCCTAGAAATCCAAATTCTGGAAAACTAGGCCATGGTGTACATATTCCGAAAGATCCTGTTTTGAGAGTTTCATATCAGTTTTCAGGATTGAAAAATATCGATTTTGAAGCGAGTTATGGTCATTTTAGTGTGGTGGCCTAGAAATCCAAAACTAGGCCATAATGTCCCAAAATTTTGAAATGACCATAACTCGCTTCAAAATCGATATTTTTCAAATCTAAAACCTGATATGGCACTCCCAAAGCTTGCTCTTTCGAACCATATACATCATGGCCTAACTTTCCCACAAATTTGGATTTCTAGGCCACCAAGCTAAAATGGACGTAACTTTCTTCAAAATTGATATTTTTGAAATCTGGAAAATGATCCTGAACTCTAGCAATTCTTTCCAGGAATACCTATCAGAGCTAATCGATTCCCTGGTTGCCTTATCAGTTGAAATGGATACATTCGTCCGATCGGCAGAGAATGTACTGGCGAATCGAGAGAGATTACGAGGCAAAGTGGATGATTTGATCGATTTAATTCACTATATTGGAGAATTGCTAGAAGTTGAAGCCGTCGCGGAGACGCTGTCTGTTTTTGGTGAGTATTTAAACAGAAATTCAGAGTTGAATATTCATTTTTTTGAGGTTTTTTGAACTTTTAGATGCTCCAAAATTTGATTTTTCCATAAATTCTATACCATTTTTCAGTGACAACTCGCTACCTGAGCCCTCTGCTGCTCTCCAGCCTCTCCCCCCGACGAGACAATCACTCTCTGCTGCTCACTCCAGTCTCCGCCCTCTTCTTCTTCTCTCAATTCCTTCTAGTGGTCCGTCATCATGAGACAATTCACACCTTCTTATCATCATTCCTATTTGATAATCAAAAAACATTGATGACCCATTGGATACGACACGAACAGAACTTTTGTCTCGAACCGATCACTATGGCATCACCTGTGGGAGAGATGGCGGATCAGAATTGGTAAGCATAAAATTTAGAGTTTTCAGATTAGAAAAATGCCGATTTTGAAGCGAGTTACACCCACTTTTGTTCGGTGGCCTAGAAATACAAATTTTGTGAAAACTAGGCCATGATGTATATGGTTCGAACAATCATGCTCTGAGAGTTCCATATCAGTTTTCAGATTTAAAAAATATCGATTTTCAAGCGAGTTATGACAATTTTAGTTTGGTGGCCTAGAAATCCAAAACTAGGCCACATTGTTCCGAAATTTGAAATGGTCATTACTCGCTTCAAAATCGATATTTTTTGAATATGAAAACTGCTATGGAACTCTCAGAACATGCTCTTTCGAACAATATACAACATGGCCTAACTTTTCGAAATTTTGGATTTCTAGGCCACCAGACTGAAATTGACCTAAATCGCTTCAAAATCGATAGTTTTCAAATCTGAAACCTGTTTTAGACGTTACAAGACAAGAGCTTCCAAGCCAATCATGCCATGACCTAATTTTTCGAAATTCGGATTTCTAGGCCACCAACTTAAAATCGGAAAACTATGCCATGATGGTTTTGAAGAGCATGTTTTGAGAGTTACAAATCAGTTTTTAGATTCGAAAAATATCGATTTTGAAGCGAGTTATGGCCGTTTTTGTGTAGTGGCCTAGGAATCCAAAACTAGGCCATATCTTCCCAAATCTGGAAATGGCAATAACTCGCTTCAAAATCAATATTATTTGAGTCTGAAAACTGATATGAAACTCTCAGATCATGCTCTTTCCACAAAATTTGGGTTTCTAGGCCACCAACTTGAAATCGATTGTAACTCGCTTCAAAATTGATGCTTTTCAAATCTAAAACCTGTCTTGGATCGAATTTTAGGATTCTCAAATATCTGAAAATCTAAAAATCGCTGAAAAATCCAAAATCTGAGAATTCTGGAATTTTCAGTTTTTCCAAAATTTTGAAAATTCCAATAATTCGGAATTTCAGAATTTCTCAGACCTGGATATTCCTGAATCCTAAATTTTCAGTGTATTCTTCGATAATCTTCTGGAAGCATTCGACACGTGTCAAGTGGATGATTCGAGAGCATTCTATGGACTAATGCTCATTTATTCAATGTTCCAGAATAAAGGTGAGCTTTTAGACCAAAATTGTCTCTAAAAACTGAGTTTTTGAGGTTTTTAGAGCTTAAAAATCACATTTTAAGCATTAAAATTGCTGGAAATCGTATTTTTGAGTAGCTAATATCGCTGAAAATGTGATTTTTGACTCTAAAAATACCCGAAAATCCCTGAAAAATTCCCCAAAAAACTGTAAATTTTTCCATATACATTGCTCATATTCTACAGACAGTAAGTTTTATTTATATACGAATATTGTGATTGTGATGTATCAAATTGGTCCTATTCTTGGCTTGCATGGACTCTTTTCTATCGCTTTTGACTGGAAAAATGGCTGAAAAATGATCAAAATTCTTAGATTTTCAGCCTAAAATTCGTAAATTTCAGATTTTTAGCACCTAAAAATAACAAATTTGGCTGAAAATAACTGAAAATCTCCCAAAAATTCATGAATTTTGGCTTATTTTTCATAAATTTTAAGCCTAGAATTCAGAATTTCAGCTCAAAAATTGATTTTTCCGGATTTCTCTAGCATGCTCTCTATCATCGATTTTTCTGATTCTCTGATTTCTCAAAGCCAATTTTCCCTTAAAAAATCCAAAATCCCTAATTCCAGCTGACGTTGGAGAGCTCCTCTCGGCTGCCAACTTCCCGGTGCTCCATAGAGAATCTGGAAGTACAGTAATCCCATCAAATGAGCAATCGTCGTTAGCACAACAGAATCTGGCACGTCTTCGGAGTCTATCGACGTCGTCACAAGGAAAACGAACACGAGCAATGACTGAAATTGGAGTGGAAGCGACGGAAGAGGATGAGATTTTTCATGATGTACCGGAGGAGAGGAATTTGGTAAAGAAAATTCATTTTTCTGACTGAAAATGAGCCAAAATTGACCAAAATAAGCATTTTGTGGCTGAAAATCCTGTGAAAATAAGCCAAATTTCACCAGAAATAGCCAGAATTAGGCTTAAGATAAGCTTTAAAAATGCTAAAAATGGCCAAAAATTAATTCTTCTGACCGAAAATCCGTAAAAAATGAGCTAGACTAGACCAAATTTGGTCTAGAAATGGCAAAAATAGGCTAAAAATGACCAAAATAGTCATTTTCTCTCTGAAAAAAAAAACTAGAAATCATCTAAAAACACCCAAAACAGACATTTTCTTGCTAAAAATCCGCTAAAAATGAGCCTAATTTGGCCTAGAAACTGCAAAAAGTGGATTAAAATAGGCTTAAAAACGCTCGAAATTCGATAATTTTGGGTTTCTAGGCCATCTTGTCGGATTCTAGGCCATCAACAATGATAGTGGCCTAGGATTCCAAATTTCGGATTTTCTAGGCCACCACCCCTAATAGATACCAAGCTTGACTATTCAGGGTGGCCTAGGTTTTCGCTTGATAGCCTAGAAAAATCCACAAAAACTAGTTAACAGGATTCTAGGCCACCTTGTCAGATTCTAGGCCATATAAACTTGATGACCTAGAAATTTCGGGAATTGGGATTCTAGGCCACCTAGTTTTACACGATTTTTCGGCCGAAAATGCGCTAATAATGGGCAAAATTGGCCATTTCAGTTCGGTGGCCTAGAAATACATGTTTGAAAAAGTTAGGCCATGGAGTATATGGTTCGAAAGAGCATGCTCTAAGAGTTCCATATCAGTTTTTAGGTTCGAAAAATATCGATTTTCAAGCGAGTTATGGCTGTTTCAAATTTTGGGACGATGTGGCCTAGTTTTGGATTTCTAGGCCACCAAACTAAAATGACCATAACTCGCTTTTAAATCGATATTTTTGATATCTGAAAAGTGATATGGAACTCTCAAAGCATGCTTTTTCCAACCATGTACATCATGGCCTAGTTTTTACAAAATTTGGGTTTCTAGGCCACCTAGGGTTTTTGGCCCAAAATAAGCTAAAAATTGACCAAAACCTCTTTTTTTGTTTTGAAAAAACAAAAAATGATTACAGGACGATCTGATTGATGATCCATTTGCTGCTGATAACAATGCTTATCAGGATGTGAGTGATTAAATTGCATGAGCATGAAAAATACCGGCGGGAAATTTGAATTTCTTTTTTGGTTTTTAGGCTGAAAGTATGGAAAATGCATGATAAAAGGGCTAAATTTGACACTTGTCGGCCTAAGAATCGGGGATTTTCAGCCATTTTTCCCAATTTTTCAATATTCCAGCCCGACGAAACTGGCCGCTCCCGATTCCAATCTGCTGCAGATGAGCTCCCGCATTCTGAATCCACGACGACGTCTTCTGAATGCGACAGTAGGCTATTCGATGCCCTATCATGTATTATTCAAGGAGTAGGAGCAGATGAGAACAAGATTCGACCGATTACGCTGGAATTGGCTTGTCTCGTGATTCGACAGATTTTGATGACGGTGGATGATGAGAAAGTGAGCATTGTGGACCCAAAAATCAGAAAATTCAGTTTCTGGAGCTGCTGAATCACTTTTCAGAATCGAAAAATCACGATTTTGAAGCGAGTTATGGCCATTTTAGTTTGGTGGCCTAGAAAACTTAATTTTGTGAAAACTAGGCCATGGTCTAAATGGTTCTGAAGAGCATGCCTTGAGAGTTTTAAATCAGGTTTTAGATTTGAAAAATATGGATTTTGAAGCGAGTTATGGTCATTTGAAGTTTTTGGGGCAATGTGGCCTAGTTTTGGATTTCTAGGCCAACAAACAAAATTGGTCATAACTCACTTCGAAATCGATATTTTTGAAATCTAAAAACTGATTTGGAACTCTCTAAGGATGCTCTTTCGAACCATGTACACCATGGCCTAGTTTTCACAAATTTGGAGTTCTAGGCCACCAACTAAAAATAACCGTAATTAGGTTCAAAATGGAAATTTTGGAAATCCGAAAACTGTTTTGGACGTGACAAGACAAGAGCTTTAAAACCAATCAGATCATGGCCGAACTTTTAGACTTTAGGATTTCTAGGCCTTCGAAGTTTGAAAAGTTAGGCCATGTTGTACATGGTTCGAAAGATCATGTTTTCAGAGTTCCATACAAGTTTTTGGATTTGAAAAATATCGATTTTGAAGCGAGTTATGGTCATTTTTGTTTGGTGGCCTAGAAATCCCAAACTAGGCCACATTGCCCAAAGGGCTTCAATTGGCCATAACTCGCTTCAAAATTGATATTTTTGAAATCTAAAAACTGATATGGAATCCTCAAAGCATGCTCTTTCGAACCATGCAAACCGTGACCTAACTTTTGCAACACTTGGATTCCTAGGCCACCAAACTAAAATGGGCGTAACTCGCTTCAAAATTGGTATTTTTCAAATCTAAAAACTTTTATTGCATTCTCAAAACATGCTCTACATAACCATGTACCCCCGTCATCTAGTTTTCGCAAAATTTTGAACTTCTAGGTCCATACAAATCTGACCAAACTATGCTCGGAGATTCGTCAAAAGCTACTCGCCACCATCGGTCAGTATGTCAACGGAGAGAACCTATTCCTGGAGTGGTTCGAGGATGAATACGCGGAATTCGAGGTGAATCACGTGAATTTCGATATCATCGGATATGAGATGCTTCTGCCACCGGCTGCGACGCCCTTGTCGGGGTTGGTACTTCATAAAAGGCTTGCCAGTGGATTTGAAGAGAGATTGAGAACGGTAAGAGCCTTATTCTGGCTTTCTAGACCTTTCTAGGAGCAGTTTGAGCCAAGTTATGGCCATTTTTAGACTGGTGGCTCTTTTGGTTACATCTTTATTGGACACACAAAAATACACAAACTCAGAAAGCATTAAATACAATAAAAGAAGGGGAGGAGTTTGATAAGAAAACAATATGATGCGGGGGATAGATAGGAATGCTTTTAGAAAAGAAAAAATCATATTGAAAAGTGTGTGAGTCACCAGGGCAAAGGGTGCGATCCTGAGATCCTGCACAGTGGCCTAGAAATCCAAATTTGAAAAAGTTAGGCCATGGTTTCCATGGTTCGAAAGAGCATGTTCTAAATGTTCCAACCCAGCTTTTAGATTTGAAAAATATCGATTTTGAAGCAATTCTGGCCATTTTAGTTCCGGTGGCCTAGAAATCCAAAACTAGGCCAGATCGTCCCGAAATTTGGAAATAGCCATAACTAGCTTCAAAATCAATATTTTTCGAATCTAAAAACTAATATGGAACTCTCAGAGCATGCTCTTTCGAACCATGCACACCATGGCCTAACTTTCACAGAAATTTGGATTTCTAGGTCATCAATCTATTTTTCCAGCAAATCGTGTTCTACCTGCACATTCGAAAGCTGGAACGAGACTTGACTGGCGAGGGAGACACGGAGCTGCCAGTAAGAGTGTTCAATTCAGGACAGGAGCCAGTAGCCGTGGGAGATTGTATCAATCTTCGTAAGTTTTCTAAATGGTGGCCTAGAAATACAGAAAGTTAGGCCACGCTAGCCTTGCCACATCCAAAACAGGTTTCAGATTTGAAAAATAATGATTTTGAAGCAAGTTACGATCATTTTTGGTTGGTGGCCTAGAAAACCAAATTTTGAAAAGTTAGGCCATGATGTACATGGTTCGAAAGAGCACCTTCCGAGAGTTCTATATCAGTTCTTAGATTAAAAAAATATCGATTTTGAAGCGAGTTATGACCATTTTAAGTTTGGGACAATATGGCCTAGTTTTGGATTTCTAGGCCACCAAAGTAAAATGGTCATAACTCGCTTCAAAATCAATATTTGTGAAATCTGAGAACTGTAACAGAACCCTCAGGACATGCTCTTTCGAACCATGCACATCATGGCCTAACTTTTGCAAAATTCGGATTTCTAGGCCACCAACCAAAAATTGCCGCAGCTCGCTTCAAACTTAAGATTTCTTGTTTTTGAAAAGTGGATTCTCTTCCAGACAACTCGGACCTTCTCTCATGTACCGTAGTCCCTCAACAACCGTGCTCTATCGGAAAGCCTGGCGATCGCCTAGCTCGGTTCCTGGTCACCGATCGTCTCCAATTGATTCTCGTGGAGCCGGATTCTCGAAAAGCCGGATGGGCCATCGTTCGATTCGTTGGATTGCTTCAGGATACAACAATAAATGGAGATTCGGCGGATTCGAAAGTGCTCCACGTGGTTGTGGAGGGGCAACCGAGTCGGCTGAAGAAGAGACATCCCGTGTTGACTGCCAAATTGATTTTTGATGATCATATCAGGTGTATGGCAGCGAAGCAGAGATTGACTAAGGTGAGAGACAGGTTTCAGATTTGAAAAGTATCGATTTTGAAGCGACTTATGCCTATTTTAGTTTGGTGGCCTAGGAATCCGAATTTCTGGAAACTTTGGCCATGATGTATATGGTTCTAAAGAGCAAATTGTGAGAGTTCCATATCAGTTTTTAGAATCGAAAAGTATTGATGTTGAAGCGAGTTACGGTCATTTTAAGTTGGTGGCCTAGAAATCCAAAACTAGGCCAGATCTGTCCAAAAGTTTGAAATGATCATAACTTTCTTTAAAGTCGGCATTTTTCCAATATAAAAACTGATATAGAACTCTCAAAGCATCCTCTTTAGACCTATGTACACCACGGCCTAGTTTTCGGATTTCTAGGCCACCAAAATTCGATTTCTAGGCCACTAACCAAAAACCGTCATAACTTGCTTTAAAATTGAGATTTCTGGATTGTGAAAAGTGATTTAGGCGTTCTAGACTAAGGAATACCATGTACCAGCTATCTGGAAGAGTTTTAGGCAATTTCAAAGTGGTGGGCTAGAAACCCAAATTTCGGAAAGTTAGGCCATGGTGTATATGGTTCAAAAGAGCATGCTTTGAGAGTTCCATACCAGTTTTTAGATTTGAAAAATATCGATTTTGAAGAGAGTTATGGCCAGTTTTAAGTTGGTGGCCTAGAAATCCAAAACTAGGCCATATCGTCCAAAAATTGAAAATTGCCGTAACTCGTTTCAAGATCGATATTTTTCGAATCTAAAAACTGATATGGAACTCTCAAAGCATGCTCTTCAAAACCATGGAGACCATGGCCTAGTTTTTAGATTTCTAGGCCACCAACTTAAAATGAACGTAACTAGCTTCAGATTGGTCTTTTTATCGATTTTGAAAAGTGATCTAGGCTTCTAAAATTCTGGATTACTTGGAAAAAGTGTATTTCCCAATTTTCAAAAAAATTTCAGGGTCGTCAAACAGCCCGTGGCCTTAAACTCCAAGCCATCTGCTCGGCGCTTGGTGTCCCACGAATAGACCCATCGAGAATGTCTGCGTCTCCTCGAATGAATCCATTTCGAATTGTGAAAGGATGTGCGCCGGGATCCGTACGAAAAACGGTGTCTTCTACAACGTCGTCTTCTGGGACGTCTTCTGGAGCTTCTGGAGCATCTGGAGCTTCTGGAGGAGGAGGACGTCCAGGATTCTATTCAGCGAATTTGAGATCGGCGTCAAGGGGACCTTCTGGAGCAGGAATTGGGATTCCGGAGGATCCGAGCCATGGAACGTCTTCTGGAGCACCGAGAAGAAATTGAAATTCTGAATTTTTTTTGAATTTTCGAATTTTTGAAAATTATTGATTTTTTTGTAAATGCGCTCTACGGAGAATTTGGATTTGGAATTTTAGAATTTTCAAAAATTTTGAATTTTTGCAAAATTTCGAAAAATCGATTTTTCAGAATTTTTGGAAATTTTTGGATTTTCCAAAAAAAATTTTCAGTATTTTAGGCCAATTTCCCAATATTTTCAGAAAAAAAACCTTCAAAAAATCTCAATTTTTTCGAAAAATCCCGAAATTCTGTAAATTCTCAATAGAGCGAAATTGCATTTTTTTTGTAAAAATCCAAATTTCCAGCCATTTTCAGCCCATTTTTATTTATTTTTTCCCTATTTTTCACTGTAATTTGATCTTTTAGACCTCCCAACCAGTGATTTTTCTCGAATTTTTCCGATTTTCAGCCGATTTTCAGTCGAAAAATTCGCTTTTTTTCATGTGATATTTGTGATTCGTGTCTTGCCCCGCCCCTTTTTTCCCCCTATTTTTTATGCCCAAAAAGCTCAAAAATCTTCAATTTCCCGGCCATTTTCTTTACCGAATTTTACTGGTTTTTTATATATTTTAGCTTAAATTTTTAGCTGTAAAAATCGATATTTTTCCTCTATCCAATTTTTTTTTGCGATTTTTCTGTGGTTTTTAACCCATTTTTTCATATTTTTGAGGTCATTTTTGGCTCATTTTTGATGGATTTTTCAGATTTTTCAGTGAAATTTTGGATTTTTCAGCTTGAAAAAAGAAGAAAATGTCTGCTGAAAATCAACAACAGTCGTCTTCGTCGGAAATTCCACAAATTCCAGCCACCCAGACGGGACCGAATTTGGCTCAAAAACCGTCGGTGCTGGTTTTGGGAATGGCTGGAAGTGGAAAAACGACTTTTGTGCAGGTAGAGAGGGGGAGAATTAGGCTGAAAATAGAAAAAAAATTGTGGAAATTTTGAAAAAAAATGGGATTTTTGAGAATTTTGGAAATCTAGAAATTTGGAATTTTGGAATTTTCAGATTTTCGAAGTTTTGAAAAATTCAGAAAATTTGAGATTTCGAAGTTCTGAAAATTTGGAATTCCAGGATTCTGGAATTCTGAAATTCTAAGATTTTCAGATTTTGAGAATCTTGGAATTAGGAATATTCGGAATTTCCAAAAAATTCTGGAATTCTCAATTCTGGAAATCTGAAATTTCCATTTTTCATAAAATTACGAAAAAATTCAATTTTCCAAATTTTGAGACATTTCAAACTTTCTGGAATTTCTAGATTTTCCAAATTTTCAAATTTTCTGAAAATCTAGAAATTCTGAATTTCCGAACTTTCAGAAGATTCCGAAGCTCCAGAACCCCAATTTTTGCAAAAATTCCAAAATTTTAAAAATTCTGAAAATTCGATTTTTTGGATTCTTAAGATTCTGAAAGTCAAAAAATTCGACAGCTCTGAAATTCCAGAAATTCGAAATTTCCGAGAAGTTTTTTTTTGATGACCTAGAAATTCAAATTTTGTGAAAACTAGGACATGGTGTATATGGTTCGAAAGAGCAAGCTTTGAGAGTTCCATATCAGTTTTTAGATTTGAAAAATATCGATTTTGAAGCGAGTTATGGACGTTTGAAGTTTTTGGACGATATGGCCTAGTTTTGGATTTCTAGGCCATCACACTAAAATGGCCATAAATTGCTTCAAAATCGATATTTTTCAAATCTAAAAACTGATTTAGAACCCTTAAAGCATGCTCTTTCGAACTATGTGCATCATGACCTAGTTTTCACGAAATTTGGGTTTCTAGGCCACCAACTTAAAATGGTCGTAACTAGCTTCACAATCGATATTTTCCTAACCTGAAAACTAGTATGGAACTCTGAGAGCATGCTCTTTAGAACTGTTTTTTGAAATTCTGACGTTTCGAAAGTTGAAAATCTTTTTTCTGACGATCTAAAAACTTTAATTTTTTGAAAATTCGATCTTTAAAGAATTCCCAACTAACTAAAATGATCATAACTCGCTTCAGAATAGTTATTTTTCAAATCTAAAAACTGATAAGGAACTCTCAGGGCATGCTCTTCAGAACCATATAGACCATGGCCTAGAAATCCGAAGACTGGGGTTCTAGGCCATCATTCGAAATTTTTATTTTTTATTGACAATCTGAAAACTAGAAGTTTCTGTAATTCTGAAGCTCCAAAATTCCAAATCCCTCAAAATACTCCCAAAATCAATTTCAGCGCCTCACCGCCTATCTCCACGCTCGCAAGACTCCTCCCTACGTGATAAATCTCGACCCAGCGGTGACAAAAGTACCGTATCCAGTGAATGTGGACATCAGGGATACTGTAAAATACAAGGAAGTGATGAAAGAGTTCGGAATGGGACCAAACGGAGCTATCATGACATGTCTCAATCTGATGTGTACTCGTTTTGATAAAGTGATTGAGCTTATCAATAAGAGATCCGATGATTTTTCGGTGTGTCTTCTGGATACACCTGGACAAATTGAAGCGTTCACTTGGAGTGCAAGTGGATCCATTATCACTGATTCGTTGGCCAGTTCGCATCCTACGGTAAGGGAATCTGGAAATTGGCTGAAAATCCGCTGAAAATTGATACAAAACTACTGAAAATAGTCCGAAATGGCTTGAAATAGCTTGAAAATGACAAAAAATGACCCAACATTGGCTAAAATCGGCTGAAAATGACCGTAGAACAGCTCAAAATTCGAAATTTGGGTTTCTAGGCCATCTAAGCCATCTAGAATGGTCTAGAACTCCCAAAACCAAGCAGTGGCCTAGAATTTCAATATCTGGAAAATTCGGCCACGAGATCCCATGCTCAAGACAGTTTTCAGATTCGAAAAATATCAATTTTGAAGCGAGTTATGGCCATTTTAGTTCGGTGGCCTAGAAAACCAAGTTTTATGAAAACTAGGCCATGATGTACATGGTCCGAAAGAGCACGTTTTGAGAGTTCCATATCTGTTATTAGATCCCAAAAATATCAATTTTGAAGCGAGTTATGACGATTTCAAATTTTTGGGACAATATGGCCTAGGTTTGGATTTCTAGGCCACCAAAACTAAAATGACCATAACTCCCTTCAAAATCGATATTTTTCGATTCTGAAAACTGATACGGTACCCTCGAAGGATGCTCTTTCTAACCATGTACACCATGGCCTAGGAATCCGGAATTTGGATTTCTAGGCCACCGAACTAAAATGAGCGTAACTTGCTTCAAAATCGATATTTTTTGAATCTAAAAAGTGATTAAGGACTCCTAAAGCATACTCTTCAGAACCATGGCCTAACTTATCGAAATTTGGATTTCTAGGCCACCACACGAAAAGTTAGGCCATCAGAGTGGCTGTACGAGATTGATGGCCTAGAATCCGGCAAGAAGGCGAATTTCAAATTTTCAAGTTATTTTTATTGTTTTTGTGCCGATTTTTCCCAATTTTCAGCTAGACAATGGTCTTTTTGAGCAATTTTAGCTCATTTTTACCGTATTTTTAGCACATTTCCGCCTCAAAAACGCCATATCTAGCCTATTTTTCCAGGTGGTGATGTACATTGTGGACTCGGCACGTGCCACAAATCCGACGACATTCATGTCGAATATGCTCTACGCGTGCTCCATCCTCTACCGTACCAAACTCCCATTTATCGTCGTCTTCAATAAAGCGGATATTGTGAAACCGACGTTCGCGCTGAAATGGATGCAAGACTTTGAGAGATTCGATGAGGCGTTGGAGGACAATCGATCAAGCTATATGAACGATTTGAGCAGATCGTTGAGTCTGGTGTTGGATGAGTTCTATTGTGGTTTGAAGACAGGTACGGTAGCTTTTTTCAGATTCGAAAAATCGCTATTTTGAAGCAAGTTACACCCATTTTAAGTTGGTGGCCTAGAAAACCAAATTTTGTGAAAACTAGGTCATGGTGTACATGGTTCGAAAGAGCATGCTCTGAGAGTTCTATACCAGTTTTTAGATTCGAAAAATGTCGATTTTGAAGCGAGTTATGAACTATTTCAAATTTGGTCACATATGGCCTAGTTTTGGATTTCTAGGCCACCAAAATTGAAATGGCCATAACTCGCTTCAAAATCGATATTTTTCAATTCTAAAAACTGATATGGAACAATCAAAGCAAGCTCTGTCGAACCATATGCAGCATGGCCTAACTTTTCAAGATTTGGGTTTCTAGGCCACCAACTTAAATTGGACGTATCTAGCCTCAAATTCGATATTTTTGATATCTAAAAACTGTCATGGAACTCCCAAAACATGCTCTTTCGAATCATATACACCATGACCTAGATTTCTCAAATTCGGTTTTCTAGGCAACGGAACTGAAAAACTAGGCCACATTGTCCCGATTGGTTTGCTTCGAAAGCTCTCATATTTCCGCGACGAGAACAATTTTCAGATTTCCAAAATATCGATTTTAAAGGGAGTTATGGTCATTCTAGTTTGGTGGCCTAGAAATCCAAAACTAGTCCATATTGTTCCAAAATTGAAATAGCCATAACTCGCTTCAAAATCGATATTTTTCAAATTTGAAAACTGATATGGAACTCTCAAAACATGCTCTTTCGAACCGTATGCAGCGTGGCCTAAATTTTCAAGATTTGGGTTTCTAGGCCATCAACCAAAAATCATCATAACTCGCTTCAAAACCGATGTTTTTCAAATCTGAAAAGTGTTTCATAACTTTAAATTTTTATTTTTTTTTGGGGGTTTTCTGGGATTTAATCACTTTTAATATCTCCTACAGTAACCCGTATAATTTCAGTCTGCGTGAGCTCGGCAACTGGTGAGGGCTTTGATGACGTCATGACAGCGATCGCTGAAAGTGTAGAGGCCTACAAAACGGAGTACGTTCCGATGTATGAGAAGGTGTTGGCCGAGAAGAAGGATCTGGATGAGAAGGAGAGGAAGAAGAGAGAGGAGGAGGTAAAATTGGCTGAAAATTAGGATTTTTGGGTTTCTAGGCCGTCTAGAATGGCCTAGATACCCAAAATTTGGGTTTCTAGGTCATCTTGCAGGATTCTGGGCCATCTAGAATCGTCTGGAATGGCTTAGTATCCCTCGAAATCAGCCAGTAGCCTAGAATTCCGAATTTTGGGTTTCTGGGTCATCCAGTTCTTTCCATGGCCCAGAAAACTCATTATACGGGATTCTAGGCCATCGAATGGGATGGCCTAGAAAATTCAAAGAAAGGGATTCTAGGCCATCAGCTGGATTTCTAGGCTATTGGAAATTGGTTGCCTAGAAATTGGAGAATTGGGTTTCTAGACCATCATACGAAACCTAGCATGGCCTAGAACCTTAAAAGATGAAATATTAGATCCTAGATGGCCTAGAATTTTGATTTTTGGAGTTTCTAGGCCATTCAGTTCTTGCCATTCCTAGAAAACTCAATTGCCCAATTTTTGGGGTCCTAGGCCACCAAATGGAAACACAGACCGAGCTATACCATAAGATGACATAGAATCCCAATTTTTTGGAGTTTCTAGGCCACCAGAACGCTCTAAATCAATCCATGGCCTAGAATTCCAAATTTTGGGTTTCTAGGCCATCAAAAAATGCCAAAAATCTCAAATTCTTCCAGGCCATGAAAGGAAAAGCAGTGCACGATTTGAACAAGCCGGATGTTGGAGATGGGGATGCCGATGGAATGCTCGAATCGGAGCTCAACGCAAAAGTGGACCGTATTCATTTGGGTGGTGTTGATGAGGAGAATGATGAGGACGCGGAAATTGAGAGAGCCACTTGATTTTTGGGTTCTTTGATGACTTTTTGATAATTTTTGAGCTGAAAATTCGGGGTTTTCGGTGTTTTTTTGACCTAAAAATCGTTATTCTTGACCTGAAAATGTCTATTTTTTGCTTGAAAATTCCTCTTAAATGTCATTTTTTTTTCTATTTCTCTCCTTTTTGTCTGGAATTTCGTTGTTTTTTCCCTCAATTTTCTTCATCTTTTTCAAATTTTTTTTGAGCCAGAAAATGTGATTTTTGGCTCAAAAATGTCCTCAAATACCCGAAATTTCCCAAAATTTCCCCTTTTACCTCGTCTCCGATTCTCCATTTTTCGTTGTTACCCATCTGTTGTTCTCACCTGTTTTCTCTTTTTTTTTCCCCCGATTTTTTTCCCATTTTTGAATTTTTTGACCTTGTTAATTTTGCATAAAAAAACCGTCGTTTTTATTACCTGTTTGCCAATTTTGATATACTTTTTGAGGTTTCTAAACCACCTTTTTATCGTTATTTTCCCTATGATCAAAAAAATTGAAATTTGAGCTTCAAACAGCTGAAATTCCTTTAAAATTGAGCTGATAAACATCATTTTTGACAATTTTTCGTTTTAAAAATTGAAATTTGAAGAAAAACAGATAAAAATCCCTAAAATGCCATCCGCAATTTTCCTAGTCCGCGGCCACCATGATTTTTAAATATTGTGCAAAAATTTGCACAAAAATTAGTCAAAATACTGAAAAATCTACAAAACATACCATTTTGAGTTGGTGACCTATAAACCCAAATTTGCATTTTTCTAGGCCATGGTGTACATAGTTCTAAAGAGCTTGCTTTGACAGCTCTATATCAGTTTTAAGAATCGAAAAATATCGATTTGGAAGCGAGTTGTGGCACTTTCAATTTGTGGGACGATATGGCCTAGTTTTGGATTTCTAGGCCACCGAACTGAAATGGCCATAACTCGCTTCAAAATCGATATTTTTAAAATCTAAGAGATGCTATGGAACTCTCAGAACATGAGCTTTCGAATCAAACCAAAAAATGGCCTAATTTTCCAACTTCAAAATGGTGGCCTAGAAAACCAATTTGTGAAAACTAGGCCATGGTGTACATGGTTCGAAAGCTCATGTTCTGAGAGTTCCATGACAGTTATCAGAACCGAAAAGTATCGATTTTGAAGGGAGTTACGGCTATTTTAAGTTTTTGGGTCGATATGGCCTAGTTTTGGATTTCTAGGCCAGCCAACTAAAATGCCCATAACTTGCTTTAAAATCGATATTTTTCAAATCTAAAAACTGATATGGATCTCTCAAAAGATGCTCTTTCGAACCATGTGGATCATGACCTAGAAGTCTGAAATTTGGGTTTCTAGGCCACCAAGCTAAAATTGACCTAAAATCCCAAATTTTTGAAAAAAAAAGTTTTTTTTTCCAGAAAACCAGGGGAAACCTAAAAGAATGTCGGAGAAGACATTTCACAAGGCGCAAACCATCCGAGACAAAGCCGTTGGCTGTCCGTCGATCGTCGAAGCCGTCCAATTCCACGGCGTCAAAATCACCAAAAACGATGCCCTTGTAAAAGAGGTGTCCGAACTGTACAGAAGTAAAAATCTGGATGAACTGGTGCACAACTCGCATCTAGCGGCACGTCATCTGCAAGAAGTCGGACTGATGGACCACGCAGTCGCTCTTATCGATACGGCACCGAATTCCACACAGGGATATGTTGTCAATTTTTTGGTCCGTGAGCCGAAATCGTTTACGGCTGGAGTCAAGGCGGGTGTCTCGACGAATGGAGATGCGGATGTCAGTTTGAATGCTGGAAAACAGAGTGTCGGAGGACGAGGAGAGGCGATTAGTACACAGTATACCTATACGGTTAAGGTGAGCAATCGTGAAAATTTTGTGAAAATTGGCCTAGAATAGCTTGAAAATTGGCTCTAACAGCTTGAAACAATCCTAAAAGCCAAAAACCCCAGTGAAAATAGCTTGAAAATGGGGTTTCTAGGCCAACGGCCTAGAAACCCGAAAAACTAGGCCATGATGCACATGGTTGTAAAGAGCAAGCCTTGACGATTCCATATCAGTTTTCAGATTTGAAAAATGTCGATTTTAAAGCGAGATATGGCAATTTTAAGTTGCTGGCCTAGAAATCCAAATTTCAAAAAGTTCGGCCATTATGTAAATGTTTCGAAAGAGCATCCTATAAGAGTTTCAAATCAGTTTTTAGATTCGAAAAACATCGATTTTGAAGCGAGTTATGGTAATTTTAATCTGATGGCCTAGAAAACCAAAACTCGGCCATATTGTCCCAAAACTAAAATGGCCATAACTCGCTTCAAAATCGATATTTTTTGAATCTAAAAACTGATATGGAACACCCAGAACATGCTCTTTCGAATCATGCACCATGGGGCCTAGAAATCCAAGTTTTGGTCCTCTAGGCCACCACTTTGAAATTGGAAAATTTTATGGTTTATTTGAAAGCTCTCGTTTTGAGAATCCCAAATCAGTTTTTAGAATTCAAAAATATGGATTTTGAAGGGAGTTATGGTCATTTTAAATTTGGGACGATATGGCCTAGTTTTGGATTTCTAGGCCACCAAACTAAAAAGCCCATAACTCGCTTTAAAGTCAATGTTTTTCAAATCTGATAACTGCTCTGGAACCTTCAGAGCATGCTCTTTCGAACCATGTACACCATGGCCTAGGTTTTCCAAAATTTGGATTTCTAGGCCACCAAGCTCAAAATTGCGATTTTTTGATTTTGAAAAGTGTGTCTGCATTCTAAAAGGTTGAATTTTTGTTATTTTCCACCGTCTCTTTTTGAGTTGGCCCAAAAATAGCGAACCTGAAAATAGTTCTGGTCCGGTCAATTTTAACTTCTAAAAAGTGTCATTTTAGCGAATTTCGGGCCTAGAAACACGCTTTTTAGCTTCTAAAACGCTCCTAATTCTTCCAGGGCGACCACTGCTTCAACATCTCCGCTCTCAAACCATTCCTCGGATGGCAAAAGTACTCGAACGTCTCGGCAACCCTATACAGATCGCTCGCCCACATGCCATGGAATCAATCGGATGTTGATGAGAACGCGGCGATTCTGGCGTATAACGGACAGTTGTGGGATCAGAAACTGTTGCATCAAGTCAAGTTGAATGCCATCTGGAGAACACTTCGTGCCACACGAGACGCCGCGTTTTCGGTCCGCGAACAAGCTGGACACACTCTGAAGTTCTCGCTGGAGAATGCGGTTGCTGTGGATACCAGAGATCGGCCGATTCTTGCGAGCCGCGGAATTCTTGGTAGGGGGTTTTCTAGGTCCTTTGAAGAGCATGTTCTGAGGGTTCCATATCAGTTTTCAGATTCGAAAAATATCGACCTTGAAGGAAGTTATGACCATTTTAGTTTGGTGGCCTAGAAAACCGAATTTTGTGAAAACTAGGCCATGTGTACATGGTTCGAAAGAGCATCCTTCAAGTGATCCCTATATCAGTTTTCAGACTTGAAAAATAGCGATTTTGAAGCGTGTTATGACCAATTCAAGATTTTGGGACGATATGGCCTAGTTTTGGATTTCTAGGCCACCATACAAAAATGGTCATAACTAGCTTCAAAATCGATATTTTTGAAATCTAAAAATTGATATGGAACTCTCAGAAGGTGCTCTTCCGAACCATGTGCAGCATGGCCTAGTTTTCCGAAATCTTGGTTTTCTAGGCCACCAAACTAAAGTGGCCACAAATCCCTTCTAAATAGATATTTTTCGAACCTGAAAACTCATATGGAATTCTCAAAACATGCTCTTCTGATCCTTGTACACCATGGCCTAACTTTATAGAAATTTGGTTTTCTAGGCCACCATACTAAAATGACCATAACCCGCTTCAAAATTGATATTTTTCAAATCTGAAAAGTGATCGGAAACACTTGGAACATGCTGCATGTGTTTAGTGCCAAAACGATCCTAATACTGTCCGGACCATAGCTCTCTTCAGGTTCATTATTTTGGAACCTACCAAATTGGATACGGTAGATCTTAAAAAGCCCTTCAAAATGTACCTATTTAGAATAATGTATCTTGTCTATGAGCAAAGTTACAGTACGCCAAAAAACTGACCAGGGAGCTCTTGCGATTTTTGGTCTGTAACTTTGCTCATCGACTAAATACAGTACTCCAAATTAGGTCATTTTGTAGAGCTCGTTAAGATCTACCGTATCCATCTTAGTTGGTTCGAAAATACAGAATCGGAAAGGAGCTATGGTCCGGTTGGTTTTAGAGCCAATTTTGACCTAGCTTTTGGTCCTAAAAAGTGAATTTTAGTCCTAAAACGGCATATTTGCTGATAAGATTATGATGAGTTGATGAGACCCAAATATTGCTCTATTGCCTATATTTGCATTTTTTTTTATATTAGGTCATCTTATAGAGCTCATCAAGATCTACCGTATCCATTTTAGTTGGTTTGAAAATACAGAATCGGAAGGGAACTATAGTCCAGTTAGTTTTATAGCCAATTTTGACCTAGTTGTTGGTCCTAAAAAGTGAATCCTGACCCCAAAAAGTGCCATATTTGCTGATAAGATTATGATAAGTTGATGAGACCCAAATATTGCTCTATTGCCTATATTTGCTCTAAAATATTTCCAAATTTCCCATATTTATTTTGCAGCTCGATTCGCTCAAGAGTATGCTGGCGTCTTTGGCGATGCGTCGTTCGTCAAGAATACGTTGGATTTGCAGGTAAGCAGAGACATCCGGACACACAGACATGACAGAAAATCTAGAAATTCTCATTTTGAAGCTTCTAGATCCAGATACAGCAATCCTAAAATACTTTATCGTTATACTAGGATTACTGTACATTGACGAGGAAGTAGGAAAACTGAGGTTATTTGAAGCAAATTTCATAATTTTTACGATATTCTGCTGTTTGGAGCTTCAAAAGCTTCCAAAATACAAAATATGACATCCGGACACACAGACACACATCTACAGTAACCAGGGACATCTAGACCCAACCTTCCCACAGACCAAGTCCATCCGACCCACCCCAACCGTTCATAAATGCCTCTTCTCCCCTTCGTTCCCATGTACCCATTTGGTGTACTGGCTAACAGAGAGGGAATCCAATCCAAATGAGTCCCTGGATCAATTCCCCTCTGTGGTCCAAATGCAATGATATACTGTAAACGACGACGTCTTATCTCAATCCAAATGACACTGTATTAACGGAATACACGGTCGGATCGAGAAATGGGCGAGTGTCTAATCTTCTCTCTGAGCATTTCCCTTTTAGGGGTTACTGTAGATAAGGCTACAGTAATCCTAGATCTACTCTAGAAGCGCTTGAAAGAACCTACAGTAATACCTGGAAAGTTTAGATTACTGTAGATAGAGTCTGAATCTACAGTAACCCCAGGACCTCACTGACCTAGACTACAGTAATCCCAGGACAAGGATTACTGTACCTTGACAGGCAAGACACAGTAATCCTTGAAGCTGAACCGAAAGTATCTAGATCAAACCCTATAAGTGTTGGATTACTGTAGATAGAACTAGAGAGGATCTACAGTAATCCACAAAAGTACCTGAACTACAGTAATCCCAGCTAGACTACGCACAATCGTCAGAAGGGTGGACTACCGTAATCCAAGACTACAGTAACCCAATTTCTACCGTAATCCTAGAATACTGTAGTAGTAGAGAGTATACAGTAACCCAATACTTCTGAAGATTACTGTAAGGTACCGTAATCCTAGTAGGGGTACACTAATCCTGGGATTACTGTAGCTGTGTGAGAACAAATAAACTGAAAATTGGAAATTTCCGGAATTTGAAAAACATTGAGCTACAGTAACCCCCTGGATTAGCCAGGATTACTGTAGTTCTAGCACTGGATTACTGTATTTTTTTGAACTTTTCGAAATTCTAAAATCTTCCAGGCGGCCGCTCCCCTTCCCCTCGGCTTCATCCTGGCCGCCTCCTTCCAAGCCAAACACCTCAAAGGACTCGGTGAACGGGAAGTACACATTCTGGATCGTTGCTATCTCGGAGGCCAACAAGACATCCGTGGCTTCGGACTCAATACAATCGGAGTCAAAGCGGATAACAGTTGTCTTGGAGGCGGAGCCTCACTCGCCGGCGTCGTTCATTTGTATCGTCCGTTGATTCCGCCGAATATGCTGTTCGCCCACGCATTCTTGGCATCGGGAAGTGTCGCGTCGATTCATGCGAAGAATGTTGTGCAGCAATTGCAGGATACACAGAGAGTCTCCGCTGGTTTTGGTGAGTTTTTGGTCCTAATCATTCAGGAGCTTCTGGATCACTTTTCAGAATCGAAAAAGCTCAATTTTGAAGCGGGTTACGCCCCATTTTATTTGGTGGCCTAGAAACCCAAAGTCAAGATTTCTAGGTCATGATGTAGATGGTTCGCAAGAACATGTTTTGAGAGTTCCATATCAGTTTTCAGACTTCGAAAATATCGATTTAGAAGCGAGTTATGTCCATTTTAGTTTTTGGGACGATATGGCCTAGTTTTGGATTTCTAGGCCACCACACTAAAATGGCCATAACTCGCTTCAAAATCGATATTTTTCAAGTCTGATAACTGATATGGAACTATCAAAGCATGCTTTGTCGGACTATGTACACCATGGCCGAACTTTTTCAAAATTTGGGTTTCTAGGCCACCAAACTGTAATTGCCGGCCGTCGGCAGTGAACCTCCGTTCTTTTGGAAATAAACTAATGCTAGGAAGTACCGTAACCCAAAAAGCCTCTGTTTTTAGCTACACAGGCTACAGTAACCAAGGATTACTGTGCAAGGATTACCGTACCTACAGTAATCCCAGGACTACTGTAGCTATTTGCGATACTGTACCTCGACAAGATTACTTTTGATTTTTCCCATTTTTTCTGTATTTTTTTTTCAAATTTGTTTTTATCATTCTGAAAAATACAGTAACCCCAGGACTACTGTAGTCTAACTAGGATTTGTGATGACGATACCTAGTTCAACTGGGATTACAGTAGAAAAATAGGACTACAGTAATCCGAGAGCTACTCTAGAAGGACCGACATACAGTAACCCTGGAGAAACAGTAATCTTTTAAATACCGGATTACTGTAAAAAGTAGAACTTACAGTAACCAAAGAACTTTTCTGGTCTAGACTACAGTAATCCCAATTCTAGGATTACTGTACCTTGACACGAAAGATACGTATCCCGGGGGATACTGTAGCTATATGATTACAGTAACCCCAATACTTAAATGACCTAGACTACAGTAACCCCAGGATTACTGTACCTACAGTAACCCCCAAATATTCACATTTATTCTATTTCAATCACTCAAAAAAGCGAGTTCAATCAATGACAATGGTGGAATTCTGATGACGTCCATCTCCGTCACCTCCAGAAGATCCTTCTGAATTCTCCAGAATTCTGACGTCTTCTTCATCTTCGGGACGAAACACCAACTTCACCGATGTATTCAGTTTTTTGTGAAATTTCACATCTGGAGTATTCTGACTGGAGACGTCACAGAATTGACCGAACCTCTCGGCGACCAGTTGACGCACCTGCAAGAAGTTACAGTAATCCTTGGAAATCTACAGTAACCCTAGGCTACTGTAAAAGCACTGAATAGAATCTACAGTAATCCTAGAAGCTCTGGAAGCGGCGGGATTACTGTAGGGAAAGCTAGATTTACAGCAACCCGTAGAAAACTACAGTAACCCCTAGATTACTGTAGATGAGGCTACAGTAATCCCGGAGCTACTCTAAGAGCATTGGGCATGCCTACAGTAATCCTTCGAAAACTACAGTAACCCAAAACTACTGCCAATTGATATAACTACAGTAAGCCAAAAAGGAATCAAAACTACATTAATCCGCATTGGGAAGTTTCTACAGTACTCCTAGACGAGTTGGATTACGGTTGAAGCTCTAGAAGTAATGGGTTACGATAGGCAGAGCTAGATGTACAGTAATCCAAGAATAAGCTCAACTTGCTAGATCTACAGTAATCCTAGCTACAGTAATCCCTTCGGCTTACTGGACCCCTTACCTTTCTAATCGCGGCGCCCACATCCTTCTGCTCAAACGGATTGAATCCACCAACAAAAAGTGTTGGCGTGGGTTGGGTGGCCAAATACGCGGCATGCTGAAAACGTTTGGGTTACTGTAGCCTACAGTACTCCACCGTACTCTCGCCTGACGTCTTCTTCTGTGATCGTCGAGGCCAACGCCGCCCAAAGTCCGTCTTTGATGTGTTGGCGTTGCTCCAGAAACCGGTCCCAGGCGAGATGGCTGAAAAGGGGGCGGAGCCTATTTAATGGGGGCGTGGCTCAATTACCTTGATAGTCTGCTTTTTTGGGGTCTCCAAAGTAGGCTTTCCGGCTTCCAAACGCGCAGAACTTGAGGATCTAGAAAAGTACAGTAATCCGGATCCTAAAATGTTGGATCTACAGTAATCCGGGTACTGTAATTTTGCTAGAATGGGAACTACAGTAACCCAACGAATCCTAGGAGCATCTACAGTAATCGTAGGAGTACTGTAGATAGCTGTGTTTTTCAGCTACAGTAACCCGGAGTGCTCACCTCGACATATCTTTTGATAGATTCTTGTTTTGAGTTTTTCCAGAAATAAGGGTTTTTTGTTGGAATTTTCAGAATTTTTGAAAATTCCACGTTCTAAAAAAAACTAGGTGCATTTTTGGCCAGAAAAATTGGTCTAAAATCTGGAATTTTTAGAAAAAAAAGCTTCCAGAAATCTCAGAATTTTGAAATTCTCAATAGAGCGCACTTGCGAAAATTGAGCTTGATTTGGCTGAAAATTTGGGTTCATGTGTAATCGATTGTGGAGAATTCAAAAATCATGTTTATTTCAACAGGGAGCTTCTAGAACTCCCAGAAATTTGAAGTTCTCACTGGAGCGCACTTGCTGAGACCTTGCTGAATTTGAGTGAAAATTCGGATTCCTGGGTAATCAAGTGTCTGGAATTCAAAAATGTTATTTATTTTTACCGGAAGCTTCTAGAAATCCCGGAAAATCGAATTTCTCGGTGGAGCGCACTTGCGGAAACCTTGTTCGATTTGGCTGGAAATTCGGTTTGAGGGGTAATCGAGCGTGAGGAATTCAAAAATTGTGTTTATATTCACCCGAATCTCCTAGAAATCTCAAAAACTTAAAATTCTCAATGGAGCGCACTTGCTGAAATCTTGTTGAATGTGGCTGAAAATTTTCCAAAATTTTCCAAATACGATCCGGACTCTTTTACGCGGTTTTATGCTTCTTCAAAGCTTCCAGAACAAGCTCTATAAACGATTTTTTAAAGTTTCAAAAAAAAATTCCGGTAGAGCGCACTTGCAACACTCCCTACCTTTCTTTCCCGGAGGACTCTTCCCAGAAGAACAGTAGTACGGTAACAGTCAATAATTCTTGCCAGGAGAAGCTAAGGGTACCGTCGTACCTCGTCCCACTGTCATACTGTATCTACAGCTGTCAGATTTATGGCTACGGTAGCCTACAGATTCACATGCCTTCCCAGGAGCACGCATGCTGCATAGAGCCCTTGATCGTAAAAACCAGGTGGGCCCTATCTACCCAAGTCATTCCATATCCAACAATTCAGTCGTCGTCTTTTCACGTCTTCTGATTTGACCTCTTCTATTGCCATCGATTTTTATCCTCCAATCGCTACGTTTTCCAAGCTTAGCTATCAATCTTACTGTACCTAACTTTCGCATAACTGTTGTCCAGCTTACCTACCTACTGTACCTTTAACTAACTGTACCGTACCTTACTGTAGCTAATCGTTTCATCTATTTCCAGCTTGCCTAGCTAGCCTATTGTACCAATGGGACGACTTGCCAACTCCTCCAGCACCTCCCCAGCCACCCAAGGCATCCAAGAAGACGTTAGATCCAACTTCCGAGGCATAGGAGAGATCTCAATGGACAATGCCCAAGTGTCTAGCCACGTGACTATGGTACAGTACACCGAACGAAGAGATGCCCTTTTGGGACGAATCGATGCGAATAAGGAGGCGGACCCACTGCAGAGAGGTCCATTTTGGGAGGAGGAATTCAATGATGCCTTTGCTAGAATAGTCACTGGAGAACGAGTCATTGAGAGGTGTCGAGAGGTTCAGAGGATGCATTGGTTGTTCATGGAAGGACGGGATGAGGAGGCTATGCAGATTCATGACGCCATTCAGGAGAGAATGCGTAGAAGACGTCAAGAGATGGAGGAGGTGGAGATGGAGGATGAGCAATCTGACGAAGAGGAAACTGCAGATGAGGAATCTGATGACGAAGAAGAGTCTGATGCTAGCGACTCTGAGGATCCAGAAGGTTCCGACGATGAAGACCTAGATGATGGCCTAGAGAATGACGATGAAGACCTAGAGGATTCTGATGCTAGTGATTTTGAAGATCCAGAAGACGTCTACAATAATTTACCGCGTTCTGACGGTGATAACATGTTGGATTTTGATGCTAGCAAGCTAGAAGACGTCTACAACGATTTGAAGCATTCTGACGATGATCACTTAGAGGATTCTGATTCCAGCGATCTAGATGACGTCAACTATGATACTGAAGGATCTGACGATAACGTCCTGGAAATTTTGGATTCTGAGTATCCAGATGATGCTGACGATGAACGTCTTGAGGAGTCCGATGTCACTGATTCTGAAGAAGACATCTATGATGAGCAATCGGAAGACTATGACAGTGATTTTGAGGACTACGAGATGATTGAATATGAGCAATATCCAGAATTCGAAGCCGTGCATCATGAAGAAGAAGTGGAGGACTATGAGCAGTGTGTGTTTTTCGAACCGTTCGAAATAGGTTTTCGAAAAATATTCGTAAAATTTTTTCGAATATTATTCGACGAATATTCGAAAAATTTGTTCGAATAGTATTCGAATAATATTCGGATAATTATTCGAATAATTATTCGAACGAATATTCGAATACTATTCGAATAATTATTCGAATATTCGTCGAATACTTACGAATAGTTCGAATTTTACTTGTCTGCGCCTCTCTCTGTGTGCATCCATAAGTGGGCGCGCGCGCTCTTGGCTCCATAACTCGCTTCAGAGCAGAGATGGAGCATTCTGATCAGCAGAATACGTACTGCTCCAAGATCCTGAAGCCGTCGTAGGCTCGTTAACTTCAATCCATCATAAATCGGTTCATATCAGAGCTACAAACGTAATTTTGATATCCTTGTAACCCCCTCCGCAAGCTTGACACATACACAAACTAAATTCACTGAAGTTGGTGAAGAGAAGTTTGTGTTTTTCGGAAGATGTTTTCCGAAAACGGCTCGTTTCGAAAATTTTTCGAACGAAATTTCGAAAAAACAATTGAAAATTAAAAATTAGACGCTTTCGGAAAACATCTTTCGAAAAACACATACTTCTCTTCACCAACTTTAGTGAATTTAGCTTGTGTATGTGTCAAGCTTGCGGAGTGGGTTACAACGATACCAAAATGACGTTTCTAGCTCTGATATGAACCGATTTATGATGGATTGAAGTTAATGAGCTTAAGACGGCGTCAGAATCTTGGAGCAGTACGTATTCTGCTGATCAGAATGCTCCATCGCTGCTCTGAAGAGAGTTATGGAGCCAAGAGCGCGCGCGGCCACTTCTGGATGCACACAGAGAGAGGCGCAGACAAAGAGAGAGGAGGGGAACTATTCGAATACTATTCGAATATTATTCGAATACTATTCGAAAACTATTCGAACGAATTATTCGAATATTATTCGAATAATTATTCGAATAGTATTCGAATAGTTTTTCGAATAGTTGTTCGAACGAATTTCGAATTTTTATTCGAATTTTATTCGAATATTTATTCGTTTTGCAGCGTTTTCGAATAGTTATATTCGAAAAACACACACTGACTATGAGATGGTGGAATATGACGAAAATCGATATTTTGAGAATCCAGAATTCGAGTATGAGCAATTCGAGTATGAGCAATTTGAGATGGTCCATTACAATCAGCAAGAGAGTGACGATGATGATGAAGACGAGGAGATTGATGTTGTTAATTGATGTTTGATTTTTGTCTTACTGTATTTGTTTTTCATTTTTACTGATTTTTTAAATAAAAACTAATAAATTAAATTATTGAAAAATATCCTTTCTTTTTACTTGAAAATATCTCCCAAATGAGCAGAAATGAGGTGAAATGGAATTTTAAGCGTTTTCCAGCTACTTCTGCTGCAAACCAGTGCCATTTTTGGATTCAGCGTGCCTGATAGCCCCTAATACCAATTTTCCAGCGAAATTTGACGATTTTTGAGCAAGTGCGCTCTATTGAGAATTTTGAGTTTTTAGGGTTTCTAGAGGTTTTTCAATAGAGCAAACTTGCTGGAAACTCTCTGAATTGACAATAATTTGGTTCTGAACCACTAGCCAACTCGAAAAACCGCAAAAATTCCAAATTCTCAATAGAGCGCACTTGCTGAAACCTTGTCGAATTTGGCTGGAAACTTGGATTTAGGAGTACTTGAGTATGCCGAATCGGAAAATCGCATCCTTTTTTACCGGAATCCTCTAGAAATCCCAGTAACTTGAAATTCTCAATAGAGCGCACTTGCTGAAGCCTTGCTGAATTTCGCAAAGAAACATGGTTTTAGGAGTAATCAAAAATGCAGAATCTGAAAATCTTATTTATTTTCAATGGAAATGCCTAGAAATCCCGAAAATTGAAATTCTCAATAGAGCGCACTTGCTGAAAACTTGTTGAATTTGGCCGGAAATTCGCTTTGATGGGTAATTCAGTGTGCAGAATCTAAAAATTGTGATCATTTTCAGCAGAAAATTTTGGAAAGTGCTGAAATTTTGAAAGAAAAAATTCCGAAATTTTTTTCAAAAATTCAAATTTCCCGCCAAGCCATTTTTCCCAATTTTCCGAAAATTTCAATTTTTTGCAGGTCTCGCGTTCGTATTCAAGAGCATCTTCCGACTGGAGCTCAACTACACGTTCCCGCTGAAATATGTGCTCGGCGACTCGATTCTGGGCGGTTTTCATATTGGTGCCGGCGTCAATTTCTTGTAGATCATCAAAAAATCGATAATTTCAGTTTTTAATTTTCTGGAATTTTTTGAAAAAAATTTTCAAAAAAAATTTTTTTTTTGAATTTTTCAAATTTCGCGCCCAAAATTTTTGAATTTTTTTTTGAAGATTTCCACTCAATTCCCCCTATTTTTCATGCTATTTTTTCCCGAGATAGGACCATAATTTTAATGTTTTTTTGTCTTTTTTTAGAATCAAGTTCGTTTTTCATAGAAAAATCAATAAATGAATTTTTTGATTTTTTTTGAATTTTTGAATTTTTTTTTCGATGATTTTTGTGTCATTTTTTACTTTTTTTTGTGTATTTTTAACTTATTTTTGTGGCCTAAATTTTCAGATTTTTCAGCAAAAATGACCCTTCGAAAGATCAATTTTGTGACTGGAAACGCGAAAAAGCTGCAAGAAGTCAAGGAGATTTTGAAGGGTTTTGAGGTAGAAATTCAGAAAAAAATTAGAATTTTCCAGAATTTTCTGCAAAAAACCATTACCATTTTCGAACTCAGCGTAATTGATAACCCCTGAAACCCGGTTTTCAGCACATTTTGAGTATTTTCAGCAACTGCGCTCCATTGAGAATTTTGAATTTCCAGGGTTTCTGGACGTTTCCAATGGAGCGCATTTGCTGGAAACGTTCTAAATGAGTTTTAAGCCAATAGCCTTCCAGAAAATCCCTCAAAACCCACCGAAATTTTCGAATTCTCAATAGAGCGCAGTTGCTAAAACTTTGTCTAATTTGGCTAAAAATTCGGATACCTAGGTTTTTTAGTGTGCAAAATTCAAAAATCCAATTTATTTCTGACTAAAACTTCAAAAAACCCAAAAAAATTGGGAAATTCTCAATAGAGCGCACTTGCCAAAAATTTTCGAATTTCGTTAAAAACATAGTATTAGGGGTGTGAGGAATTCAAAAATCATATTCATTTTCACCAAAAACTCCTAGAAACTCCAAAAATTCAAAATTCTCAATAGAGCGCACTTGTTGAAATTTCCAATATTGACCAATTTTCCCCCAGGTAACCAATGTGGACGTCGATCTGAACGAGTACCAAGGAGAGCCCGAATTCATTGCTCAGAAAAAGTGTCAAGAAGCGGTCGAAGCGGTCAAGGGACCAGTTTTGGTGGGAAATTCAAATTTTTTGAAAAATTCAAAATTTTCGAAAATTTCATAAATTCCAAAATTCCAGGTCGAGGACACCAGTTTGTGCTTCAACGCAATGGGCGGCCTACCCGGACCATATATCAAGTGGTTCTTGAAAAATTTGAAACCCGAAGGACTTCACAATATGCTGGGTAAGTGCGCTCTATTGAGAATTGACGGAAATTGGCTGAAAATCAATTTTCATCCAATTTCCATAAAACTTAAATTTTTGGATTTGTGAGAATGAGAGCTTCAAAATGAGTATAATCATGACTAGGTTTTTTCGAAAAAATGCAAATGTGCCCCATTGATAATTCTTCAATTTTTGTTATTTTCCAGCTGGTTTCACCGACAAGACCGCCTACGCTCAATGCATCTTTGCCTACACCGAGGGACTCGGAAAGCCGATTCACGTTTTCGCTGGTATGATGCAAATTCGCTCTATTGAGAATTTTCAGATTTTTCAGACAAAATCGTCGGAAAAAGAAAATTTGCAGAAGTTTCTCCTAGAAACTAATGCCATATTCGAATTCAGCGTAATTGATTACCCTTAAAACTTGCTTTTCTGCAAATTTTGAGCATTTTTAGCAAGTGCGCTCCATTGAGAAATTCGAATTTCTAGGGTTTTTGAAAGTTTCCAGTAGAGCGAATTTGCTGGAAACTTCATCCGCTCAGAACACATTTTGACTTTGATTGTAGTCGTTTAACCCGGGAAAACCACCAGAAACGCGAGATTCTCAAAAGAGCGCACTTGCTGAAACCTTGCTGGATTCGGCTGGAAATTCGGATTTATGGGTTTTCAAGTGTGCGAAATTCAAAAATTCTATTTATTTTGCACGGAAACTTCTAGAAAACACAGAAATCGGAAGATTCTCAATAGAGCGCACTTGCTGAAACCTTCATGGATTTAGCTGAAAACTTGGTGCTAGGGGTAATCGAGTATGGGGAATCTGAAAATTGGATTCATCTTCACCGGAAAATTTCGGAAAGTTTCAAAAAATTGAAAAAAAAAACTGAAAATTTGAAAAAAACAAATTCTGAAAAATGACCGATTTTCAAGATTTTTGGGTCAAAATTTTTGGAATTTTTTTCTGTCTATCTGTCTGTCCAGATGTCTTTATTGCTCATTTTTCAGGAAAATGCCCAGGACAAATCGTCTCGCCACGTGGCGACACCTCATTCGGCTGGGACCCATGCTTCCAGCCGGACGGTTTCAAGGAAACTTTCGGAGAAATGGACAAGGACGTTAAAAATGAGATTTCGCATCGATCGAAAGCGTTGGACCTTCTAAAAGAGTACTTTGAGAAGAATTGATTGATTTTATTGATTTTTTGAATTTTTTGAAAATTTCAAAATTTTCGAAATTTATTTTTTTTTTTGGATTTTTTTCATTACTTATTGTTGACCTTATTTTAAGTTATATGCAATGAATTTGTTGATTTTTCTAGAATTTTGCTGTAATTTTTTCACTGGAAATTTGCCCATTTTCAATTTTTTTCAGAATTTTCGAAAAAAAAAAATTTCAGCCAAAAAATTTTTTTCAGATTTTCTCTCGAATCTCTCAATTTTTCAAATTCCCACTAAAAATGCGAAAATCACCGCTAATTTTTGTGATCGGATGTACGGGAACGGGAAAAAGTGATTTGGGTGTGGCTATCGCCAAAAAGTACGGTGGCGAGGTGATTAGCGTTGATTCGATGCAGTTTTATAGAGGTATGGACTCTGAAAATGGCTGAAAATAAGCTGAAAATTGAGAAAATCGATGAAAAATAAGACGAAAATCAAGAAAAACGGAAGAAAATGAGCTAAAATGACCTAAAAGTCAAGTTTTTTAATAATTTTGGCAAATGCGCTCTATTGAGAATCTCATCTTTCCCCGTCAAAAATGAATGAGATTTTCGAATTCAGCGTGTTTGATTACCCCGGAACGCAATTTTTCAGAAATCGCAAAAATCGCAAATGCGCTCCACTGATAATTTCTTCTAGGATTGGACATTGCGACGAACAAGATCACCGAAGAGGAAGCCGAGGGCATTCCACATCATATGATGTCATTTTTGAATCCATCCGACCCATCGGCTTATAATGTACACCAGTTTCGAGAAGCCACGCTGGACTTGATTCAGGTAAATGCGCTCTATTGAGAATTTGGAGTTTTTGGGATTTCTAGACGTTTCCAGGGAAAATGAATAGTGTTTTTGAATTTCCCATACTTGATTACCCAGAAAGCCAAGTTTTCAGCAAATTATAACGATGTTTCAGCAAGTGCGCTCTATTGAGAATGTTGAATTTCTGGGGTTTCCAGACGTTTCTATAGAAATCGAATAGAATTTTTGGATTTCCCATAATTGGTAACCTATGAATCCAAGTTTCTAGCGAAATCCAAGGTTTCAGCAAGTGCGCTCCATTGATAATTTCAGAATTTTGGGGTTTCTAAACGTTTTCTGAAGGAACATAGGGCATTTTTGAAATTTGCATACTCGATTACCCCTGAATCCGAACTTTTAGCCAAATCTAACTAGGTTTCACCAAGTGCGCTTTATCGAGAATCTTTCATTCTCAATGGAGCGCACTTGCTGAAATTCGTCAGATTTTGCTGAAAAATCAGTTTTCGGGGTTATGAATCACGTTGAATTCGAATATGGCAATGATTTAGAGCGGAAACTTTCGGAAACATTTCAAAAAAATTTTCTAAAATTTTTTCAAATTCCAGAAAATTCGGTCCCGCTCGAAAATCCCAATAATCGTCGGCGGCACCACCTACTACGCTGAAAGTGTGCTCTACGAGAATAATCTCATCGAAACGACGTCTTCTTCAACGAATTCAGATGACATCACAAAATCCCGCACGTCTTCTGAATCCTCGTCGGTGGCTTCTGAATCAGATGACGTCACGAATTTGGCGTTGTGGGAGGAGTTGAAACGAGTCGATGAGCAGTCAGCAAATCTGCTCCATCCCAATAATCGATATCGAGTACAGCGTGCACTTCAGATTTTCAAGGTTCGTTTGGTGGAAAGTGCGCTCTATTGAGAATTTTGAGTTTCTGGGATTTCTGGACGCTTTCAGACGTGTCCAGAAGAACTGATTAGCATATTTGAATTTCCCACACTCGATTACCCATAATTCCAAGTTTCCAGCCAAATGCAGACAATTTTTTGCAATTGCGCTCTATTGAGAATTTGGAATTTTCGGGGTTGTTAGACATTTCTTGGGAAAATAAATAGCAGATTTGAAATTTGCGTGCTCCGTTACCTCAGAATCCAAATTTTCAGTCAATTCCAGGTAAATTTTAGCAAGCGCGCTCTATTGAGAATCTTTTGTTTTTAATGGTTTATAGGGCCTTTTTGAGTGATTTTTTGGCTGAAAATCAAGTAAAACTTCATCCAACAAGTTTCCAGCAAATTCGCTCTATTGAAAACTTCTAGAAACCCTAGAAATTCGAGATTCTCAATAGAGCGCACTTGCTAAAAATGTTAAAATTTGCTGGAAAATTGGTTTTAGAGGTTTTCGAGTACGCTGAATTCGAATAAAGCATCGGTTTAGAGTAGAAATCACAGAAAATCTGAGAAAAATAAACATTTTCAAAATACAAAGTTTCCAGGAAACTGGAATTCCAAAATCTCAACTCGTCCAACAGCAAAAATCCGACGAATCTGTGGATTTGGGCGGTAAATTGAGATTCGACGATTCGTTGGTGATTTATATGGACGCGACGCCAGAAGTACTCGAAGAACGTCTCGATGGAAGAGTTGATAAAATGATTAAAATGGGGCTCGAAAAGGAATTGGTGGAATTCTATGATGAGGTTAGTTTTGTGCAGACATCTGGATATACAGAAGAACAAACAGAAAATTCCAGAAAATTTGAGCGGAAAATCATAAAAATCGGTTTGCAATGAAGGGAGATATGGTCATTTTTCGATTTTGTAGTTTGGGAACTTTTTTTCAAAATTTCTAGGTTTTCTGAAAGTTTCCGCTCAAAATAGGCATGATTTTCAAATTCTGCGTGCTAGATTACCCTGAAAATCAATTTTTCAGCGAATTTTGTCCAGTTTTGGCAAGTGCGCTCCATTGAGAATTTTGAAAATTGTCAATAGAGCGCAATTGCAAAAATTCGCGAAATTTAGCGGGAAAGGTGGGACTTAGGGGTAATCAGACATGCTGAATTCGAATTTCGCACTAGTTTTGAAAATAGAAAATCGGAAAATTAAGATTTCTGAAAAAAAAATTTTCCGAAATTTCAAAAAAAAAAAGTTTTTGATTTTCAGCACAAATCTCAAATCCATCAATCAAAGTACGGTGTCATGCAATGCATCGGTCTCAAAGAATTCGTTCCATGGCTAGCCATGGACCCACCAGAGAGGGACACACCAAAAGGAGACAAACTTTTCAAAAAAGGGTAATTTTTTGAAATTTTCAGAATTTTCCCGAAATTTCTTCCTTAAATAGTTGTCATTTTTTAATTCAGCGTGTTTGATTACCCCGGAAACCGACTTTTCAGCCAATTTCAACCAATTTTTTGCAAGTGCGCTCCATTGAGAATTTCACGTTTTTTTGAGATTCTCAATGGAGCGCACTTGCTGAAAAGTGGTGGAAATTGGCTGAAAAGTTGGTTTCCGGGGTATTAAAACATGCTGAATTCGAAAATGGCAATGATTTCGAATGAAAATTTCGGGAAAGTTCTGAAATTTTGAATTTTCTGAAATTTTCCTAAAAATTCAAAAAAAAAAGAAATTTTTCAGATGCGACGATGTGAAGCTTCACACCAGACAGTACGCCCGTCGTCAACGTCGTTGGTATCGATCGAGATTATTGATCCGATCGGATGGTGATCGGGTATTGATTTTTTGATTTTTGGGATTTTTGAAAAAAAAAATTCGTTCAAAAAAAACGAAAATTTGAGTGCTGGCCGAGTTTTTTTGACATTTCTAGGCCATAATTTTTCAAAATTTCCAGAAAATGGCGAGTACCAAAATGTTGGACACATCTGATAAGACGAAAATTATCAGTGATGGAATGGCAATTGTGGACCAATGGATGGGCGGAGTCGACTTGTTTGAGGATGTAAGATTCGGAAAACCCTATTTTGAAGCTAGTTACTCTTGGTGGCCTAGAAATCCAAATTTCGCAAAAACTAGGCCAAGGTGTACATGATTCGAAAGAGCATGTTTTGAGAGTTCCAAATCAGTTTTCAGATCCGAAAAATATCGATTTTGAAGCAAGTTATGACCATTTCAAAGTTTGGGACGACATGGCCTAGTTTTGGATTTCTAGGCCACCAGAACTAAAATGGCCATAACTCGCTTCAAAATCGATATTTTTCAAATTTGAAAACTGGATTGGAACTCTAAAAACATGCTCTTTCGAACCATGTACACTATGGCCTAACTTTTTGGGACTTTTGGATTTCTAGGCCACCAAATTTATTTTTTCAAAATGTCAAAGAAAAGTTTCAGATTTCAACTGAAAATTCCAAGAATACGGTAATGAAGGGACATGATGCAAATGTTTTGTTGAAATGTGAGCTGTGTGATATTTCAATGACCGGGAAGGATAATTGGTGGGATTTTTTGGATTTTTGAATTTTTAAGTTTTGAGTTTTTTGAGATTTTTTGAATTTTTTAAAAATTCGAAAATTTCAATTTATCCAAATTTCGCAATATTTTATTTTCCAGGCAACGCCATATCGATGGAAAGAAGCACAAGCACAGTGTGAAGAAGGCCAAGGAGCAGCAGCAGCAGCAGAATTTGGGATAATTCGATTTTTTTCATTTTTTTTTGTTTTGTTTTTGGTTTATTTATTTTGTCAATGAAAATTGTTATTTTTTGTTTTTTACAGATTTTTTTCTATGAAAAAGGATCTTTAAATCTTAAAAAATACATGCAATTGCGCTCTATTGTTCTTAACACCTGGAATCTAGAGTGCTCAACTTTGAGCCAAGTTATCTCGGTTACTGTAGAAGATATCAAAAAGTGGTCGATTCACAAAATGTTACTGATAAAATGATAAACATTTTGTTAGTTGATCACTTTTTGATATCTCTCACAGGAGCCGAGATAATTGGGATCCAAGAGCACTACATCAGGGACCCCTCTGAAGCCTGTAGGACCTTACGCTTCGACTCGCTTTATCTCGGTTACTGTAGGAGATATCAGAAATTGATAAACATATAAAATATGTATCATATTATTGGCAATGTTTTATCAGTTGACAGATTTTTGATATCTCTTACAGGAAATGAGATATGAGGGTTTGAAGTTGATTGTTGGGTGAGCCTCTATTAGAGAAAATAGGACCTACTTTGGAATCTCCAAATTTCTCCAAATCTTTCAAAATCAAGATCCATCAAGATCCCCCAAAAAACTCTCCAAGCTCTTCCTCTTTTTTTTGGGTTCTTTTTTAATCTCCCCGGGCTCTCAAAGAGTCATCTGATACCCCCTCCTCTCATCGGCACCTCTTCATTTTCCCGCTTTCACCCCAAATACGGATATTACGTAATCCTAGGTGTCAATATGGGCAAAAGGGGGGTCTTGGCGGTAAGAGGAATCTTAGAAAAAGAAGCGGAAGAGGGATTAATTAAAGGGAAGGGGAAAGAAGGATGTGCTCATTCTTAATCCCCAAAAGCCTATCAATTACAAAACACATATAGAAAATATGGAAAAATTGGATTTGCTGAGCTACAGTACCCCGAAGATCTGGGAAATTGGAAAATAAGCTACAGTAACTTGAGATGCTACAGTACAACGATTTTGAGACTTGTAATTTTTGGAATCCCAGGAGCCTATCCGGAAGAAGTAGGTGTGAAGGCAATCCATCTATCTTCTGCATGAGCAAGAACAAACAGGAACAGTATGCCACGTGGAAGCAGATGGTATCACATTCTTCCTCGATACAGTAACTATTATATAGAGTGACACAACTGGGGGTTTAAAGAGTTAAGGAGGTGTAGGAAGAAGATACAGTATCCTTGAGAACGTTAGCAATAGAGCGAAATTGCGCTAGACAATTTTTAGCTTTTCCTGGCTGAGCTACGGGCGCGGCAGCTTAGGTGCCCTACAAAAGTAGGTCAACTATTTTCAATTTGGCTGAAATTTTCAGAGTATACTAAAAAAAACTAAAGCTTTAATTTTGTAGTTGACAATTTTTTGATAGCTTTTGTAGCTTTTGAGATATGCGCCTTTAAAGTTGGTCTACTTTTGGATGCTATCCTCCTCGTGAACAATTTTGGTCATTTTTTCGAACATCTTGAAAACTAGTTCAAAATTTTCAGATTTTTGTTAAATTTTTTGAATATACTAAACAAAACTAGGGCTTCAATTTTGTAGTTGACACTTTTTGGATAACTTGTCTAGTTTTTGAGATATGCGCCTTTAAAATTGTTCTACTTTCAGGCACTAGCCTACTCGTGACCAAATTTTTTTTTCAATTTTTGAAAATCTTGAAAACTAGTTCAAAATTTTCAGATTTGTCTGAAATGTTTACAGTATACTAAACAAAACTAGAGCTTCAATTTTGTAGTTGACACTTTTTTTGGTAACTTGTCTAGTTTTTGAGATATGCGCCTTTAAAGTTGCTCTACCTTTAGGCGCTATCCTATTCTAGTCTCTATCCCCCTGGCTACTCGGTATAAATTACAATGTCCCTGTCCCTTCTGGTGGGTCCCTTCCTTCCCGCATAATAAAAATATAAGCAAAAACTTTAGGAGCCTCTTTCTCTCTCTTTTCTCTTTGACGGCTTCTGTTTTATGCCCCCACGTCTTCTGTTCTTCTGATGACCCCCCCGACACCTTTTTGTAATGCAAATATCTGAGATGGTCCCCCCCCTTTTTTTATTGTTTTATGGGATTAACTTCTTTCTTTTTGGCGGGAAAAATAGTGTTTTGTTATTAAGGGGAGTATTTACATATGAAAAGCATGGAAACTACAGTAGGCCTTTTTGCGCATGCGCCTTTAAAGTTTGGAAATCTAGGAAGTGACATGCGCCTTTAAATTAACATAACTGCCTTAGTTTTGGTTCAATTTTTTGGAAACCTAGATTTTTAGAATCTACAAGTTTAGAGCTTTAAAATGAACTTGAATTTGAAAGATTCCTAAGCAAATTTGCTTATAACTCTCTCACTTTTCGAGCAAACTTCTGGAAATTTGGATTTTTAAAATCTCCAAATTTTAAGCTTCAAAATAAGCCTAAGTTTTCCCCTTAATTTTTGTTTTTCCCTCTATCTTCTTCTAGTGACCCTTGACAATATGTCATTTAGTACTAGTAGTACATACTATTATTATATAGAAGAAGATAAAGATGAGCAATTGTTGTAAACAAGTACTCAAGTTCCAGGTCTCCTAGGAATTGTTATTGGGGCTTGATTAGATTCCAAATATCCAAAAAAAATTGTGTAATTTTGAATTTGCAACTTATTCATAGTTTATACTTTTTTGGTATCTCTTCTGGGAAGTGAGATAATTGGCCCCCTTTAATTAGGGTCAAAATTAATGCTCAAGTGGACAGCCTACAAAAGTAGGTCAACTATTCTCAATTTGGCTGAAAATTTCAGAGTATACTAAACAAAACTAGAGCTTTCATTTTGTAGTTGGCAACTTTTTTTGTAAAATTCAAGCCAGATGAGATATGCCACGTGGAAGAGAGTATATCTGAAAATTTGAAAATTTGTGATTTCTACTGAAAATGACCCATTTTTTGAGGCTTTAGAAAACTAGTTAAACTTTTAAAGATTTGACTGAAAATTTCAGAATATACTGAACAAAACCAGAGCTTCATTTTTGTAGTTGACAAGTTTTTGTAAAATTTCAACAAATTGAGATATGCCAATTGCAGCTACTCGTCCCCCTTTGTTACTGTAATCTCATCCCATCCCTCCCATCAATCCCTTATTGTCTATTTCCCTCTCTTCTCATGCTAATCAAAATACAAACAAACCGAAATAAGAAGAAGGAGACACTTCTCTCCCCACCAAAAAGAGACTTCCCGCAGAGAGAGTGGTTCCATTTTCGGGAGGTGTCAAAAAGCTTCATCTCCTTTTTCGGCATATGGAGGCTTGATGCTCTTTTCATGACAAAACAAAATGAGTGGCAATCAGATTAAGAAGAAGGAGAAGCGCGTCTCAAATGGAAGAGAGTCAATCATAACATACACACATTGTGTTGGAATAGGATAGTACCATATGTTGAGAGGGACAAGGAATAACAAGAATTACCGTAATCTCAACAAGAAGCTGGCAATTAGATTTTAGAAGGGGCATAACTTTCTGCAAACTCAAAGTTTTTAAATTGGATAAAATGGCAAATGTAGAACTTAAGAAGAGCTACAGATTGATATAAAATACCAATAAGTAGAATCTATGGTTTTCCAGCTAGACCTGTTGAAAGCGCCAGACAGGACAAATAAAGCATTCTTGGCGCGTTTAGCTCATAACTTGCTTCAAACTTATTATTTCTAATTGCAGTAAATTGCAAAATGTAGAACTTAAAGAGAGCTACAAAATGATATAACATTCAATCCGTTTCCCAAACCCAGTTACAGAAGCCGCTAAACATATAGGTGCCGGAGCGCTGCGCTTTGGCTTCAAGCGGCGCCGCCTCCCTCTATCTCCTTGTTTAGCTCATAACTCGCTTGAAACTCAAAATTTTGAACTCTAGTAAATTGGAAAATGTAGAACTCAAAAAGAGCTACAAAAGGATATAAAATTCGAATGTATAGGATTTCTAGATTTTCCAGCTAGACCCGCTGAATGCGCAAGACCAAACTATTTTAGCATGTCTGGCGTCTTTAGCTCATAACTCGCTTCAAACTCAATATTTTGAATTTAAGTAAATTGGAAAATGTAGAGCTTTTCAAGTGCTACAAAATGGTATAAAATTTCTATATCTAGAAGTTTCCCTTTTTGAGTAACAGCCTGCTTGCCGCGCCTTTAGCACTTAACCTACAAGCGGAACTACTCTGCAAAATGTTCCCTGCTTTGTGACCCAGATTCAAATTTAGGTAAGAAGAACACTTTCTTATTTTTCACCTACTGACAGTAGTCTAGTGTCAGTCAGACGGTCGGTCGCCCATAATTATGGCCGCCGCGGCAGTAGCAAAATTTGCATAATTTTTCTTTGATTTTGCACCCTCCTCCTCACCGTTTCAATCTTTTTGAAAGTGATTGATATTTATGGAATGCAAAATAAGTAAAGAAGCAGATGGTCGGACTTCTTAAGAAGCGTTTAAATTTTGGAAAAGTGAGAAAAATGCTAGAAAATTCTTACCGTATCTCCTCTCATGGAACCGTCAACTTTGCGCTCAATTATCTCAATTCCTGTAAGAGATATCAAAAACTTATCAACTGATAAAATATTGGTTATTTTATGATAAACATTTTATAAGTTGACAAAATTTTGATATCATTCACAGGAATTGAGATAATTGAGCTCAAAGTTAGCGCCTTGGGTTTCTATAAGAGGGAATACGGTAGGTACTCTGTCAAGTTTCGAAAATCCTTCAGATTCAATTTAATGACTCATAAATCCCCAAAAATTTTTCGCGCAACAAACATTATGCCCACCTGTACCTGTTACATGTGTTATTGACAGACAGATAGATACTACACCCCCATATATTTGCCAGCAGGTGTTCATTCAGGCACTCATCATGTCCCTAATGCTAACATACACTACTGTATCAATAGCATGAGGGCATGAGGATGCGCGAAAAGTTTTCGATGGTCCTTAGAGCACGTGTAGAATCTGCTACAGTACCACTTGACCAGGGATATGGTCAAGTGGATGGGTGCTAATCCGGTTGATGGGTGGCTAATAGCTATAGAAATGTTGGGTAATACACTATTTTAGGGATTTATTACTGTATTTTGAGGACTTTTATTCGAAACCCTAGTGTCTATAGTCTAGAGAACGCAGAGAAGCAGACGCTCTAGCTTCTCTGCGCGCTCCTTCTCGAGGGCGGTCAGCAACTTTGCTCTAATTTATCTCACTTACTGTAAGAGATATCAAAAAGTTGCTAACTAATAAAATGTTTCTCATAAAATTTCACACAATTTACTAGTTGACAGATTTTTGATATCTCTTTCAGGAATCGAAATAATACAGCTTGAAGAGGGGCGGCCGCTCTAGCCCTCCTAGCCTGTCTAGTTGTTAGCTTTAACCTATTTTATCTTGGTTACTGTAAGAGATATCAAAAAGTTGTTAACTAATGAAATGTTTATAATAACATTTTACACATTTTCTTAGTTAACTGCTTTTTAATACCTCTTACAGAAACAGAGATAGTTAAGCTCAAAGTGTAGGCTCGCTGAGCTACGCGCGCTTGGGGCCCTACCCCTATGCTTATATCTCAATTATCTCGGTTCCCATGTTAGCTATTGAAAAAGTTTTAATTAATAAAATATTTATCATAAAATTTTACACATTTTACTACTAAACAAATTTTTATATCTCTTGCCAGAGTTGAAATAAATGAGCTCAAAGTATCGCTTGGCCCGTCGCTGAGCTCCACGCGCTTATAACCCTTTTGCTTATATCCCCTTATCTCAGCTCCTACGCTAGCTACTAAAAATCTGACAACTAACAAAATGTTTATCATAAAATGTTACACATTTTGCTAGTTGACAGATTTTTGAAACCTTTTACAGGAGCCGAGATAATTGAGCTCAAGCGCAGGTAGCTACTCTCATCAATCTCTTTTCCCCTGTCACCGTGCTTTTCCTTTTCCATCACGTCTTCCATTTTCCTTCCATTTTCCCCCCAAAAAAAGAAGACGTCGGCTCTTTTTTGGAAGCGTTTCACAGAATGACTGATGAGCATTAAGCCCCCTGTTTTCGCCGAAAGGAACAGACGGTGAGGTCCCCTAAAAGGGGGGAGAAATGGTTACGGTATTTAGCGAATTGGCACGTCAAGCGGAATGTGTTAAAGGGGAAAAGAGAGAATATGGGTAAAAGAAGGATGAGAACAAAAAAAAAAGAAAAAAGAAAAAGATCTGAAAATTTGGAAAATTTTGAAGATTCTAACAGAAATTAGTGATTTTTGACCCCCTACAAAAGCCACTTAACTACTTTCAATTGGACTGAAATTTTCAGAATATACTAAACAAAAATAGAGCTTCATTTTTGTGGTTAACACTTTTTTGATAACTCTTGCAGTTTTTGAGATATGCACCTTGGAAGATCAGATACCTAAAAATTTGAAATTTCGACTTTTGAACTTAAAAATACCAACTTTTGAGGGTCTCGAAAACAAGTTCAAAATTCTCAGATTTGGCTGAAAAATGCAGAATATACTAAACAAGACTAGAGCTTTAATTTTGTAGTTGACAACTTTATTGTAAAATTCAAGCCTGATGAGATATGCCACATGGAAGCTGGGAGGTTCAAAACCTTCGGGATTTTCAAGGCATCATTCTTGAGGATTGCATAACTTGCCTCAAATTTGACATTTTTGATTGAACTAAAAAAGTAAAATGTAGAATTTGAAAAGGTCTAAAAAATGATCATAAAATTGGCTGGTTTGAAACGTTGAGTATTGGTACAGAACCCGTTAAACAGCCGGATAGTCGAAGTCGGACAGAGTAGCGCTGGGTAGGCGCCGCTGTCGGGAGCTCGTGGCTTATAACTCAGCATTCCAATCTAATTTAATTTAATATAATTTCATAGATCTTTTTAAGTTCTACATTTCACTTTTTGATTTACTTAAAAATTATAATTTTGAACTAAGTTATAGCCTAAAGACGCCAAGAATACTAAAAAAGTCTTGTCTTGCGCTTTCAACGGGTCTAGCTGCAAAATCTTAGGATTCTGTATATTTGAATTTTATGTTATTTTGTAGATCTTATTTAGCTCTACTTTTTGCAATTTGATTTGCCCAGAAATTTTGAATTTGAAGCAATTTTTAAGCCTATGACGTGTTTCAAACTCGAACACGACAAGTCTACAAATCTTGACACCAAAGCGTTCCCTCTCCTTGACTTGCTAATCTCTCTCTGACAGTTACCGCATAAGTCCCTCCAAAAAAGACACCTAATTAACGCATCTCTTTTTTGCATTCTTCCCACCGGATTTCGCACCGTATGGTGCCTCATTTTGTAAAAACTGTCGGTGTAGGTGTTTTCGGTGTGATTGTACAAGGTCTGTAATTAGTATAATGTTGCGAATTTTTTTGAAGGGATAAATAGGCGGCACTTATAATAACAACATTGGAGATGCATAGGTGATGATGGGTTTATTGGGGAGGTGAACTTGTTGAGTTACATGGTACAGTAACGGCTACACAGTTGGATTTTTGAGATTGGAAGACGGAAGTTGGATTTGTGATCATGTAGCATGGCAGCTAATTTTTAGACCTACTCAAATTTTATATTATTTTAAAGTGCTTTTAAAGACCTACATTGTGCAATTTGATTTACTCAAAAGTATAGAGTTTGAACAAAGTTACAAGCATTTCAGAACATAGTACCTTTTTTTACTACGCCAACAACTTAAACGCGCCTATTCAGCTCCAATTAAACGGGAATGTTACTATGTTTTATATAATTTTGTAGACCTTTTCAAGACCTACAATTAACAATATAAAATGTTTCAAAATATTAGGTTTGAAGGGAGTTATGAGCTAAATACGCAATGCAAGCTGACAAGTCCTCCTCTCGCGCTTTCAATGTGTCTAGATAGAAAGTTTCAAATTGCAATATATTTGAATTTTATATTGTAGAGAATTTCAAGACCTATATTTTGCAATCTACATCTTTTCAAAATATTGAGTTTGAAGGGTGTTATGAGCTAAACAAATGGGTAGCAGCTCAAATCGCTTTTTAAGATTACTGTACTCCGAAATCTCTAAACCCACTTGTTACAACCCACTTGCTCACTTTCTATAGCGGGGGGTCATCATTTAAGTGGCTGCTCCATGCCTTTTTTGTGTTATTTCCTTCTAGTGGACAGACGGAAGAAATAGTGTGGGATATGGAGAGAGTGGTTAGAGAGAAGAGATTTAATTATTCCAAGAAGAAGCAATTTAGAAGGAAGAGAAGGGCCTATTACCGGAAGAAAGGGTGTTATTATTTAGAAAAGAAAAACAGTTATGATTTAAATGGGAGGAGGTTTTTCGAGTTAATTGAATTAATATTTGGGGATAATGTGTGATTTGGGAACCAAGAGGAGTGCGGGAAATCGCTCCATCGCAAACTACTGTATGGCCTCCTTATAGGTGCACTTTGAGCTCAATTATCTCAGTTTCTGTTAAAAATATCAAAATTTTGTCAACTGATAAAATGTTTGTTTTTAAGTTTCACTTATTTCGTCAGTTGACAAAATGTTGATATCTCTTACAGTAACCCAGATAACTGAGCTCAAAAAGAAATGCTCAGAGAGAAGATTAGACACTCGCCCATTTCTCGATCCGACCGTGTATTCCGTTAATACAGTGTCATTTGGATTGAGATAAGACGTCGTCGTTCACAGAATATCATTGCATTTGGACCACAGAGGGGAATCGATCCAGGGACCCATTTGGATTGGATTCCCTCTCTGTTAGCCAGTACACCAAATGGGTACATGGGAACGAAGGGTGGAGGAGGTATCTATGAATGGTTGGGGAGTCTGGAAGATATGGCCTTTGGGAAAGTTGGGTCTTCATGTGAAGGGTCCGTATGTTATCGACTTTTCCGGTATACAAATCAATGTAACCATAGGCTCGACCCTCCCGATTGATCACAGATAAGTCTTCTTTGGAGACCCATAACTCTCTTCAAACTCAACATTTCAAGATGATTTAAATTGTGAAATGTAGGTCTTGAAAAGCTCTACAAAATAATGTAAAACATGAAACTGAACAAGCAAATTGAATATGGATCGCCCCTTCTAAACTGCCGTCACTTTAAAAGATTTTATTGAAAAATATAGATTTTTAAATTTCATGATTCCGGTCTATTCTTAACATCATATTTGAAGATAAAAATGTTCACCCACGACATCTTATATTATGATTTCAAGAGGAGGAATGAGAACTCCTGAATAAGGATCATATCTTCTGATGGGTACACCTCTCAAGTGGATGCGTTCAATTATATGGATAGCATCTTCTTACTGTCAATAAGATTCTTATCCAGATACATCTATCAAGATGGGTGTCAAGAGTTGTATGGGAAGTGTGTTATATCTAGAAAATCTCAAGTTCTTGAAATAGTGAGCTTGCGCTCTATCGCACTCATATTTGCGCTTACTTTGACAAACTGAAGACTACCGTAATTCGGTCAATATTTTTCAAAATTTGTCAAAATTTGTCAAAATTCGAATTTTCAGAATCCGGTCAAAATAGGTATAAACATGAAATATTTAGATTAAAAATTAAGAATCACAAATTTGGCGTCCAATAGGATCCATCGGATTAAAGTTACCGTATCTCAGTCACTTTTTTTCCAAATCTGAAAATGTTGGTATTTTTGGAATCAGCTCAATAAGCTTGTCAAAATGAATGTAATTACTAACTTGTAGTTTATCGACTTGAAATTTTTCTAGCCCCGAAACTTCTGTAGACTTATCTCTTCTTGAATTTTCAGGCCACACTTCCATGTCCCTGAGTCCTCCAAAAGAGCTACGAGAAGTCCACCCAAAATGCTCTGTGCAGCTCTTAAGACCCGGAAAATCCAGACTCCACCTGTCTTGTCATGGTATTTAGTGGATTGGCCGGTCAGTTTGTCATAACTATCCCAGAGGAAAAGTTTGGGCATAGAAACAGTGGGAGTAGGGGGAAGGAAGTATCAAAAATGACACAGTTCGGATTAGACGGGATTTACAGGTTAGCTAAATTCAGCTAGAAAATCTTGAGATTTGTGGAGATCCATTCGGTCCATTTTTGGGCCCAAATTGATGATGGCCGAGTTTTGGGTTTCTAGGCCACCCTTCACAAATTTTGAGCTAGAGTCAAGTGACTATACTCCTTTTGTCCGGTTTGTCGAGCTGATTCTAAAAAAACTAAATTTCAAGATATTTGAACAAAAACTAACTGAGATACGGTAACTTTAGTGTTCGACGATGCACCATGTTGCACTCCAAATCTGTGATTTTTCATTTTTAGCCAATTGATTAGTCTCATTTTGACAGGCTTGTTGCGCTAATTCCAAAAATATAAAAATGTTTGAATTTGGACAAAAACTGACTGAGGTACGGTAGTTTAAAAGAATTTTCAAAATGTCAAAATTTCCATTTTTTCCAATTGCCCAATTTCTGAAAATCCGATTTTCAGCTTTTTGTCTCCTTCTCAATATGTAATCTTTAAGCTCCGCCCCTTTTCCCCCTTGCCTCCTCTCAGCTTTGGGTGCACCCGGCTGCCCGGGCTCCGCAAGCTCCGCCCACTTTTACCGCCCCACCCCCACCAGAGGGAAGGGTTCGGGTCATTCATTCTTGGTCCATCACCTCAAGAGTAGACCAGCTTTTTGACATTTCCTGACTACAGTAGTCCCTACTAGCTACTATCCACCTACCACTGTTGAAAATGCGCCCTACCGACACTTCCAACTTCGCTCCAGCCGAAATTTCCAAACGGAAAATTCGTAGAGTCAAAGCGAATGGTCGTGAAAGAGCCAGAATGCATGGGCTCAATGATGCTTTGGACAATTTGAGAGAATACATCCCAATTACTACACAACACCAAAAATTGAGCAAAATCGAGACACTACGGTTAGCGAGGTGAGTAAAAAATGCAATTTATGGGGGAAAATAGGTCAAGATACGGTATATTACAAGATTTCAGGTTGTAGAGTCGTTGAGAAAAAATTGGAAATTTTCGAAAAAAAAATTTTTTTGGGAAATTTTCTTATTTTTGCAAAAATTGTGATATTTTCTCTCTAAACTACATAAATTCATGGTTTTTGGGGGTTTTTTCCACGATTCTCAAGCTGTTTTGCTAGGAAATCCGGTTTAAACCCGATATTTTTAGGTTACTGTAGTTTTCGTGGCGAGAAATTTGTTATTTTTCGAAATTAGATAAATTATCGCCTTTCAAAGGTTTTTCGACGATTTTCTTGCAATTTTTGTTGAAAAATCCGCTTAAAATCGCTATTTTTAGGTTATTGTAGTTTTCGTGGCGAGAAATTCTAAATAAGGGTTTTTGCAGTTTTTCCAGTTATTAGGCTAGTTTTTGAAGCCTAATAAGCCTAAATTAGCAAGAAAAATTCTAAAATTTGAGAAAAAATCTGAAAAATTCGAGGAAAAAAATTTTCCTTAAAAAATTTTTTTTTCGAATTTCTTTCAAAATTTCCAGAAAATTTCGAGTTTTTTACTGTACACTTTCTGTTTTCCTTGTTTTCACACGAATTCTATCGCTATTAGCGCTAATTAGGGCACCTAAGCGCTATTTTTGAATTCCAGGTGTCTGCAAACGCGCGCTAACGCTAATTTTTGGATTTTTGCTGAATTTTCGATTTTTGAGTGTTCAATAGAGCGAAATTGCTTTCTTAAGACGCTCGGAAATTCAATACACCGCCCGAAACAGTTTTACGAGTTCCCGCCGCCGCCGAACACCAATTTAACGACTAATAAATGTTTATCTGCCGAAGATCTCTCAGAAATAAATATTTAATAAACAACTAATTAACTCTCTACTTAATTACCCAATTAATTCCAGAAACTACATCAACGCGCTTCAACAAATGCTCCAAACCAATGAGCAACCGACACCATTGGAATATGCGCATACGTTGGCAAATGGGTTGTCCCAAACGACTACAAACATGTTGGCTAATTTGTTGCAGGTAATTAAGTCGTTACTAAATAGCGGGAAATTTGAATTTTTCGAAAAAAAATTTTGTTCGAAAAAAATTTTTTTTTTTGAATTTTTTTTCGGATTTTTCCAGAAAGAAACTTCAAAATTACCTTCTAATTCCATGTTTTCCTAATTTTACCACAAATTCCATCGCAACTATCATTGAATTACGCCATCTAAACGCTAGATTTAAACTCCAGGTGCCAGCAAACGCGCTCTAACGCTAATTTTCTCTAATTTCTCGTTTTCCGCGAAAATTCTTGGAATTTCGATTTTTAAAAACCCATTAGACCGAAATCACATCTTCAGAAACACTCTAAATCGATGATTTGCCGAAAAAATTGGAAAAATTTTTTTCAAATTTTTCAAAAAAAAAAATTTTCAAATTTCGACTTTTTCGAAAATTTCGTTTAGTATTCGCATTTTCAGCCAATTTCAGCTCGTCATATCGATTTTTATCGCGATTGGACGATTTTGAATTTTTTTGAAAAATTTCAAAAAAAAATTTTTTTTCAAATTTCGACTTTTTCGAAAATTTCTTTCAGTAATCGCATTTTTAGCCAATTTCAGCTCGTCATATCAATTTTTATCGCGATTGGTTGATTTTGAAAAAAAATTCGAAAAAAAAATTCCAAAATTCTGAAAAATCAATAATTTCTTTCCAGGTCCAGCCTCGTCATCTGCTTCCACCATCCCAGTTCGATATGTTCTCCGATGCCTCACTCCTTCCCCAACACCCTCAACACCTTCAGAATCCACCCCATCACCAGAATTTCTCTTCTGGATCCCCGACGTCTTCTATTTCCACTTCTTGCTCCCCACCCCAATACTATTATTCCCCGAATCAACCGTCGGCTGCTCCACTGCAAGCCACGTGTGAGCTGGCTCAATACCAGCAAATGTACCTTCAGAATCCCAATCGATTTTCATCGTATTCTCCATGATTTTTTTTCTGGAAAATTTTAGAAAATTCTGGAAATTTTAAGTGTCAATTTAGTCCTATTCTTGTTAATTACGGGTTGTGTTCTTAATGAATTTTAATTAAAAAATTTTTTTTTCAATTTTTGCCATTTTTTCAGCAAAATCCCCTATTTTTCAGAAAAAATTGAAATTCCAGATATTTTAAGCCGAAAATACCCTATTTTCAGCAAGTTTTATGCGAAAAAAGGTCCAAAAACGCAAAATTTCCATTTAAAAAGCCTCGAAAAAAGCTGTGCAACCCCTGGCCGAGTTTTGGGAGTTTTCTAGGCCACCAATTTTTTTTTTCATCTTTTAGCCATTTTTCAGCAAATTGTCCTATTTTTTGGACATTTCGTAGCTAAAATTTCGTAAAAATAGTGAAATTTCGATCATTTTAGGCCGAAAATACCTATTTTATACTGAAAAATGACCTTAAAAGTCCGAAAATGCATTAAAACGCGAAATTTTCAATTTTCCGATTTTTTACCATATTTTTGGTATTTTTCAGCAAAATCACCCATTTTTTTCTGGAAAAAAAAAGAATTTTCGAATATTCTAAATCAAAAATCCCCATTTTATGCTAAAAAATGACCATAAAAGTCCAAAAATGCATAAAAACCCAAAAATTTTCCGCTAATTTCAGTGGCGCCTCTGCTGGCCGAGTTTTTGGAGTTTTCTAGGCCACCAATTTTTCTAGACTAATTTTGATGATTTTTTATGAATTTTTCCCTAATTTCGACTATTTTCTGTCAATTTTCGGGGCGATCTTTTTGAATATTCATTACTACTAGCTTAGGTGATGACTTAATTACCCCCGAGAGTTAATTGCTCTCCTTCTAAGCAGGCAAGGTGGTCCCTATAAATAATAATTATGAGAAAAAGAAACATGGGGAAAGGGGAAAACAATGAGCACTTGAGAGCAAGTTTAGTGGAAGGATAATTGTGGGAAAATGGAGAATTCTTGGGTAAAAAATCACAAAAATTAGACGATTTTTTCAATTTTTAAACATAAAAAACCTTCAAAATTATGTATTTTTTAACTAGAAATCAACAAAAATGAAACAAAAAGAGATCAAATTCAATCCAATTCCACAGTATCCTTCTTCTTCTTCTTCTTCGTCCTCTTCCTCTTCCCCGTCGCTGTTCGTTCTCCAGTCCTGATCGTCTCCACTGACGCCTTCATGATCTTCTTCTTGCACGACAGAGGATTCACACCGCCCGCCTTCTTCTTCTTTTTCTTCTTCTGAAGTGCATCTGATGGTCCCATGATCTCCTTTTTCAGCTGTTTCAGTCGCTTAATCTCCTCCTCATCCTTGGAAGCACCCGATTTCGTGGCTTCGGAGATCTGTAAATGGGGGTTTTTAGGTTCCAAAATGCTATTTTTCATGGGGAATAGGGTCGAAACCATACTTTTTGTTGGAAATATGGTCAAAATCGCTATTTTTTTTAATGAAAAATGAGGTCGAAACCACCATTTTTCATGGAAAATCGTGTCAAAAACACTATTTTTCATAGAAAATGAGGTCCAAAAATCTGATTCTTCATAGAAAATTGTGTCAAAACCGCAAATTTCCAATAAGAATAAGGTCCAAAACACCATTTTTCATAGAAAATTGGGTCGAAGACAGCTATTTGTGATGGCCAAAACCACCATTTTTTGTTAAAAGTAAGGTCGTAGCCACCATTTTTCATGGAAATCAAGCTCAAAAACAGTATTTTTCATGGAAAATAAGGTCCAAAAACCGCTTTTATTGATGGAAAATTGGGTCAAAAACACCATTTTGCATGAAAATAGGGTCCAAAACCTTGAAAAATAGATGGATTCTAGCATTTTTCTGCTTCAAAAACACAAATTTTCGTTGAAAGTTAGGTCCAAAAATTGCTATTTTTGATGGAAAATAAGGTCTAAAACACCATTTTCCATGAGAAGGAAGCTCAAAAACACCATTTTTCTATAGAAAATGAGGCCAAAGCCACCATTTTCTTAGACAAAACGCCTCAAAACCCTTACATTATCCAACAAAATCGTCTTAAACTTGATATACATAATCGGTGTGCCCACAATCGTCCGCAACTTCTCCGTCAGCTCATCGTGCTGCGTGGCAATCAGATATTTCGTTTTTCCACTAGCAGCCCGTCTTGCCAAATGTGATAAACAGTCTGCAGCAGCAATCGGGGTCTTATGAGGGCACTCAGCGATTTCGAACTGCTTGGCGATAACCAGAGCTCCGTAAAGCAGGGGTCCAATCTTCTCAAGCTCATCTAGCACACATTTTGTAGTCATTAGATGGGTTTCTTCGGTTAGATACTTGGGAATTTGTTCGGCAAGGTTTAGCTTCTCGGTGAGAGCTGCTTGACAAAAGGTTCCATCTACCAGCACGCGATAGGGAGGCACGAATTTGTAGTTGTATTTGAAGAATGTCAGGAGGCGATTTGCCCGTTTTAATCTGAAAAAATAACCGTAAAACCTGTATTAGAAGGGCCCCTCTAATAGAAGGGCCCTCTGAGTGCTTTTTCCCACCTCTTAACCTTCATTTTTCTACTTCTTTTTTAGGTTTCTAGTCACACAATCGATCAATTTTTTGAATTCCGCACTGCAATCGCCTTGTTTGATGCGCTCGGCTTGAGAAGAGACGCAGGAGCCGTAGGCGACGGTTTCAGTAGAACACTTGGCGATGGAGGTGGCGTAGGAGAGGAGTCGTTGCGAGTTTGGAGCGTTTGGCATACCCTGAAACCGAAAAACCGTTATTTTAGATGAAAAAAACAGGAAAAAGGGCGGGAAACGAGCGAAATTAGTGGGAAACATTCAATTTTAGTTAAAACTTCAGTTTTCTGGCAAAAATTCCAGGCTTTTCTCTTAATTTTCAGCTTTTCTAAGCTCCAAATTCGTTTTTAAAGCGATTTTTCACACCAGAAAGGTGAAAAACAGGCAAAATTAGTGGGAAAATAGCCGAAATTCGAATATAGGCGAAAATCCGAAAAAATCGGTTTCTCGAGAAAATTCCACAGGTTTCTGCTAATTTTCAGCTTTTCTAAGCTCAAAATTCGTTTTTAAATCAATTTTTGACACCAGAAACGCTCTAAAATCTCTCTGAATGGAAAATATCCGAATTTACTAATTTTAGGTGAAAATCCGAATTTTTCGAGAAAATTCCAGGCTTTCCACTCAAATTTCACTATTTCTGCTTGGAAAATATGATTTTGAATCAATTTTTCACACCAGAACACTGAAAAATAAGCCAGATTAGTGGGAAAATAGACGAAATTCAATTTTATGTGAAAATCCGAAAAAATCCGATTTATCGAGAAAATTCCAGGGTTTTCCCTCATTTTTCACTGTTTCTAACTGAACAATATGAGTTTAAATCAATTTTTCACACTAGAAAACTCACTTTCAAGCTTTTTAGTCAAGAAAAATGGCTCGAAAATAAATTTGCAAAAAACAAATGCCGAAAAATAGCGATTTTTGTGCGCCGCAGCATGCAGAAACGCAAGCCTGGCACGGTTTGCGCGCTTTTCGTGGCGAGACCCGCCGCCGCTCATCGGGCGGTCTGCGCCTGTTATACCGTGCAAGTGAGCTGAAGAGAAGGGAAAATTTTCGATTTTCGAAGAAAATTTGTCGAATTTTTTGCAAAAATTCTGAAAAAATCAACGTTTTTCTTGATTTTCAGCCACTTTTCGAGCTTTATTTGTGCTATTCTCCCTCGCATTTTCGTTTTTTAGGTTCTACAAGCAGAAAAATTCATTTTCTTTGTTTTTCAGGGGTACAAACTATGGCTTCGCGTTCGTTGGCCTCTATCAGCCGTTCGGCATCCCGTCTCCTTCAAAGCAACGTCCAGAAATGCGCTCTTCCAGCTGCCTCCAGTGAGTTTTTCCAGATTTTCACTTCCTGCAATAAAAATTATATTTTTCAGTCCGTCTCAGCTCAAACAATGTTGAGAGCAAGAAGGGAATCCACACCGGAGTTGCCACCCAGCAAGCTGCCGCCGCCGGAAAGGTAAAAAATGCCTTAAAAACCCGCAAATTCTCATAAAAATATCAATTTCTAGGTCTCCGCCAAGGCCACCGCTGCTAACGCTTCCGGACGTATCGTCGCTGTCATCGGAGCCGTTGTCGACGTCCAGTTCGATGAGAACCTTCCACCAATCCTCAACGGTCTTGAGGTTGTCGGACGTTCCCCAAGACTCATTCTTGAGGTCTCCCAGCATCTTGGAGACAATGTCGTCAGATGCATTGCTATGGACGGAACTGAAGGACTTGTCCGTGGACAGCCAGTCGCTGACACCGGAGATCCGATCAAGATCCCAGTCGGACCAGAAACTCTCGGCCGTATCATGAACGTCATTGGAGAGCCAATTGACGAGAGAGGACCAATTCCATCCAAGAACTTCGCCCCAATTCACGCTGAGGCTCCAGAATTCGTCGAAATGTCCGTCGAGCAAGAGATTCTTGTTACCGGAATCAAGGTCGTCGATCTTCTTGCCCCATACGCCAAGGGAGGAAAGATTGGACTTTTCGGAGGAGCCGGAGTCGGAAAGACTGTGCTTATCATGGAGCTCATTAACAACGTCGCCAAGGCTCACGGAGGTTACTCTGTCTTCGCCGGAGTCGGAGAACGTACCCGTGAAGGAAACGATCTCTACCACGAAATGATTGAAGGAGGAGTCATCGATCTTAAGGTTTGTAAACAATCTTGATTACAACCAGTTTCGCAATCGCTTGATTTTCAGGGAAAGAACTCCAAGGTATCTCTCGTGTACGGACAGATGAACGAGCCACCAGGTGCCCGTGCCCGTGTGTGCCTCACCGGACTCACCGTTGCCGAGTACTTCCGTGATCAAGAAGGACAGGACGTGCTTCTCTTCATTGACAACATCTTCCGTTTCACTCAAGCCGGATCTGAAGTGTCTGCTCTTCTCGGACGTATCCCATCCGCTGTCGGATACCAACCAACCCTTGCCACTGACATGGGTGGTATGCAAGAGAGAATCACCACCACCAAGAAGGGATCCATCACCTCCGTCCAGGCTATCTACGTGCCAGCTGACGATTTGACTGATCCAGCTCCAGCCACAACATTCGCTCACTTGGACGCCACCACTGTGTTGTCCCGTGGTATCGCCGAATTGGCTATCTACCCAGCTGTGGATCCACTCGACTCCACCTCCCGTATCATGGACCCCAACATCGTCGGACAAAACCACTACGACATTGCCCGTGGAGTGCAAAAGATTCTCCAAGATTACAAGTCCCTCCAAGATATTATTGCTATTCTTGGTATGGATGAGTTGTCTGAGGAAGATAAGCTGACTGTGTCCCGCGCCCGTAAGATCCAGAAGTTCCTTTCCCAACCATTCCAAGTCGCCGAAGTTTTCACTGGATACCAAGGAAAGTTCGTATCACTCGAGGAGACCATTCGCGGATTCACCATGATTCTCAAGGGTAAGACAAACAAACACTAGACGAGAAACATTTTCTCAATTCAACAACTTTTTCAGGAGAGCTCGACCACCTTCCAGAAGTTGCCTTCTACATGCAAGGAGGAATCGATGATGTGTTCAAGAAGGCCGAGGAGCTCGCCAAGCAACACAGCTAAACGATTGACAATTAGTTTTATGTTTTTGTTATAAAGCCGGCACTACATTTTTCTTTCCTTTTTTAAAATGTTTTTTCGTGGTAGTGATAAAATTAATGTATAGTTTATTGTATTGTTGCGGTAGTGCTGTTTCCGTCAGACCACTATTTGGTGACACTCAATACGTTGTTTTTTCTCTCTCCTCCCTCTCTCCCCAATTCTCCGAATTCTATCAGCCCCAACTATAATGATTGCCCATTTTCATAGGCACCAAAAAATAAAAAACCTGCCTCATTTGACTTCTTCGAATATTTTGATCAGAAATAAAAAGAAGGTCGATGATTTTCTTGAACATTTTTCAGCCTAAAAATGAGTAGCCATCGAACCTACGCGGATGATCTGTTCCCACAAGAGGTGATGGATAGCGGTACGGCCTCTCCACCACAGGACTACCAATCGTCAACATCAACATCCAGCCAATCTTCCCATCAACACTATCTGGAATCAGCAAACTCCAGAATCCACGTGGGATGGGTGACGTCACCCTTTGAGGCAAATGAAGAGCTAGATACAGCAATCAGTGGGCACTGTTCGCGTCTCGGAGAGGCAAAATACACATTTGTAGCTTTTCCAGTCGGCGGAGTGGTCCGCGGGTTTTGGAAACCGGTTGAGGGGTAAAATTGGAAAATTTGAACGGAAAAGAATGGGAAATTTGAATTTCAGCGCTAAAAATGAGCCTCCAGTCATCCAGCTACCGGATGTACAGCTCGCTAATAATCTCTGGGAGACCTATGTGACTGGCAGGGTAATTTTTTAAAATTATTGAAAATTTTCGATTTTTTGCTAGTTTTCAGCCAAAAATTGACCAATTTTGAGCTGCAAAATTGGATTTTGATCGAGTTTTCGATTCTAAAATTGGAATTTTCCAATTTTTAAACTCTATTTTCTCGAAAATTGAGCTAAAATTCATATTTTTTTTGTAAAAAAATGGGGTTTTTTACTCATTTTTCAGCTGGAAACCATCAAAAAATCGATATTTTGAGAATTTTTTGAGTTTGAGAGATTCGAGAATTCGAGAATTGCGATTTTTTCGGTCAATTTTCAGTCAGAAATCAGCGAAAAGTGTCTAAAAATTACTAAAAATTGGTCAAAATTGGCTGAAAATTGGTAAAAAACGGCTGAAAATCGGTTGAAAATGACTGAAAACTGGTAAAAAATTAGTGAAAATTGGTCAAAAATGGCTGAAAATTGGTGAAAATTGGCTGAAAATTGGTCGAAAATGGCTGAAATTAACTGAAAATTGTCTTAAAATGGCTGGAAATCGTCGAAAAATTCCAATTTTTCCAGACATCCCCCTGGATCGATTGTGATTCTGAAGATCCGAAATTCGCGGAGCTTTCTGAGGAGAGTTTGATCACTGAACTCAATTATATCGCTTATATGGGTCTGAATTCAATGACGATTCAATTGAAGAGGATCTCATCGCCACGGACTGCCGCGCTTTTCAATAAATGGACCTGGACGAGGAATACGAGATTTACGTAAGGAATCAGGAAGGGAAATGGCTAAAAATGCGAAAAAAACAGCTGAAAATCGGTGAAAAATGGCTGAAAGTGGTTAAAAATTGGTTGAAAATTACCTAAAAATCGACTAAAAATCGACTAAAATGCAGTGAAGATCTCTCGAAAATCCGGATTTTCAGCCGGAAGTTTGACAAAAATTTGAAAATTTGAGTTTTTCGGAAAATTTTAGTTAGAAAAATTCTTAAAAAATTGCTGAAAATCGGTTAAAAATGACTGAAAATCAGTTAAATGACTCGAAAATTGCAATATTTAGGTCAATAATCAACCTTTGGAGGCGATTTTCATAACATTTTCAAACAAAAATGGCTGAAAATCCGCTTAAAAATGCTGAATTTTCAGACAAAATTATCGAAAATTTTGTATTTTTTAGCGAATTGGGCCATTTTCAGCTCCAAAAACACAGCTTTTGAGTCGATTTTCAGCAATTTTTCAGCCCCCAAAATCTCATTTTTCACTGAAATTCTCAATTTTCAGCATGTGGATCCAACTACCGTCATCCGTTGAGCAATGCCTGGACTTTGATCCCCAATCCACCCCCAAGAACATTGATATCTGGACGATTTGGGCGAATTTCCGACGTGGATGCTACAATTTCAGTGGTGTTTATCTCCAAGCGATGCTCCGAATCGCTGGAGATCTTCCAGATGAATTCGTTGATAGAAAACGAGTGGATCGGTGGAAAGCGGAGTCATTGGGAGGTTTTGTCGTGGAGACTGATGTCTATGGGACCGACAGGAATGGAATGGCCTCGTTGTCGAGGTTAGAATGGGGGAATGAGTGGAAAAATCCAGAAAAATGGCTGGAAATCGCTGAAAATTGAGCTTTTTGGCATGTAAATAGGTTCAAAATCCGCAAAAATTGCTAAAAATGGCATAAAATAGCTGAAAATCGACAACTTTTCCATTAAAAAATCTCAAAAAATGGGAATTTTTTCACATAAAATCGGTTTTAAATCCTCAAAAATCGCCTAAAATTGACCATTTCTTAAGCAAAAATCTCGAAAAATAGCTGAAAATTGACCATTTTTGCATAAAAAAAGCTCGAATAATGCAATTTTTCTCATAGAAAATCGGTTTAAAATCCAAAAAAATCGCTGAAAATTGATCATTTTTCATAGAAAATCGAGTTTTTGAAATCTGAAAAATCCAGAAAAATCGGCAAAATTGACTATTTTTCCATCAAAAAGCTCGAAAAATAGAGCTCAGGAGGCCATTTTTAGCTCAAAATCTCAAAATTTGATTTTCAGAGCAATTTTTTCTATTTCAAAAATTCGAATTTTTAGCTAAAAATAAGGAAATTTTCGAGTTTTTAAAGCCATTTTTCATGAAAAATCCGGTTTTCTAGCTCCCCAAAACCACTAAAAATGAGAAATTTCGATTTTCCAGTGCCCACACGTCATTCCTCCGCCAACTCTGGACATCTGACGGCCTTCGGATTCTGGTGGATCCCAAAACGGACACCTTCCTCTACAACGTCACCTTGAAAGCAGAATATGCCTTGGCTCTCCGTCAGGCCGTCCGAGATGTCAACTACAAGAGCAGCGAATCATCGACGACGTCATTGGCAGTGTCAGAATACAAGGATGTCCTACAGGCACCCCTCCAGCCGCTGTCGGAGAATTTGGATTCGAGTGTGTATAATGTTTTCGAGCAGGATAAGATAAAGTATGACGCCTATGGAGATGCTGTGATGGGAGTGTTGAAGGACTTGGGAGCCGATGGACGCAAGGAGATTGTTATCTACTTGTTGGGCGGTGGAAGAGGTCCTATTGTGAGTTTTTTTCGGGGTGAAAAAAGCTCTGAAATTTGCCTCAAAAATCTGGAATTGGCCCCAAAAACTGAGTGAAAAATGAGCAATTTTGTGACCTTTGAGCTCAATTTTTAGAGGAAATTTATGGAAAGTTTGACCCCAAAATCGAGGAAAATAGGATTTTTGTAGCCTTGAAGCTTAAATTTTGCTCTCAAAAAACGGGATTTTTTTTGTCAATTTCAGCAGAAAACTGGCTCAAAATTGCTGAAAGTTTGACCTGAAAAATGCCCCAAAAATAGTTGAAATTTGAGGGAATTTCAGCCCTTTCTTAGCAATTTCTCCTAATTTTTCAGTCGAGCCCAAATAATCCGACAAAAGTCAATGTTCCACGAAACGGGCCCGTTACCATTGGAGTTTATATACACGTTAGTCTAAAGCTCAGCTTACGAAAATCAAAAAGAAATTCTGTAATGAGTCCTTCAAATGGCTGAAAAGTCGATTTTTCACCCTAAAAATCTTCAATTTTGGCTCAAAAAACCATATTTTTCAGCCCAAAATGTCTTTTTCGCGACGAAAATCGGTTCAAAATGACTGAAAATGATCAAAAATAGACTGAAAACGAGCTCAAAATGGTAGTTTTTGGCTCAGAATCGTCTAAACATGGTCCAGAAATGACTGAAAACGGCTCTACATATATCCAGGATGAATCCATTTGTGACCCGAAACTCGCTGAAAATAGCGAAAAATCCAGTAAAGTAGTCCAAAACAGGCTTAAAATGGTCCAAAACTAGCCTAAAAGCGACCCAAAATAGCCTTTAATATGTCCAAAATAGCCAAAAAATGACCCAAATAGCCTTAAATGGTCCAAAATAGCCTAATAATGGTCCACAATAGCCTGAAAATGGTCCAAAATGACCCAAATTAGCCCAAAAATGATCCAAAAAACCTTCTACATCGTGGAGAAGAACGCGAACGCCATCATCACCCTTCGCTACATGAACCACCGTACCTGGAGACGTCGTGTGACGATCATCGAGTCGGATATGAGAAGTCTCCCGGAAATCGCTCGAAAAATGAACTATCACCAGCCGGATCTCATCGTCTCCGAGCTGCTCGGATCCATTGGAGACAACGAGCTGAGCCCAGAGTGTTTGGATGGAGTCACCGACTTTTTGAAGCCAGAGACGATTTCGATACCCCAGAAGTATACAAGTTATGTGGCTCCTATCATGAGCAATCATATCCATCAGACGATTCGTGCGCAGAGTATCCCGTATCTGGCCAGAGGACTTCCGAGTCATGGAAGATTGCAGCCGGAGTTGAATGGAGACGGAGCATGGATTCAGCCCTATCCGTTAGTTTTTATTCTCTTTTTTGGGTCCAAATCAGTGGAAAACAGTCTAAAAAGCTCTGAAAACTGTCCAAAATTGGCTTAAAGTGGTCTGAAAATGACTGAAAATCATCCAAAAAGGAGCTAAAAATGGTTAAAATTGCCCCCAAAAATCCCTTTAAAAATCCAGAATTGCTCTAAAAGCACCAAAATGAACTAAAAATTGCTCATAATTGGCTAAAAACGGTCTAAAAACGCTTTCAAAAATCCAAAATGAGCTGAAAAATGACCCAAAATTGCTCTAAATAGCAGGCCCTGATACTGAAAATTTGGCCGACGAAATATCAGTGGGTGTAAAAATCAGATAAGGGTCCCCCCTTATGTTCTTTTTGCATTTTTTCCAAAAATATCAGTGGGTGAAAATTTTCATAAGGGTCCCCCCTTTGGTGTTTTGTCTCAATTTTTCAAAAATATCAGTAGGTGTATGTTACAAAAGGGTCCCCCCTTACGTCTTTTCCAAGTTTTCAAAAAATATCAGGGGGTGTTTACCACTCGTATTTGGGACTGTCTAAATAGACCTATAATTACCCTAAATCGATGGGAAATGGACCAAAATCGAACTTGAATCGATTCAAAATGACTGAAAATGAAAAAAAAAACGATGGAAATGGAAGCAAAATGAGCTAAAAATCATCAATAAACGACTGGGAATAAACTCAAAAAGGATGCATGATGAATTGATTTGAAAGAGAATCTGAAATTGGATAAAAGTGACCGAAAATGGCCCAAAAATTACTGAAAATTGACTAGAAGTGGTCGAAAAATGACTCCAAAAGCTCCAAAATTACCCATATTGGCTGAAAATGATCTAAAATGAGCTGGAAATCATTCAAAAACGATCTGAATGAGGTTCAGAATCCATAGGAAATGTTCCAAAATTAACAGAAAAAGGACCAAAAACTGCTCATGAGTGACTGAAAATGACCTTAAAATCATCTTAAAGGGCTGAAAATGGACCGAAATATGCTAAAAATGGACCAAAATGGACTGAAAATGATCCAAAATAGGCCTAAAATTATCCAAAAATGGCCTAAAAATGCCCAATTTGCAGACAAGGCGACATCATCAACAATATGGATCAGATCTACGTGGTCTTCCTCTCGAAATACATCTCGTTGAGTCGCGAATCGAAGGAAATGTTCACATTCCAACATCCGAACTTCCAGCATCAGACCAATGAGAGATCCGCGTTCATCGAGTTTCCGGTGGATAGAAATACTGATGTGAGTGGAGATTTTTTGAATTTTTAGGGAGAAAAAGCTCAAAAAATGAGGAGAAAAGAGCTGAAAATCAGTCAGAGTGTTCTGGAATTTCTGGTAATGCAGCTCTAAAAATTCCAGATTTTTGGCTTAAATTTCAGCTCTAAAAATGAGAAAAATTGTGCTGAAAAGGCTCCAGAAAGTTCTGGAAATTCTTCTCTGATAATGACAGATTCTTGGCTGAAAAACCCCAATTTTTTGCCAATTTTCATCCCTAACCATTCCCCCATTTTCCAGATCATGGGATTCGCCGGATACTTTGATCTTCATCTGTACAAGAATGTGATTCTCTCGACTGTACCGGAAACTCATACCCCCGGAATGATGAGTTGGTTCCCGGCACTGATCCCGCTCAGAGAACAGCTCAGGGCTGACGACGGAGACACTGTTGCGCTGAAAATCGATCGAAAAGTGGACCAGGGAGGTGTCTGGTACGAGTGGAATGCGCAGTTGAAGGTAGGAGGCTTTGAAGTTGGCTGGAAATAGTTGAAATTTGGGTTAAAATGGTCCAAAATGAGCTGAAAATGGCTGGAAATCGACTCAAAATGGACCGAAATGCACTGAAAACGGTCATAATTATGCTGAAAATCGACTAAAATTAGGCCTAAATTGAGCTGAAAATGCGCTGGAAATGATCTGAAAATAGTCCAAATTGACCGTAATTTGCCGAAAATACGCTGAAAATCGACTAGAATCAGACTGAAAATAGTCAAGATTTGGCTGAAAATTGTCCAGAATTTTCTAGGTATAAAATGGCTGAAAATGAACTGAAATATGCTGAAAATGGTCAAAGAAAAGCTCAAGATGATCCAAAATAAGCTGTAAAAAGTCGAAAAAAAGCTGAAACAGCTGGAAAATGGCGAAAAACGGTCGAAAATGGACTGAAAGTATGCTGAAAATCATCCGAAATCGGCTGAAATTGACTGGAAATCCACTGAAAATAGTCGAAAATAGGCTGAAAATGGATGGAAAATAGTCGAAAATACGCTGAAAATGCTGAAAATGAGCTCAAAAGATCGAATTTAGGCTGAAAATGCTCCAAAATCGGCTGAAATTGACTGGAAATCCACTAAAAATAGTTGAAAATAGGCTGAAAATGGCTCTAAAATAGCTTGAAATGGCTCCAAACAAGCTCCAAATTGGCTGAAATTGCTGAGAAATGATCGAAAAATAGTCGAAAATAGACTGACAATCCTCTAAAAAGGGCTAAAAAAGGCTGAAAATAACCCCAAAATCACTGAAAATGGCCTAAAAATGCTTCAAAATGGCTCAAAAAGTCTGGAAATTGGCTGAAAATGACTGAAAATGACTCAAAAAACCTATTTTTCCAGAAGCCCAACGGCGAGATCATCACGACGCCGATTCAGAATCCGAACGGAGAGAGCTACTACATGCGGATGTAGAATATTCGATGAATTTGGATCATTTAATTTATTCATTTTTTTCTCGAATTTTTCGTTTCTTTTTGTTTCAAAAATTTCCAGAAAAATGGATTTTTTAGGATTTTTCTTCTATTTTTGGCTATAATTTTGTCCCTTTTTTGCTCATTTTCCCCCCAATTGTTTTGTCTTGTTAATTGACTTTTTTGTTGAATTTCTCTATATTTTCTAGTTCAAAAATTGCTCTTTTTTCATTGATTTTGTGATGATTTCCAGCCCCGCCCATTCCTTGAAATTTCAGAAAAATTTCCGATTTTTTCAGATTTTTTGAATTCCAAAACATCTATTTTTTCCATATTTTTCCCCCAGAATGTGCCCCATCTATGCCATTTTTTCTCATGTGAATTTTCTGCTCAATTTTCAATTTTTTGTTTAAATTATGAATTGATTTTTTCGAATTTTAAAATTCCAAAAATTACAAAAATCTCTAAAATTTAGTGTTTTTTTTCCGGATTTCAGATTTTTTTTCAAAATCTTCAAATTTCAAATTTTTAAATTTTTTCGAATTTTCGAAATTTGAACTTTTGAAATTTTTCAAAATGCTTAAAAACCTGAAATTCGAATTTTTTCAGAAAATTCCAGATTTTGAAGTTTTCAAAAAATGATCCAATCTCTTCACAGTCTATCTGGGTTACTGTAAGAGATATCAAAAAAGTTGCAACTGATAAATTGTTTATCTTATTATCAGTAATGTTTTATCAGTTGACCACTTTTTGATATCTCTTACAGTAACCGAGATAGGACCCTTAACATACTGTACACCCAAAAAGTTGGGTGAAAGCAGGCATACGGTATATTTGAGCTCCTATCTCAGTTGCCATTGAAGATATCAAAATTTAGTCAACTGATAAAATGTTTGTCTTAAAATTTCACACATGTTATCAGTTGGCCACTTTTTGATATCAATTACGGGAAATGAGATAATTGAGCTTAAACATATCCGTCAAGCTAGTTTCTTATAACCCAGTGAGTCGCGGAAGGGCGCTCTCTTGTCAATGCCCTCCGCTTCCTTGCTTCTAATGTGCGCGCGTGGCCGAGTGGCTAGTGCGCTAGACTTTTGAGCGGGAGGTCAGGGGTTCGACTCCTTTCGACGGCAAAACCTTTTTTTTTTGCTTTTTGATATCAATTACAGTAACCGAGATAAATGGGATTGAGTTTTTTCAGAACAAATAGGAACCGAAAGTTTTGAAATTCAACAATTTTATTAAAACAGAACAATTCAAAAATACAGTAATCACACTTCAAAAAATAAACTACATTAACTTCAACTTCTTTCCACTCTCCGCCGTCGTCTCAAGAGTCTCAATCATTGCGGTAAGGACATAATAGACACCATTGAAGACTTTTCTAATCAACCCAAACTGTTCATCCGCTTCAAATAATCTGTTCATTTCGGCAGATCGCTCCCCAACTGATCTCATACGGTTTCGAGTTTCCTCGAGGGTCTGAAAACATAAGTTTCATTGATTTCTTTGGTTTCAGAAGACGTTACCAATGTAGAATAATCTTCAATTGGAGCAGGAAGTTCAAGAATTTTCTGAAGATTATCAAGGATTTCTTGGTAATGAACCATTCGCTGATCTCTGCTCTGTAAAACTGTCATTATAGCCGGGTTACGGTAAGAGATATCAAAAAATGATCAATTGATAAAATGTGTAAAATTTTAAACCAAATATTTTATCAGTTGACAGCTTTTTGATATCTCTTACAGCAAATGAGATAGGACCCCAAATATACCGTACACCCGAAAAAATGGGTGAAAGCAGGTATACGGTATATTTCGGGTCCTATCTCAGTCGCCCTCAAAGTTACCAAAATGTAGTCAACTAAAAAAATAATTGCCTTGAAATTTCACACATTTTATCAGTTGACAGATTTTTGATATCTCTTACAGGAACTGAGATAGGACTTTAAACATGCCGCACACCCAAAAAGTTGGGTAGAAGCAGGTATACGGTACATTTAAGATCCTATCTCAGTCGTCCTCAAAGTTATCGAAAAGTAGTCAACTAATAAAATGTTTGCCTTGAAATTTTACACATTTTATCAGTTGACCACTTTTTGATATCACTTACAGTAACCCAGATAAATTTAGTCAAAGTTGATAAGTGGTTTATGTGAAGTTAGTATTCAGAAAAATGGGAAACAATAAAAACTGTATAGAGGTTTTTGAAAATTTTGAAATTTCAAAATTTTTCAGTTCCCGGAATTTTTCGAAGTTTCGAATTTGTCAGAGAATTTCAATTTTCCTGAACTTTAAAAATTCCGAAATTGTGAAAAATCAGAATTTGGAATTTCCAAAAAAAATTTCAGATCAGATTTTTCTGGTTTTTGGGACATGTGCTTAGAAAAAGGGTCTTATCTCAGTTGCCCTCAAAGTTATCGAAAAGTAGTCAACTAATAAAATGTTTGTCTTGAAATTTTGCATATTTTATCAATTGATTACTTTTTGATATATCTTACAGTAACCCAGATAATTAAGGCTGAATGGACTTACCAAGTTACCATATCGAACTTTTTCCAGTGCTCTTTGAGCATTTCGCAAATGAACTTCCTCTTTATAGAATGCATAAGATTCATCGAATTTTTTAAGATCTTCCAATCCAGCGCTAATGAAAACCTTAAAAATACATTTTTTGGAATTTTCGAGAATAAAAAAACGCACCTTCGATGAACAGTCCGATTCTCCCATTCGTTCAAGATAATCTGTTGGGTTCGGTTTCTGAAATATAATTAAATTTGATTAAATAACGTTCAATATTTTTGGATTAATGGATACGATTGAACTCAAAAAGAGCTACAAAATGATATTAAAAGGGTTACTGTATCTAATCTATGAACAAAGTTACAGGCCTTCCAAAATGATCGACCTCGTATCTTGGGTGGTTTTCGGCTTGTAACTTTGTTCATTGTCAAGCTACAGTACTCTAATTAGTATCAATTTGTAGCTCTTAAGTTCTTCTATCATATCCAATTTAATTAGTTTAAAACTATTGATTTTGAAGGGAACTACGGCCTTTAATACCTCTCTTGGTACTAGGAACTTAGCGTGAAACCCAGTATGCGCTTTATTAAGCAACATTTTAATATGATCACAGGGAAATGACGAATACAATGTGTCCAGTTCCGCCTTCCGATCGCCAATTGAAACGAAGCGATTTTCAATTTCATCGAGTGTCTGGAAAACGGATTTTATTGATTTTTTGGTTCTAGAAGACGTTACCAATTCAGAATAATCTGCGACTGGAGCAGGCAAATTGAGGATTTCTTGAATATGAGTAATGACGCCTCGGTATTGATCCCCTCGTTGATCTTTGTTCTGGAAAATTATCATTATCTCGGTTGCCATAAGTGATAATAAATTTTTTTTACCTATCTCGGTTCCTATGAGCGATATCAAAATTAGATGTACCACAAAAATATTTGCCTTGAAATTTCACATATTTTATCAGTTGACAAGTTTTTGATATCTTTTACAGTAACCGAGATAAGTCGAATCAAAGTTGGGAGACTGTAATAACACAGGTATACGGTATATGTAGGAGGAGGGGTTATCTTGGTTTCTGTGGACCGAAACAAATCGAATTAAAGCTAGTTTTCTGAAATTAGCAGTAGAGCGCAATTTCAACATTTTCTGATACTAGGTCTTGTTTATACTCTTTTTGAAGCGCAAATCGTGAGACGCTCAAAAATCTAAGTTTCGCCAAGATTGGACCAGAACTAAGCGAGTTACAGCCGGTTTTCTAAAATTAGCGATAGAGCGCGTTTAACTCAATGTTAATAGTTTTAGAAACTAGGTCATGTTTATACTCATTTTGAAGAACTAGACGTGAAACACTCAAAAATCAAGTTTTGAACGGAATTGGACTAAAACGAAGCGAGTTAGTGCTAGTTTCCTGAAATTAGCAATAGCGCGCATTTTCAACATTTTTTGATACTAAGTCTTGTTTATACTCATTTTGACGCGCAAATCGTGAGATAACCAAAAATCTAAGTTTCGTCAAGATCGGACCAGAACTAAGCGAGTTACATCCGGTTTTCTGAAATTAGCAATAGAGCGCATTTCCAACATCTTTTGATACTAGGTCTTGTTTATGCTTTTTTTAAAGCGCAAATTGTGAGAAACTCAAAAATCTAAGTTTCGTCAAGATTGGACCAGAACTAAGCGAGTTACAGCCGGTTTTCTGAAATTAGCGATAGAGCGCGTTTAACTCAATTTTCGTAGTTTTAGAAACTAGGTCATGTTTATACTCATTTTGAAGGGCTAAACGTAAAACACTCGAAAATCAAGTTTTGAACAAAATTCGACCAAAACGAAGCGAGTTAGCGCTAGTATTCTGAAATTAGCAGTAGAGCGCATTTTCGACATTTTCTGATACTAGGTCATGTTTATACTTATTTTGAAGCGCAAATCGTGAGATACTCAAAAAGCTAAGTTTTGCCTAGATCAAACCAGAACTAAGCGAGTTACAGCCGGTTTTCTGAAATTAGCGATAGAGCGCGTTCAACTCAATTTTCATAGTTTTGGAAACTAGGTCATGCTTATTTTGAAGGACTAAACGTAAAACACTCGAAAATCAAGTTTTGAACGGAATTGGACCAAAACGAAGCGAGTTAGAGCTAGTTTACTAAAATTAGCAGTAGAGCGCATTTCCAACATTTTTTGATACTAGGTCATGTTTATACTCATTTTGACGCGCAAAACGTGAGAAACTCAAAAATTTAAGTTTCGTCAAGATCGGACCAGAACTAAGCGAGTTACAGCCGGTTTTCTGAAATTAGCGATAGAGCGCGTTCAACTCAATTTTCGTAGTTTTAGAAACTAGGTAATGTTTATACTCATTTTGAAGGACTAGACGTGAAACACTCGCTCGAAAATCAAGTTTTGAACGGAATTGGACCAAAACGAAGCGAGTTAGCCCTACTATTCTGAAATTAGCAGTAGAGCGCATTTTCAACATTTTCTGATACTAGGTCTTGTTTATACTCATTTTGAAGCGCAAATCGTGAGAAACTCAGAAATCTAAGTTTCGTCGAGATTGGACTAACACTAAGCGAGTTACGACCTGTTTTGGGAAATTAGCATTAGAGCGAACTTGCCGAAATTTTGAAAGGAAGCAGAGCTTAGTCATGTTTGGGCTCATTTTAAAGCTCTCGAGCTTGCAAATTCGAAAATCGAAATTTCGTCAAAATTGGACAGCTAGAAATTCTAATAAAAGGGCTATCCTAACTTTGAGCCAATTTATCTCGGTTACGGTAGGAGATATCAAAATTAGGTCAACTGATAAAATGTTTGATTTCAAATTTTGCACATTTTATTAATAAACAATTTTTTGGTAGCAATTAAGGGAAATGAGATAATTAAGGTTAATTTGACTCACCCAGAGGTATTGTTCAAGGAATTGTTTGTGACGTTCGTTCGGCTGATCTCTGTTCTGCAAAAATAAACTTAGTTGTTGGGATAATTATCTGGGTTACTGTAAGAGATATCAAGAAGTGGTCAACAAACAAAATCTTTATCATATTATAAAGTATATTTTATCAGTTGATCCTTTTTTGATATCTCTTACAGTAACCGAGATAGGACTCTAAATATACACTATACCCATGAAATCAGGTATACAGTATATTTAAGGTCCTATCTCAGTTCCTGTAAGAGATATCAAAATGTGATAACTGATAAAATGTTTGTTATAAAATTTTACACATTTTATCAGTTAACAAATTTTTATTATCAATTACGGGAAATGATATAAAAGCTCACCAAAGTATGATATCGAACTTCTTCCATTATTTGTTGAGCGCTGCGCAAATGAACTAGCTCTTTTTGTTGTGCATAGGAGTCTTCGAATTCTTTGATATGTTCGGATTGGCGGAAGAGAATAGTCTAAACTGGCAAAATTTTATATAAAAATGATTTTTTAAAACTTACCTTTACTATATCGTTAGGGTCTTCCATTGGAATTATGGAACTTGAAGTATTGGAAAAGAAAACTGTGTATGGCTGATGCGTAGACTAAATGAATGGACAGAGGTAGTAACCGGGGTAAGGGGGGCCATTGGTGACCCCCTCAAGGTCAAATGACATCATAAAAAGAGGGACCGTGTCAGCAGAGGGGTCGCTATTCATTTTATACAAGAACTTATAAAACTTTTGATACAATTTCTCAAAAAAGAACAATAACCAAAACAACACTATCATCATCATTACTAATAGCATTCACCAGATTCTGTATGTCGCGCACCTTATCACCTATCTAAAGTTAACCGATCAAGCTGAAACCTAGACAGATAGATCAGAAATGTCTCTTATTTGATGGCCAAATTTTTGGATTTTCGAAATTTAGATTCTGAAGTCCTTTGGAGACGTTCCTTGGTTTCACCACAGTAAAGGGTGGTGGCAGAAAGGGCGATGGTAGAAGTTTGTTCTGTGTCGCCAGCCTTAGCGAAGGCACCAGTAGACCAAAACTTCTCAAATTTTCAGAGATAATCCGAAATAGCAGCGAGATTATGCCCCAATTTTCCGTTTTTCGAAATTTTGGTTTTGAAACCTTCTGGAGACGTTCCTTGGTTTCGCGCCGAAGGCGCGGCAAACAGGCTGGTATAAAAGAATTGGTATCATTTTTTTGAAACTTTATTAATTAAGATCAGAAAGTCGAGTATACATAACAACAATGAATCCTGAAACAAATAAATAGGTACAAATTGACGCTGTCAGTCCATCGTCGCGTGTCACTTCGAAACTTCCTAGCACTGAAACATATCTCGGGGAACTGGAAAATAATCGTTTAACTATTAGGATTTAAAGAATCAATTGGGAAAACAACTCACGGTCCAGGTCTCATTGGTTTCTTTTGGTACGGGATATCTCTTAGACCGGACGTAATGAAATCTTCTCGATCCGAAACATTTATTTCGAAGCGTTCCAAATTGTGATGAGATTTCATTTCGATCCAACTTTTAAAGAATACGTTCATGTCTTCATTGGTCAGATATGTGTTACGAAATGACAATCTTCTTATTTTCAAACTAATTATATAATCCAATGTAATCCATGATCCATATACAATTCGTAGTTCTTTAATAGTACCCGGAATCCTCAAGGGAAGTGGTTTCTCAATGGATTCAAACAAAGATACATAGATTTCCAAGCTCTTTGTGACCTTCACATTATCCAATATGTATTGCACTTTGAAAGATAGTTGATTTAATCCATGAATGAATAAAGCTGGAAATTCCGGGACATTCGATCTCAACCAATCAACATCTTTCCCGCATAGTTCATTGAAATTGCTCATAAACCACGCTACGCTATCAATTTCCACACTCATCAAGCTTTTGACATACAGATAGAATTCTTTGAATTCCTTCAAGGCATCTAAAGAGTTTTCAGAATACTTGTAAAGATTATCAAAAGACTCGTATTCCCAAAATTCCCGAGTTCCGTCTTCCTGTCTATTTGCAGTCCATCGAACAATATATTCAATAGGGTTTCCATTGCGAAATCTAATCAAAGGGAATTCCGCGAAAACGAGCTTCACTTTATAAGGTTTCTTGATGGTTGAGAGGTGTCGGCATGATTTTGAAGTCTTTGAGAAGTTGATACTGAAAATAAGGAATATAGAGTTATCACGGTATCTTATAACAAACTCACTAATCAATTGGGTCCAGAGTATTCAAAACTTCTCGAATAGCAACGTAATGCAGCTTCAGAAAGGGGAAACGGCGTTTCTTATCCATCGATTTTTGAGGTACATCATCTTCCGTAAGATATGGGCATGAAGTAGGACAGTTGCCCCCTGACGGCGATTTTCGTAGAAATAAAAAATCGTAAATCACACCCAATAGGCAAACTATTCGACTTGAAAACCTGCACAGGCAAGACCAGAGCATCTGAAAAACTGCATAATTGATTTTTTGGGAGTAATTGACTCTTGGGAGTAGGAAAAATAAGGCGAAGACGAAGAAAAGGAACCTTGGTGACCTCTATAGCTATGCAAACATGGTCCTTCTTCAAATAAGAAAAGAGAAAGGTAGAGCTCAATTGACCTTGGAAATTCTAGGAAAATTCAATTTTATTAAAGTTCTAAAATACAGTAATCCCATAAAAAATCACATTAACTTCAATTTCTTTCCACTCTTCACCGTTCCCTGATAAGTTTCAATGAGTGCGGTCATGACATAATAGAAACCATTGAAGATCACTTCTTGATATCTCTTACAGTAATTCAGAAAAAACGGAAACAGAGTTGACATGTTGGGGAGAAGCAGGTATACGGTGTATTTAGAATCCTTCTCCACTAATAAAATGCTCGCCTTAAAATTTCACACATTTTAGGCTAAATGAATGCACAGGGTAGATGTGTAGGCGTCGAGGAAAGGGTCCTTGGTAACCCCTCTCAAGGTCAAATGACATCATAAAAAGAGGGACCATGTTGGCAGAGGGGTCAACAGTCCATTCAATCTTTGTACACCCCTCTCCTGTTTTCTCCGTTCATTTCATTTAGTCTATATCCGAGTTTTCTGATTCCATAAAAATGGAAGTAACAAACGATGTAGTAAAGGTAAGTTTATATTTTCAAAAAGTTTAATATTAACTTTTATCAATTTAGAAACTTCTTCGCCAACCATTAAAACAGATAAAAGAATTTGATGATTACTATGCACAAGAAGGAGAGAAACTTCTTTTGCGCAGCGCCCAACGACTATTGGAACGAGTTCGATATCATACTACGGTAAGCTTGAGCTCAATTACCTTATTTCTCATAGTTGATAATAAAATGTTGCCAACTGATAAAATACGCACAATTTGAAGCTAATCATTTTATCAGTTGACTTATTAATTATATCTTTAACGGAAACCGAATCTAAGAATCTAAGAATCTAAGAATCTAAGAATCTAAGAATCTAAGAATCTAAGAATCTAAGAATCTAAGAATCTAAGAATCTAAGAATCTAAGAATCTAAGAATCTAAGAATCTAAGAATCTAAGAATCTAAGAATCTAAGAATCTAAGAATCTAAGAATCTAAGAATCTAAGAATCTAAGAATCTAAGAATCTAAGAATCTAAGAATCTAAGAATCTAAGAATCTAAGAATCTAAGAATCTAAGAATCTAAGAATCTAAGAATCTAAGAATCTAAGAATCTAAGAATCTAAGAATCTAAGAATCTAAGAATCTAAGAATCTAAGAATCTAAGAATCTAAGAATCTAAGAATCTAAGAATCTAAGAATCTAAGAATCTAAGAATCTAAGAATCTAAGAATCTAAGAATCTAAGAATCTAAGAATCTAAGAATCTAAGAATCTAAGAATCTAAGAATCTAAGAATCTAAGAATCTAAGAATCTAAGAATCTAAGAATCTAAGAATCTAAGAATCTAAGAATCTAAGAATCTAAGAATCTAAGAATCTAAGAATCTAAGAATCTAAGAATCTAAGAATCTAAGAATCTAAGAATCTAAGAATCTAAGAATCTAAGAATCTAAGAATCTAAGAATCTAAGAATCTAAGAATCTAAGAATCTAAGAATCTAAGAATCTAAGAATCTAAGAATCTAAGAATCTAAGAATCTAAGAATCTAAGAATCTAAGAATCTAAGAATCTAAGAATCTAAGAATCTAAGAATCTAAGAATCTAAGAATCTAAGAATCTAAGAATCTAAGAATCTAAGAATCTAAGAATCTAAGAATCTAAGAATCTAAGAATCTAAGAATCTAAGAATCTAAGAATCTAAGAATCTAAGAATCTAAGAATCTAAGAATCTAAGAATCTAAGAATCTAAGAATCTAAGAATCTAAGAATCTAAGAATCTAAGAATCTAAGAATCTAAGAATCTAAGAATCTAAGAATCTAAGAATCTAAGAATCTAAGAATCTAAGAATCTAAGAATCTAGAATCTAAGAATCTAAGAATCTAAGAATCTAAGAATCTAAGAATCTAAGAATCTAAGAATCTAAGAATCTAAGAATCTAAGAATCTAAGAATCTAAGAATCTAAGAATCTAAGAATCTAAGAATCTAAGAATCTAAGAATCTAAGAATCTAAGAATCTAAGAATCTAAGAATCTAAGAATCTAAGAATCTAAGAATCTAAGAATCTAAGAATCTAAGAATCTAAGAATCTAAGAATCTAAGAATCTAAGAATCTAAGAATCTAAGAATCTAAGAATCTAAGAATCTAAGAATCTAAGAATCTAAGAATCTAAGAATCTAAGAATCTAAGAATCTAAGAATCTAAGAATCTAAGAATCTAAGAATCTAAGAATCTAAGAATCTAAGAATCTAAGAATCTAAGAATCTAAGAATCTAAGAATCTAAGAATCTAAGAATCTAAGAATCTAAGAATCTAAGAATCTAAGAATCTAAGAATCTAAGAATCTAAGAATCTAAGAATCTAAGAATCTAAGAATCTAAGAATCTAAGAATCTAAGAATCTAAGAATCTAAGAATCTAAGAATCTAAGAATCTAAGAATCTAAGAATCTAAGAATCTAAGAATCTAAGAATCTAAGAATCTAAGAATCTAAGAATCTAAGAATCTAAGAATCTAAGAATCTAAGAATCTAAGAATCTAAGAATCTAAGAATCTAAGAATCTAAGAATCTAAGAATCTAAGAATCTAAGAATCTAAGAATCTAAGAATCTAAGAATCTAAGAATCTAAGAATCTAAGAATCTAAGAATCTAAGAATCTAAGAATCTAAGAATCTAAGAATCTAAGAATCTAAGAATCTAAGAATCTAAGAATCTAAGAATCTAAAATTTTACAGAACAAAAATCAACCAGTGGGATGGTACAAACAAATGCTTGAATATTGTCTTTTTGTGAGTCCAATTAAAAATGATGACTGATATTTTTGGTAGCATGGCACTTTTACAGAACCGAGATCAGCGAATGACTCACTACAGGCTCATCATTACTCACATCGAAGCTATACAAAGTTTGCCTGCTCCAGTTGATGATTATTCTACATTGGTAACGTCTTCTAGAAACATAAAACCTTAATTAAATCCGTTTTTTAGACACTCGACGAAATTGGAAAGCGATTCGAATCGATGGACGATCGAAAGGCAGAACTAAAAGACTGGTATTGGAATGAGTCAATTAATCACTTCGAAGTTTTGTCTTGGAAAATGCACTCTTGGCAATTTGATAAGCTTCATGTACTTAAAGAGGTAAAGATAACTCTGCAAGGGTCCCATTAAAGGCGTATTTTAAGGCGGTCAAAAAAGTACGTCAACTTTAAAACCATATATCTCTTTTCCTATGATAGATATCATAACATGGTTAATTGATAAAATGTTTATCATAATGTCAAAAATATTTTATCAATTGACTACTTTTTGATAGCATTTACAGGAACTGAGATAAATGTTCTCAAAGTTAAGAGGTCGTTAGAGTGCTCCAAGAGAAGCTCTAGCGTCCCCACGGTCATAGTTTCCTTCAAGCTTCATAATTCTGGACTAACTAAAATGACTGTGATAAAAGAACTCAAAAACTGCAGAATGGTATTAATTGGAGTACTGTATCTTGTCTATGAGCAAAGTTACAGGCCTTCCAAAACAATCGACGGCGTAGCTCACGCGTTTTTCGGCTTGTAACTTTGTTCATAGTTAAGCTACAGTACTCCAGTTAGTAACATTTTGTAGCTCTTGACTTCTTCTATCATATCCATCAAAAAGTATCAAACTTTAATCGATTTTGATCATATTTTAGAGACCAAACAGAACGGAATATCTCCAACAAATGGACGATTTGGTTGATCACCTAGAGGTAAGTTTCTCTTTGGAAATTCCAGAAACTTATATCTCTTTTTTTAGGTTTTCGCTGCCCAAGGATTAGAGGATCTACAAAAATTCGATGAATCCTATGCATTTTATAAAGAAGAAATTCACTTGCGTATTGCTCAAAGAGCACTGGAAAAAGTTCGATATGGTAACTTGGTAAGTCCAATCAACCTCAATTATCTCATTCCCCGTGATTGGTATCAAAAAGTTGTCAACGGATAAAATGTGTAAAATTTCAAAACTAACTTTTTATCAGTTGATCACTTTTTGATATCTCTTACAGTAACCGAGCTATAATGATAAATTTGCAGAGCAGAGATCAGCGAATGATTCATTACCAAGAAATCATTGATAACATTCAAGAAATTATCAATTTGCCTGCTCCAGTCGCAGATTATTCTGCATTGGTAACGTTTTCTGAAATCATAAAATCGATAAAATCCGTTTTCCAGACCCTCGAAGAAACTCAAAATCTCATGAGATCAGTTGGCGAACGATCTGCCGAAATGGACAGATTGTTTGAAGTGGATGAACGGAATCAAATTGGTTTGATTGGAAATGTTTCCAATATTTTCATTTGGACCAAGACAGCAGTCATCGACACTTATGAGGGAATCAAAACGAAAATCGGAATGATTAATTTCCCTTTCCTTTCTTAGCCGTGTTGTTTTGTACATAGTTCTGTCCATTTTACATAAACACTCTATCAGAAGGCTACCCAACTTTGAACGCATATATCACGGTTACTGTAAGAGATATCAAAAAAATTTCAACTAACAAAATATTGGTGATTCGACCATTTGTTCGAGATGTTCCGTGTTTAATGGTCTCTGAAATAATCGAATCGCGGGGAAATCTATAAAAATGAGCTCTTGATGGTCCCTCATCTATCTCCGTCTCTCATCTCTGAGCACTCTTTCGTACAGAACAAATAGTCCATGTAGACTACTCTCAGAGGTCCCTTTGTTCACCACAACCACCCACTTACCTCTCTGCCTATCGTGTACCTTTTTAGGCTTTCGTCTTCTCAACAGTCAGAATAGACGGCTACAGATGCTCTGGTCCCTCCTGTGCAGGTCTTCAACTACCATCGTCCACATCATCCACATTGTTTTTCGTCGAGTAGTTTGCCTATTGGGTGTGATTTACGATTTTTCATTTCCCCGAAAATTGCCGTCAGAGGATAAGAAACCCCGTTTCCCCTTTCTGAAGCTGAATTACGTCGCTATTCGAGAAGTTTTGATTACTCTGGACCCATTGGATCAGTGAGTTTGTTTTTCGATTCTTCATAACTCTCCATAAGATACCGTAATAATATTATATTCCTCATTTTCAGTATCAACTTCTCAAGAGCTTCAAAATCATGCAGACGTCTCTCAACCATCAAGAAACCTTATACAGTTGAGCTGGATTTCACGGAATTCCCCGCGATTAAATTCCTCAATGGCCCTATTGAATATATTGTTAGGTGGACTGCGAATAGAGAGGAAGAAGGCACTCGGAAGTCTCGAGCATACGAGTCTTATGATATTCTTTACAAGTATTCTGAAAACTCTTTAGATGCTTTGAAGGAATTCAGGGAGTATTATCTGTATATCAAAAGCTTGATGAGTGTCAAAATTGATACTGTAGTGTGGGATATGAGCGAATTCAATCGACTAGGCAGAACAAATGTGGATTGTTTGAGATTGAATGCCCCGGAATTTCCAGCTTTATACGTTCATGGATTTCGGCAACGACAAGAAGAATTGCATTACATATTGGATAATTTGAAATACACAAAGAGCCTGGAAATCTGGGTGGATGTAATTGAACCGCTTCAGTTGAGAATTGCGGATACTCTTGAAGAACTACGTATTCAAAATGGAATGTCCATTACGTTGGATTATATAATGAGTTTGGAAATGAGAAGACTCACATTTCGTAACACATATCTGACCGATGAAGACTTAAATGTATTTTTCAAAAGTTGGATCGAAATGAAATCTCATCTCAACCCGGAACGCTTCGGAATAAATCTCTGGAAGTCTCGAGAAGATTTCATGGCGATTGGTCTGAGAAATATCCCATACCGAATGGGTCCAATGAGACCTGGACCGTGAGTTTTTTTTTGCAATTGATTCTTTAAATTCATAAATGCCTAATAATTAAGCGAACATTTTCCAGTTACCCGACCTATGTTCCAAGCCAAGGAAGTTTCGAAGTTACACGCAACGATGGACGGACAGCTTCAATTTGTGCTTATCGATTATTTTCACAATTCAATGTTATTGTGTTTGCTCGACTTTCCGATCTCAATTAACAGTCCTGAAACATTCATTAAATTCCTTTACAGTACGGGTCAATAGGATAATTAACTTTTTTCCCATTTTCAGGAGTTTGGACCGAGATATCAAAAAAAGCTCAACTAGCAAAACATGTATTATTTTATTGAAAACATTTTATTAGTTAACCAAAATTTGATATCTTTTACAGAAATTGAGGCTAATTACAAAAGTCTAATTGATCATTTTCTGTAATCCTTTCTTGGTGTACTTCCTCTCTTGAATGAATGACGTCATGTGACCTCTTTTATTTTTTGGAGAAGGACCATATGGGCAGAGCTATAGACAGGTGTGGCTACACCACTCTCTATCCATACCCCTCTCCTGTATTCTCTGTTCATTCATTCAGTCTAAACCCGAGCTACACACTTATTCTCTGATATTTCAGATTCCATACAAATCGCTTAAAATGGAAGTACCAAAAGATACAGAAACAGTAGGTTCATTGTTTCCGGAAATTTAGAAAACAATCATTTTTGTCAATTTAGACACGTCCTCTCACCTTGAAAGAGCGGAACGAAGCAACCTTGGTATGTTTTATTAAACCTTCCCTTGTAATACAGGTTTTACGGTGAATACTATTTAAGAATTGGTACAAAATGATGAGAGAAGTGAAAGAATTTGATAAATACTATGACAACCATAAGGAAAGAATCCATTTGCACAATGCTCACAGAACAATGGAAAAGATTCGACATAATAATTTGGTAAGTACAATTTTTTTTTTAATTTGAGGAGACTACTGTACTTAAGCTCAATTATCTTGGTTACTGTAAAAGATATAAAAAAGTGGTCAACTAATAAAATGTGTAAAATTTTAAATAGAACATTTCATCAGTTGATCAAATTTTGATATCTGTGACAGTAACCGAGATAAATGCACACATAGTGGGCAGCTATGTGAAGCCGCCGCTTCTCGGCGCCCTTTGTGGCACTGCAAACTTTAAGCTCACATATCTCGATTACTGTAAGAGATATCAAAAAGTGATTAACTGATAAAATATTTGATTTAAAATTTGACACATTTTATCAGTTCGTCACTTTTTGGCATCTCTTACGGTAATCCAGATTGATTTGATGCAAGTTGAATGACATTTTTACAGAACAGAGATCAAAGAATGGCTCATTACAGACAACTCATTGCTCAAATTCAAGAAATCCTCGGCTTGCCTGCTCCAGTAGATAATTATCATAAATTGGTAACGTCTTCTAGAACAAAAAAATCTTTAAAATTTTGGTTTCCAGGGTGTCGACGAAACTATAAAGCGCTACAAGTTAATCGATGAGCGAGAGACAGAATTACACAGATTATATGGAATTGTGCAACGGGAACCAATTGATTTCAAGGGTCCTATTATCAACATGTGCAATCGTGTCAAAAACTCAGTCACCAGAATTTGTGGATCTATGAAAAAAAGAATCGGAAGAAAATAATAATTTTTGATAGAACGCCGCCGGTTTGATCCCATGTATCTCATTTTCTGTGAAAGATATCAAAAAGTGGTCAACTGATAAAATGTTGCTGATAAAATGATAAACATTTTATTAGTTGACAATTTTTTTGTATCTTGCGCAGGAGCTGAGATAATTTGTTTCAAAGTTGGGCTGCCGCTCGCGGGTGCCGTAGGGCGCCGAGAAGCGACGGGCCGCCGGCGGCTCCACATGCCTGTCAACTTTGAGCGCATTTATCTAGATTACGGTAAACGGTACCAAGAAATGGTTAACTAATAAAATGTTGCTGATATTATATTACACATTTTATTCGTTGACAACTTTTTGATATCTTTTAAAAGAAGTGAGATATAAGGACTCAAAGTGGACGGTCCGGGTGGCGTTCTATTAGAGGGTTTACGGTATCTTTAAAGCTTCTTTTAATGTCTTGCTTTCTTTATTTTTTCTTCGTTCTGAACAAAACTATTTTTTTCTGTGTACCTTTCTGGGGTATTGTACCCCCCCCCCCCCGCATCTCCTGAATGAATGACGTCATTTGACCTCTATCTTTCTCTTTTCTTATTATAAGAGCTACAGACAGAAATAGGGGTCACCAAGGTCCCCTTTAGACCCCTCTTCTGTGTTCTCTGTTCATTCGTTCAATCTACAACCGACCTAAACACACACTGTTCCTTCGTTCAGATTCCATACAAATCGATTGAAATGGAAGGCTCAAAAGAGGCTATTATAGTAGGTTTACTATTTTCCAAATTGAAAAAAAAATCATTTTTAGGCACTTATCCACCAACAATTAAAACGGTTAAAAGAATTTGATGATTACTATGCAGAAGAAAAAGAGGAAATCCATATGCGCAAGGCGAAACAAGTGTGGAAATGAGTTGAACGTTCCAATTTGGTGAGCCTCCAATTAACCTCAATTATCTCAATTCCCGTAATTGATAATAGAAAAATTGACAACGGATAAAATGTGCAAAATTTAAAGCTGAATATTTTATCTTTTAACAAAATTTAGATATTTCTTACCGTAACTCAGATAAAACCGGAAATATAACGTATATCTGTTCCCTGTAAACTTTGATTCCATTTATCTGGATTACTGTAAGAAATATCAAAAAGTGTTAAGACACATTCTCTGAGAGAATTGAAATCGAGTCAACAGGCGATGGCAATGGAAAAATTCAAAATGGTCCTAGGAGTCTGATATTGTATGTGGTGGGTATAGGGGCTAGTGTAAGACTTTTGACCATGTTACCCATAGGCCACGCCCCCTCCTGGCCGCGCTGACATACCGTAACCCTGAAAAAATTTTTTTGTTCAAAATTATGATTTCGACTCAAACGTTTCAGATATCAGTTTCTGGTACTATTTTGACCATTTTTTGTGTTGGGACCAATTTTCTACAGTAATCCTGAAGTAGAGAAAATTTCACTTTTTTGAATTTTTTTCACTTTTTTTGGAAATTTCTCAAAAATCTGCCTGTGTTAAGTGAACCAAACCTCGATAATTCGATACTTTGGACCTACTTACACTATAATACCATAATGTCATAAAAAAAGAGGGCGCCCTCAAAAGGGTTCTATTCGAAACCAACTGTGGTCAAAAAATGAAAATGAAGATATTGTTTTGATCTAACTTGGAATGGATTGCTCTTGCTATTTTGAGCATTTTTTGTATTGGGACAAATTTTCTAACTAGTTTCCTTTCAGCTGAAAATTTCGATTTTTCATCCGACTCCAAAAAAAAATCACTGAAAATCGGTCGTCGTGAAAATTATAAAATTAATGGGGAAAAGGTAATGTCAAATTCAAAACCAGCGTAAAAATTAACACTAGAAATAATTTGTTTGAGTTTGCATGTCTCGAGCACAAAATGAGTTTTAGCCCAAAAAGTGCGAAAACACCATGTGGGGGAGTACATGGCAACAAAAATTGGGACAAAATCGACCATCTCCAATTTTGATGAAAATTGCAACAAATGTAGTACTTTTGATGGGTAGTAATCTGGCAAAGTTTCAAGATTTGTTCTCATCGTCTTTGTGTATTCCCTCAAAATTATATTGAAATTTTTTATTTTTCCAAAAAAAATTTTTTTTCATTTTTTCAAAGAAATCTTGTTTTATGTTTTTTTTTTCTTCATTTTTCTTTATTCACTTGCGATTTCAATGGCCGGTCGTGTGATTCCCAATCAGTTTTTCTCAACGTCGAAAAAAAACATAATTTGTTGAGACATTTCTTTTTTGCCACCGGTTCCGAAGTCTCCCCGTCGGAATCCTAAAATAATCGTTTCCTTTTCAATTCGATTGTCAAACTTACCTCTTGGGGTGGCTGCGGTAAAGGTCGAGAAAATGATAAATGGTAAAAACAGAATAAAATCAAAATTGGCAGCAAAATATTCATGATAAATTGTAAGGAGTGTCTGAATGATAATTTTACAGCCTTTATGTACACTCTTTATCACTGATTGCCGTCTCGCCACTGTAACACTCTTCGTATTCATTCCTGCCCCTCGAAAAAAAAAACAGGATATTAACAGCAATGAAAACTGGATATTAACAGCAATGGAAACCGGATATTAACAGCAATAAACGTAATAATTCAAGAAAAAAAAAAACATAAAACAAGATTTCTTTGAAAAAATGAAAAAAAAATTTTTTTGGAAAAATAAAAAATTTCAATATAATGTTGAGGGAATACACAAAGACGATGAGAACAAATCTTGAAACTTTGCCAGATTACTACCCATCAAAAGTACTACATTTGTTGCAATTTTCATCAAAATTGGAGATGGTCGATTTTGTCCCAATTTTTGTTGCCATGTACTCCCCCACATGGTGTTTTCGCACTTTTTGGGCTAAAACTCATTTTGTGCTCGAGACATGCAAACTCAAACAAATTATTTCTAGTGTTAATTTTTACGCTGGTTTTGAATTTGACATTACCTTTTCCCCATTAATTTTATAATTTTCACGACGACCGATTTTCAGTGATTTTTTTTTGGAGTCGGATGAAAAATCGAAATTTTCAGCTGAAAGGAAACTAGTTAGAAAATTTGTCCCAATACAAAAAATGCTCAAAATAGCAAGAGCAATCCATTCCAAGTTAGATCAAAACAATATCTTCATTTTCATTTTTTGACCACAGTTGGTTTCGAATAGAACCCTTTTGAGGGCGCCCTCTTTTTTTATGACATTATGGTATTATAGTGTAAGTAGGTCCAAAGTATCGAATTATCGAGGTTTGGTTCACTTAACACAGGCAGATTTTTGAGAAATTTCCAAAAAAAGTGAAAAAAATTCAAAAAAGTGAAATTTTCTCTACTTCAGGATTACTGTAGAAAATTGGTCCCAACACAAAAAATGGTCAAAATAGTACCAGAAACTGATATCTGAAACGTTTGAGTCGAAATCATAATTTTGAACAAAAAAATTTTTTCAGGGTTACGGTATGTCAGCGCGGCCAGGAGGGGGCGTGGCCTATGGGTAACATGGTCAAAAGTCTTACACTAGCCCCTATACCCACCACATACAATATCAGACTCCTAGGACCATTTTGAATTTTTCCATTGCCATGGTGTTTTCGAGTTTCTCAGAGATTGTGTCTTAAACTGTGTAAACCGTAGAATTTTAAATCAAAAATTTTATAAGTTGACTAAATTTCGATATCTGTTACAGTAACCGAGATAAATGCGCTCAACCTGGGCCGCTTTGTGACGCCGCCGCTTCTCGGCTCCCTTTGAGGCACTGCAAACTTTGAGCTCACATATCTCGGTTACTGTAAAAGATATCAAAAAGTTCTCCACTAATAAAATGTTTGATTTGATATTTTACACATTTTATCAGTTGACTACTTTTTGATATCTCTTACAGAAATCCAGATAAATTGAATGAAAGTTAAGAAGTTGAAGGCACGAAAAGGCATACGGTATATTTCAGGTCCTATCTCAATTGCTATCAGAGATATCAAAATTTGGTCAACTGATAAAATGTTTGATTTGAAAAGTTATACATTTTATCAGTTTATCACTTTTTGATATCTCTAACCAAAACCGAGATATGTGCTTTTTACAGACCAGAGATCAGCGAATTGCTCATTACAAAAGAATCGTTGATCATATCCAAAAAGTTATCGATTTGCCGGCTCCAGTTGATGACTATGCTCGAATGGTGACTAAAAATCAGATAACCTGTTGATAAAAGTTTTTTCAGTCAGTCTCTGAAATGTTCAAGCGCGCCGAATCAGTTCAAGAGCGAGCTGCAGAATTGGACAAATTGAATGAAGTCGTTGTTGTGAAAAAGAAAAAGAAGGAGAAGCAACCGACTGAATCTGTGGGCAATCGTGTGAAGACTACTGTAGCCGGGATTTTTGAATCCATGAAAAAGAGAATCGGGAGAAAATAATTTTTGTTTTGAATTGAAAAGTTGAATAAATTGATTTTTTGTGAATTTTCTATTAGCTCTCCACCGATTCCACCTCCACCAGCTCCGATCCTCCGATTCCACCTCCACCAGCTCCGATCCTCCGATTCCACCTCCATCAGCTCCGATCCTCCGATTCCACCTTCACCATCTCCGATCCTCAGATTCCACCTCCACCAGCACTGATCCTCCGATTCCACTTCCGCCAGTTCCGATCCTCCGATTCTACCTCCATCATCTCCGATCCTCAGATTCCACCTCCACCAGCTCCGATCTTCCGATTCCACCTCCACCAGCTCCGATCCTCCGATTCCGCCTCCACCAGCTCCGATCTTCCGATTCCACCTCCACCATCTCCGATCCTCCGATTCCACCTCCACCAGATTCGATCCTCCGATCCTCCGATTCCACCTCCATCAGCTCCGATCCTCCGATTCCACCTTCACCAGTTCCGATCCTCTGATTCCACCTCCACCAGCTGCGATCCTCTGATTCCACCTCCACCTGCTCCGATCCTCCGATTCCACCTCCACTATCTCCGATCCTCCGATTCCACCTCGACCAGCTCCGATCCTCTGATTCCACCTCCACCTGCTCCGATCCTCCGATTCCACCTCCACCAGCTGCGATCCTCTGATTCCACCTCCACCTGCTCCGATCCTCCGATTCCACCTCCACTATCTCCGATCCTCCGATTCCACCTCGACCAGCTCCGATCCTCCGATTCCACCTCCACTATCTCCGATCCTCCGATTCCACCTCGACCAGCTCCGATCCTCCGATTCCACCTCCACTATCTCCGATCCTCCGATTCCAACTCCACCAGCTGCGATCCTCTGATTCCACCTCCACCTGCTCCGATCCTCCGATTCCACCTCCACTATCTCCGATCCTCCGATTCCACCTCCACCAGCTCCGATCCTCCGATTCCACCTCCACCAGCTCCGATCCTCCGATTCCAACTCCACCAGCTGCGATCCTCTGATTCCACCTCCACCTGCTCCGATCCTCCGATTCCACCTCCACTATCTCCGATCCTCCGATTCCACCTCCACCAGCTCCGATCCTCCGATTCCACCTCCACCAGCTCCGATCCTCCGATTCCATCTCCACCAGCTCCGATCCTCCGATTCCACCTCCACCAGCTCCGATCCTCCGATTCCACCTCCACCACATCCGATCGTCGGATTCCACCTCCACCAGCTCCGATCCTCCGATTCCACCTCCACCAGCTCCGATCCTCCGATTCCACCTCCACCAGCTCCGATCCTCCGATTCCACCTCCACCACCTCCGATCGTCGGATTCCACCTCCACCAGCTCCGATCCTCCGATTCCACCTTCACCATCTCCGATCCTCAGATTCCACCTCCACCAGCACTGATCCTCCGATTCCACTTCCGCCAGTTCCGATCCTCCGATTCTACCTCCATCATCTCCGATCCTCAGATTCCACCTCCACCAGCTCCGATCTTCCGATTCCACCTCCACCAGCTCCGATCCTCCGATTCCGCCTCCACCAGCTCCGATCTTCCGATTCCACCTCCACCATCTCCGATCCTCCGATTCCACCTCCACCAGATTCGATCCTCCGATCCTCCGATTCCACCTCCATCAGCTCCGATCCTCCGATTCCACCTTCACCAGTTCCGATCCTCTGATTCCACCTCCACCAGCTGCGATCCTCTGATTCCACCTCCACCTGCTCCGATCCTCCGATTCCACCTCCACTATCTCCGATCCTCCGATTCCACCTCGACCAGCTCCGATCCTCTGATTCCACCTCCACCTGCTCCGATCCTCCGATTCCACCTCCACCAGCTGCGATCCTCTGATTCCACCTCCACCTGCTCCGATCCTCCGATTCCACCTCCACTATCTCCGATCCTCCGATTCCACCTCGACCAGCTCCGATCCTCCGATTCCACCTCCACTATCTCCGATCCTCCGATTCCACCTCCACCAGCTGCGATCCTCCGATTCCACCTCCACTATCTCCGATCCTCCGATTCCACCTCCACCAGCTGCGATCCTCTGATTCCACCTCCACCTGCTCCGATCCTCCGATTCCACCTCCACTATCTCCGATCCTCCGATTCCACCTCCACCAGCTCCGATCCTCCGATTCCACCTCCACCAGCTCCGATCCTCCGATTCCACCTCCACCAGCTCCGATCCTCCGATTCCACCTCCACCAGCTCCGATCCTCCGATTCCACCTCCACCACCTCCGATCGTCGGATTCCACCTCCACCAGCTCCGATCCTCCGATTCCACCTCCACGACCTCCGATCGTCGGATTCCACCTCCACCAGCTCCGATCCTCCGATTCCACCTTCACCATCTCCGATCCTCAGATTCCACCTCCACCAGCACTGATCCTCCGATTCCACTTCCGCCAGTTCCGATCCTCCGATTCTACCTCCATCATCTCCGATCCTCAGATTCCACCTCCACCAGCTCCGATCTTCCGATTCCACCTCCACCAGCTCCGATCCTCCGATTCCGCCTCCACCAGCTCCGATCTTCCGATTCCACCTCCACCATCTCCGATCCTCCGATTCCACCTCCACCAGATTCGATCCTCCGATCCTCCGATTCCACCTCCATCAGCTCCGATCCTCCGATTCCACCTTCACCAGTTCCGATCCTCCGATTCCACCTCCACCAGCTGCGATCCTCTGATTCCACCTCCACCTGCTCCGATCCTCCGATTCCACCTCCACTATCTCCGATCCTCCGATTCCACCTCGACCAGCTCCGATCCTCCGATTCCACCTCCACTATCTCCGATCCTCCGATTCCACCTCCACCAGCTGCGATCCTCTGATTCCACCTCCACCTGCTCCGATCCTCCGATTCCACCTCCACCAGCTGCGATCCTCTGATTCCACCTCCACCTGCTCCGATCCTCCGATTCCACCTCCACTATCTCCGATCCTCCGATTCCACCTCCACCAGCTCCGATCCTCCGATTCCACCTCCACCAGCTGCGATCCTCTGATTCCACCTCCACCTGCTCCGATCCTCCGATTCCACCTCCACTATCTCCGATCCTCCGATTCCACCTCCACCAGCTCCGATCCTCCGATTCCACCTCCACCAGCTCCGATCCTCCGATTCCACCTCCACCAGCTCCGATCCTCCGATTCCACCTCCACCAGCTCCGATCCTCCGATTCCACCTCCACCACCTCCGATCGTCGGATTCCACCTCCACCAGCTCCGATCCTCCGATTCCACCTCCACGACCTCCGATCGTCGGATTCCACCTCCACCAGCTCCGATCCTCCGATTCCACCTTCACCATCTCCGATCCTCAGATTCCACCTCCACCAGCACTGATCCTCCGATTCCACTTCCGCCAGTTCCGATCCTCCGATTCTACCTCCATCATCTCCGATCCTCAGATTCCACCTCCACCAGCTCCGATCTTCCGATTCCACCTCCACCAGCTCCGATCCTCCGATTCCGCCTCCACCAGCTCCGATCTTCCGATTCCACCTCCACCATCTCCGATCCTCCGATTCCACCTCCACCAGATTCGATCCTCCGATCCTCCGATTCCACCTCCATCAGCTCCGATCCTCCGATTCCACCTTCACCAGTTCCGATCCTCCGATTCCACCTCCACCAGCTGCGATCCTCTGATTCCACCTCCACCTGCTCCGATCCTCCGATTCCACCTCCACTATCTCCGATCCTCCGATTCCACCTCGACCAGCTCCGATCCTCCGATTCCACCTCCACTATCTCCGATCCTCCGATTCCACCTCCACCAGCTGCGATCCTCTGATTCCACCTCCACCTGCTCCGATCCTCCGATTCCACCTCCACTATCTCCGATCCTCCGATTCCACCTCCACCAGCTCCGATCCTCCGATTCCACCTCCACCAGCTCCGATCCTCCGATTCCACCTCCACCAGCTCCGATCCTCCGATTCCACCTCCACCAGCTCCGATCCTCCGATTCCACCTCCACCACCTCCGATCGTCGGATTCCACCTCCACCAGCTCCGATCCTCCGATTCCACCTCCACCAGCTCCGATCCTCCGATTCCACCTCCACCAGCTCCGATCCTCCGATTCCACCTCCACCACCTCCGATCGTCGGATTCCACCTCCACCAGCTCCGATCCTCCGATTCCACCTCCACCATCTCCGATCCTCCGATTCCACCTCTACCTGCTCCGATCCTCCGATTCCACCTCCACTATCTCCGATCCTCCGATTCCACCTCGACCAGCTCCGATCCTCCGATTCCACCTCTACCTGCTCCGATCCTCCGATTCCACCTCCAACAGCTTCGATCCTCCAATTCCACCTCCACCAGCTCTGATCCTCCGATTCCACCTCCAACAGCTTCGATCCTCCTATTCCACCTCTACGATCCTCCGATTCCACCTCCACCAGCTCCGATTCTCTGATTCCACCTCCACCAGCTCCGATCCTCCGATTCCACCTTCACCATCTCCGATCCTCTGATTCCACCTCCACCAGCTCCGATCCTCCGATTCCACCTCCACCAGCTCCGATCCTCCGATTCCACCTCCACCAGCTCCGATCCTCTGATTCCAGCTCCATCAGCTCCGATCCTCCGATTCCACCTCCACCAGCTCCGATCCTCCGATTCCACCTCCACCAGCTCCGATCCTCCGATTCCACCTCCACCAGCTCCGATCCTCCGATTCCACCTCCACCACCTCCGATCGTCGGATTCCACCTCCACCAGCTCCGATCCTCCGATTCCACCTCCACCAGCTCCGATCCTCCGATTCCACCTCCACCAGCTCCGATCCTCCGATTCCACCTCCACCACCTCCGATCGTCGGATTCCACCTCCACCAGCTCCGATCCTCCGATTCCACCTCCACCAGCTCCGATCCTCCGATTCCACCTCCACCAGCTCCGATATTCCGATTCCACCTCCACCATCTCCGATCCTCCGATTCCACCTCTACCTGCTCCGATCCTCCGATTCCACCTCCACTATCTCCGATCCTCCGATTCCACCTCGACCAGCTCCGATCCTCCGATTCCACCTCTACCTGCTCCGATCCTCCGATTCCACCTCCACCACCTCCGATCGTCGGATTCCACCTCCACCAGCTCCGATCCTCCGATTCCACCTCCACCAGCTCCGATCCTCCGATTCCACCTCCACTAGCTCCGATCCTCCGATTCCACCTCCACCACCTCCGATCCTCCGATTTCACCTCCACCAGCTCCGATCCTCCGATTCCACCTCCACCAGCTCCGATCCTCTGATTCCACCTCCACCAGCTCCGATCCTCCGATTCCACCTCCACCAGCTCCGATCCTCCGATTCCACCTCCACCATCTGCGATCCTCTGATTCCACCTCCACCAGATCCGATCCTCCGATTCCACCTCCACCAGCTCCGGATCCCAGAGCTCCGGATCCCAGAGCTCCGGATCCCAGAGCTCCGGATCCCAGAGCTCCGGATCCCAGAGCTCTGGATCCCAGAGCTCCGGCTTCCAGGCCTCCGGCTCCCGGAGATCCGGATCCCAGAGCTCCGGATCCCAGAGCTCCGGATCCCAGGACTCCAGGATCCCAGAGCTCCGGCTCCCAGGACTCCAGGATCCCGGAGCTCCACCCTCCAGCCGAAGCTGGAGAACTGACTGATTCTCACTGTTTCTCTCTTCTCTTATATAGAAAAAATCCTGGCGATTCTTATCTCTTTGCTCCATTTTTTTCACTTAAAAAAAGTTTTTATTTCTAAAACGTGAAATTTTTCTTCCCTTTCCACTGAATTTTTTCGAAATTTTTTTTTGGAATTTTCCACGCGACCGATATATTATAATTGCATTTTACTCCTTCTTTCCAAATGTGCTTTAATAGTCTAGTGGTTTACACTGTTGGCTTTGAAGCTGAAGGTTTTTGGTTCGACTCCCACCCAGTGACTTCTTTTTTTTTTCGTTTTTTCTTTTAGTGAAAATAGGCGAGAATAGTTTTTGAAAGCCTCTCGAACAAATTTTCAAGATTTTTTACAGGGTTTTTGAATGAAAAAAATTTTGCTGCTCTTCTTTTTCGTGAAATGTTTCCAATATTTTCATCTGGACCAAGACCACAGTCATCGACACTTATGAGGGGATCAAAACATAAATCGGGATGATCAATTCCCCTTTCCTTTCTTCACAGTCCATTTTACATAAACACTCTGTCAGAAGGCCACCTGACCCGAGTGCTTACGGAATATCCCACGGTCCCAATTTGTAGATCAATAGTTTCAGCCCGTTTTCTACAACTTTTACTCAATTTTCAATCCATTTTCCTCATTTTCAGTAGGTATCCCTTCTGTTGCTTTTTTACATTTTCTGTTTTACAGATTTTTTTAATCTGTTGCACTTTTTGAAATTTCTAAAATGTAGTTTTGTTGAATGTACCAATTCAGTTGGTTCAATTACCCTCAATTATCTCATTTCCCAAAATTGAAAAATTGTCAACTGATAAAATGTACAAAATTTTAAACCAAGCATTTTATCAGTTAACTACTATTTGATATCTCTTACAGGAACTGAGATAGGACCATATTTGTATAGGATAGATTTAATTAAATTTATCTTGGCTGCTGTTAGAGATATCAAAATGTGGTCAACTAGCAAAACATTTATTATTTCATCTAAAACATTTTATCAATTGATTACTTTTTGATATCTCTTACACCAAATGAGATATAACCGTAAATATACCGTATACCTGGAAAATTGACAAGTTGGGGGAGTGGCACAGGTATACGGTTTATTTAGAGACCCATCTCAATTTTTGTAAAAGATATCAAATTTTTGTCAACTGATAAAATGTTTTCCTTAAAGTTTGCACATTTTTACAGTTGAACAAATTTTGTTATCTCTTACAGTAACCGAGTTATAATGACAATTTTACAGAACAGAGATCAGCGAATGGTTCATTACCAAGAAATCATTACTCATATTCAAGAAATTCTCAATTTGCCTGCTCCAAACTATGGTATAACAAACTATGGCTCCAAACTATGGTATATGATGACTATGCTCTAATGGTGACTAAAAACCAGATAACAACAGCCAATCACGGAAATTTTAAAACGCAAGCCAGTAGCGCGTTTTTGGAACTAACTATATCTTTCTAAGTCTCTTTTTTTCGAGCGGAGGTTTACCCCCTCTCCTGAATGAATGACGTTATTGGTCTTCTATCCACCTCTTTCCTTATTATGAAAAGAGACAGAGCTATAGACAGATGTTGCGGTCACCAAGGCCCCCTTTCTTCGATTGCTACACCATTCCTTCTTTTTATACCTCTCTTCTGCGTTCTCTGTTCATTGGATTTAGTCTAAACCGAGCTACCCCGTTCTGAAGTCAATTCTTTGAGATTTCGTCTAATGGATCAGTTTCGGAAAACACAGCAACTACCGTACTCTTTTCGTATCTTCAGAAAAATATGTTTTGTTCTGACTTTTTTTCCTATTTTTCGTTTCTCAATTTATGGATTCCGACTCTATCTAGCTGCCAATATGACACTTATTTCATTAGAATACGAATAGAAATTGATATCCAAAATGTCGTAATATTATATTTCACCTCTATCTTTCTCTTTTCTTATTTGAAGAGCGACCATACTGACTGAGCTAGAGACCGATGTAGAGGTCACCAAGGCCCCCTTTCTTCGACTGCTACACATATTGTCCCGATAATGTTCCCTCAAGGTCAAATGACATCATTTAGGAGAAGAGGGACCCTCTTAGCAGAGGGGTCTCTTAGCAGAGGAGGCCCCCTTTCTGCTACACCTCGTCTGTTCATTCTATTCATTCATTTAGTCTAAACCCGAGTTACAAACTTATTCTCTGATATTCCAGAGTCCATACAAATTGATTGAAATGGAAGACCCAAGAGATACAAAAGAATCGGTACGTTCATCGTTCTCGGAAAGCTATAAGAAATAATTTTTGGCAATTTAGACACGACATATCACCCATCAAGAGCGGAAGAAAGCAATGCTGGTATGTTTTATGGAAAAAATGTTGACGAAATGGATAGATTTCCATGCATTTTGAACGAAAACAAATCTTATGTTTTGATAACATTTTTCGGGAGAAATATCTGCATAAAAAACCCCTTTAATAGAAGGAGTTTCAAAAGGTTTTTTGAAACTAAAGAGTTCTTTTAATAGAGGTTTTACAGTAAATATTATTTAAGGATTGGATCCATATGGCGAGGGAAGTAAAAGAATTCGATGAATACTATGACAACCATAAAGAAAGAATCCATTTACACCAAGCTCACAAGGAACTCGAAACATTGCGACGCAGCCACATGGTAAGTTCTAACCGTTAACTATCGCTTATTCCTTGATGTTCAAAAGACCGTATACCTGTGCGTTCCTCCCCCCTCCTACAATTAGTCAACTTTGAATCCATTTATCTTGGGATAAATAATCTTCCTTATATATAAAACGCTAAGCGTTTCTGCGTCCTCATGTCAGGCTGTGGACTTTTGAAAAACTTGAAAAATAAATATAGATTTGCGTGACCCTTTAAGAATAATTGAGGACCGGAGCCACAAACCAGTAAAAAACTAGATCGAATCGCGCCGAAGGCGCACCAGCTTGCTGATTTTTAATAAATTTGTATTAATAATTTTATCATGAGCGTCAGTTGAGAATTTTGTGATACCTTTTTAAAAAATTCTCGGTTTCCTTTAAAAAGGAACCGAGATAAATTGAATAAAAGTTTTCAAGTTTTGGGGAATCATGTATACTGTATCTTTGGGGCCCTATCTCAATTGCTGTAAGAGATATTGAACTGTCAACTGATAAAATGTTTGATTCAAAATTTTACCTATTTTACTAGTGGAGCAAGATGAATTTGGTGCAAGTTGAATAACATTTTTTACAGGATAGAGATCAGCGAATGGCTCATTACAAAAAACTCATTGCTCATATTCAAAAAATTCTCGATATGCCTGCTCCAGTAGATAATTATTATCGATTGGTAATGTCTTCTAGAACCAAAAACCCCTGTAAAAATTTGTTTCCAGGGAGTCGACGAAACTATAAAGCGCTACAAGTTAATTGATGAGCGAGAGGCAGAATTATACAGATTATATGGAATTGTGAGGCGGGAACCAATTGATTTCACGGGGCCAATTATCAACATGTGCAATAGTGTCAAGACCACAGTCACCGGAGCTTACGAATCAATGAAAACGAAAATTTGGAAGAAGCAGAACGAAGATAAATAAACATTTATGCCAAATAACATGCCTTTTTTTCAATTCCAAAGATTAATAAAAATGAGCTCTAAAGTTTCTGATTTTCTGCTGTCATGATTTCCGAATAAGATGGGGAATGTTGCTCCATATCTCGAATTTGAGAAAACTATATATCATTTTTATTCTTTTTTGATGAAAAATTTCGAATTTAAATTTCTACGGACAACGGACACCGGGCACCGGACCGAACGTTTTTTCCACGGACATCGGACACATAACCGACAGCGGACTGCCCGTTCAACTCTGTAGTGAACACAAACCTGGGGAAAACAAAAACAAGGATTTCAATGAAAGCATTTTGTTCGGCAAGCTGAAATAATATCGAAGAAATTAATACCGGTTTAGACGAATGCATTTTGAGTGTGCAAGACTGGTCCACCGACTCTTTTTCCGTTCTTATTGTAAGTTGTTCCTTCACTTGTCGATTTACCTTTTTAACCTATTTTTAACCTATTCAAATTTTGTTTTCTCAGGCTGTACTGAAAAATCAGTTTTCTTTTTTCCATTTTTTTCCCATTTTTGCTATTTTTCCACTGTTCGTCCGATAGAAGTTTTTTTCCTGTAAAAGTCAGGAGGTGACGGTCTTCCCAGCTGAAAAATTCGATCTGCATTCGTTTTTTCAACGGAAGGCGGTGTTGCGACACCATATTGTTCTGTGGAACCTGTTGTTTTTACTCGGCTTTCCGCAAAATTTTATCAATTTTTCTCATGGTCTTGAAAACATTGCTTTGGTCTTACCCCAATGAGCGTTGCGACCAAGAATTCTAGGGTTGGCAGAGCTTCGGGCGAAATACGGTATTAAAGGCGCATGCGATAAAAATTGATAAAATGCTGCCGAAAACCGAAATTTTAGTACAAATTTTACCGGAAAACATTTTGGTGTCGCACCGTCGCCTTTCGTTGAAAAAAACGACAAAAGATTGGATATCCAGCTGAGGAGAAGACCGAGAGTGTTTTTTAAAAGAAAAACTTCCTGACTTTTGCAGAAAGAACAGAAAAAAAATCGTCGATTTTGGCTATTTTTCAATGAAAATTTCAAAAACAGAAGTGTTTTTTTTCCAGATTTGAAACAGATTTTATTGCGCACGATCTCCGGAGTCCGGAAATTTTCAAATTTTCAAATTTACTCGCGGCCAGCGCCCTCTGCATCTCGTCGCCAGTCTCGCTTCTCTGCACCCTCTCACTTTCGTTCGCTCTCTCGCCAGTGGCGCGTCGCCACTAGAACACAAAAATTTCGAAAAATGGCTGAAAATCTGTCATTCGCGAGAATTAGACCGATTTCTTTGCTTTAAAAAATAGTTGATCAGTTTTTCTATTCATTTTGTTATGTTTTTCCAGTATTTCCTGCTGTTTTTGATGAGTTTGACGTCTTCAAAGTTGAGATCAAAAGTTTTTGCGATGCTTTTGTGATTTTGTAATTTTGTAGCGCGCGATTTCTGCACTGGCGCGAGGGAGCGGGGAAAAAGCCATTGTCGACAGTGTTTTCCGGAAAGAAAATCATGTTTTTTGTTTCAATTTTCTCCTTTTTTCTGCTTTTTCAAACCTCTTTTGTAATCGATTTTTCAACAATTTCATATTAATCATAGGCTCATCGAAGAAGTCGCCGCTGCTTCAGAGGACACCGATCCATTGGCTGCCACTCGTGATGCAGAGACGGTCTCGCCGGATCGTGCCGATGTTTTTGGTAAGCGAAAATGAGCTTTGCTATCGAAAACTCCAGAAAAAAAATCTGAAGGCATCCCGAAACGTCTGAAAATAAATTTTTTGTCTGAAACATTTAAAAATCCACTAAGCTATTAAAAATCCTGGAAAATGCTCTCCAAGACTCAAAAAAAGGCCATAGAAACAAGTTTTTAGCTTGAAATTTCCTAAAAATTGGCTCCGGAATTCTTAAAATCAATAATTTTTTCCAGTTGATCAAACGCCGGACAACCGTAACCGTGGCTACGCGGAAGTGATGAGCGATCAACGTTATCACGAGGAGAAGGGTCGTGTCGAGAGAGAGCTCGCGGATCGAGGCAAAGCCGGAGAGCTCCACGTCACCAGGGAGCCAGAGAAGAAAAAGGGACGTTGGGATGCCACAGAAGCACCAGAATCCTTCGAAAATCTCGGAGCAGCATCAGCTACACCGTCTCAAGGATCCGCACCACGCAAACGTCTGGGATTCGCGAGTCTAAGCGCTGAAGCGGCGACTCCAAGAGCCGCTAGATGAGATGAGACGCCAGCTCACTCCACTGGAGCCGCCGATGCGACGCCTTCTGTCGATAAGTGGTCATCGACGCCGGCTGCTCAGACTCCAAGAAGAAATCGATGGGATGAGACACCGAAGGCCGATTTGAACGATGGATCAATGACACCTGGATGGGGAATGGAGACACCTGCCCGTGGCGGTGATGTTAAGGTTGGTTTTTTGATCCGAAAATCCTGAAATTGTACATCAAGAATTCTTGAAAATCCTAAAAAAACTAGTCTCCAGGCTGAAAAAGTCCATTTCCTTTTTATCTGAAAGAAGAACTTTGAAATCTCAAGCATTGAGCTATTGTAGCTCGAAATTTGGTCTTGACAACCCTAAATTAGGCTTAGAATAGCTAGATACTTGTTCACAATGGTCCAGACTAGACGCGAAAAATCATGAAATTTGGCTAAGAAATAGCTTGAAAATCAAGACTCAGATTAGCCTAAAATAGCCTAGAAAAAAGACCTATTTCAGCCTAGAATTGGTTTGAAATCGCGTAAAAAAGAACCCCCTTCCAGTCTTAAATGAACCTAGAATAGTCTAGAATAGACCCCAGAAATCTCGAAATTTGCCTTTGAAATCGGTCTAGTAGAGTGTTTTCTAATTTTAAATCAGTCTAGAATAGCCTAATAATGATTTTAACTTGGGTTTTCAACTGAAAAAAAGATATTGGAAAATTCCTTTTTTTGTATCCCTTCTTATCTAGGCAGTTGTTTCCAGATCGAGGACACCTCATCCGCCTCAAAACGTCTTTCTCGCTGGGACCTGACGACGCCAAACGTCGCCGCCGCTACCCCACTCCACGCCGGCGCCCAAACCCCATCGTTCACCCCAAGCCACCCCTCGCAGACCCCGATCGGAGCAATGACCCCGGGAGGAGCAACGCCAAGGAGAAGGTGATTCGGAATCGACCAGTGACCGATGAGGAGCTCGAATCGTTGTTCCCGCCCGGATACAAGGTTCTCGTGCCACCAACGAACTATATTCCGTTGAGGTGAGCACTGAAAAATGTCTTCGAATTGAATCAAACAACTTGAAAATCTCAAATCTTGCTCTAAAAAAATTTAAAAAATTTGCCACCGGATGGAATTAAAACCTGGTGTTGATTTTTTTTTTTTTGAAAATTCCAGAACAAATTTCTCGTAATTTTTTGAAAAAGTTTCTGGAGTTCAAAAATCTGAAAATTCAAAAATGACTGTCTGTATTACCAAATTATTAAAAATTCAATCTGGGATAATTTATTTACAGGTCAATTTCATTTCGATGCTCATCAGCGTAGCCTTTTTGTATAAGAGTATAAACAAAATACGTAGGAAGATAAAAAAAGAGAAAAAGAATGGGAGATTTGAGGCCTTTGAACTATGTTAGGATTAGTTTTAGATTTTTGGAAAAATTGAAATAGTATAGTTTGTAGTTTGTAGGTTGTAGTGTGGTGTGAAGAAACAACAACAATAAAATCAATTAGACAACGGCCACTTAACAAATTGGAACGTAGAAAAGGGGTGGGGGCTACCGAATTGGTACCTATTGAGAGAGCACTTACACAAGTGGGAAATACGTTATGAGACAGGAAGACATTTTTGAGCCAAGGAAAAAAAGTTAATATGGAGATTTTAAAGGGGGAGTGTGGAGCTTGAGCTAGGTGAAGTTGCACTTATTGAGTGGCGTGAAGAACTAAATTTTAAGATTCTGATCGAGTTTTGAGCAATTTGAGTTTTATAAGGACTAGGGATCCTAGATTTTTTAGATTTTTCGAAATTAAAAAATTCTGAAAATTACACAACATCCGAAAAATTCCAGGATTTTTTGAAATTTCTGAAATCGTTAAAACTATTGGAGTTTTTTGAAGTTTTTCTTTTTTTCAATTGAAAAGATGTGAAAATTCTTCAAAATTAAAAAATGTTGTTCTGGAATTTACGGACTTTTTGGAATTTCCCAAAATTGAAAATTTTCCGAAGATCCAATTTTGTGAAAAAATTTAGATTTTTAGATTTTTGAAAATTCCAAAAAAGTAAAAAACAAGTTGTAGAATCTTCGAAATTTTTGGAAATTTTCAAATTGGAAAATTTTTAGTGTTTAGAATTTTTAGAACTTTTGGAACTTTAGAGTAGCTGCTTGACTTACGGTCAGACATTCCCGCTTGCCGACTCTTCCCTCCCGACTCGTTCCTTCTCCTTGATTCTTCCCGTGGTCACATCGTCCTCCCTGGTCGTCGGACGATTCTTGATGTTTCATCGTGGATCCTACTTGTCCTTCACTTGCCGAAGACGTGCCATTTTCATCGGATTCCGTCGGTTGAGCTGTCGAGCGTCGTCCTCCATTTTCCGAATGACTTTCTCCTTGATCTTGTCCTGCCTGTTTGGTGAAAAAATTAAACTTGAAAACTTTCAAAAATTAAAAAAACTTTTTTTCTGGAAGTTTCGGAATTTTTGGAGTTTCCCAAATTTGAAAACTTTAGGTTTTTAGAATTTTTCTGAAAGTTTCACAAAATTAAAAATTCTCCCAAATTTCAAATGATCTAACTTTGTGAAATTTTTAGATTTTTTAAAATTCGGAAAATAAGTCAAAAAACCAAAAAATTTCAAGTTTGAGAATTTGCAAAAATCCGAAAATTCCAGAAAAAACATTTTTTTGAAATGTTAGAGGAGTTTAAAGATTTTTTGAATTCCAAAAAAAATTTTAACTCCGAAATTCCGATATTTTCAATAATTTCAGAAATTCCAAAACATCAAAATTTTCAAAAATTCAAATTTCTAGAATCTCAAAAACTTTTGAAATTCTTAAAATTTAAAAATATCATAACAGCCATTTGATAAAAAGTAGAAACTCGTACATTCTCCAAATCCTCCCAAATTTCCAGAGTCTCCAATCTCCGCAGTGGAGGCATCGTCGCTGGATTGGAAGCAACACGAGCACTTGGAGCGAGCGAAGTGTTTCGATTTGAGAGGTGGTGGAGTGGAAGCGTCGGGATAGGCTGCACGGCAGCTCTTCGGAGGCGACTGTAAGAAAACGAACTTTTCAAGAAACAATCGAGTCGGATTTTGATATTCTGTGAGCTCTGCGATTTTAGAGAAAAGCAACCTTGTGATGCGAGAGAACTCCAAATTTCCGGAATCGTAGAATTCTTAACTTCTGGAGTCTTAATATTTTAGAATCCTGACAGGGATGACTTAATTTTATTTTGACAAAATTTGACTGAACTAGTCTGAGGGCCACATAATTTTTAATGCGCATCATAGGTCAAGAAACAAAAACGAAAAGTCAGGCCCTGAAACGGAACTTCAAAACCCCAATATATCGAAATTCCATCATTCCAAAAAAAAATAGTATTGGAAATTTCGGAAATTTTTGAATTTTATGAATTCTCAGATTTTTTGGAATTGCGAAAAACTCGAAAAACTCCAAAATTTCGATAGATTTCAAATAATTTCAGAGATTTCGGAAATTACAAAATTGTAAAAATCCAAGGACTTCGGAAGTTTTGAATCTTTTGAGATTTGAATTTTTAATTTTAATAGTCTAAAAAAGTTTAGGGCAAATATAAGTAGGTATTCACTACTCGTTTCAGGGCCTGACGCGTATTTTCAAAAAGTGACGGCATGTGGCTTTGATACCGTACCTGACGAACTGGCCACACGCTATCAATTTTTCGTCACACCAGGTTGCGAACGGGGTTGCGCACCAGATTGCGAACGTGCTGATGAGTGATCCGAGATGTGGGAAATAAGACGCAATCGCTCCGACTGTGAAGGCGCCAAAAGAGAAGAGTGCCAGATGGGATGCAGTCTTGTATTCCACCGGCAGACTATAGAACATAGCTAGCGAGGCCAAGGCCCCGCCAATCGCGACTAAGCCGGTCCCGCACCGGGTTGGGCTGCACTGAAATAGAAAACAATACATTATGTTAGCTATATACATTCTGTGACGTACATTCATGTTGATGACCGGGATGGGAAGAAGGCTGAACCGGCGTCTGCCCCTTGACCTCTCTCTGATCGCCTTTTCGACGTCTACGACCTGTTGGTCAGTCAGACGCGACACGAATTGGCGAACGTCCAATTCGGATTGCTGAGAACACGTTTCAGCCATAGTAGATAAAGAAAAAGAATAGCTCTGAGTACTGTGTCACCCCTTCCATGCCCCAATATCCAGCGAGACGGGGTTATGTGCCGCGCTCTTATGGGAAGGTAGGTCAAAATGCATAGAGCGCAACCGATTCTTTTTATCACAGAACCCTGTTCTTTACTGTACACGGGTCTAGGTCTCTGGTTCAACCCTTGCCTAGAACTTCCGTTTTTTTTTGCATTATGTAGGCACTTTTCTTTATGATTTGAAGAGGTTTAGAGGTTATCAACTATGCTGAATTCAAGTATGGCAGTGGTTTCGGGCATACAATTGTTGAAAACTCAGAAATACAAATTTTAAAATCACTAATGCTGTTTTTTTTTCAGAAACTGGAATTCCGGAATCTCAACTCGTCCCACAGCAGAAATCCGACGACGCCATGGTTTTGGTTGGGAAATGAAGATTCGACGATTCGATGGTAGTTTGGATGGACGCGAGAAGTAGAAGGATGAGTGGCCAGAATGACTGCAATTTAGGCTTGCCGAGCAAAATCTATAGAAAAAATCTTTCTGTCTTAGTTTGCTTGCTTGGCATGCGATACCATTAGATTCCTCTCGTGATTTGACACATAATACGTCTATCTGCCGAGCTAGCTTTTCAAAATTAGGGAGTGCAAGAGCCTCCAGAAAATTTGCCGAGGTGCCGTTCACCTCTTTCCAGCTTTCAACTCATTTATGACTCGAAATACGTCTCGACAGATGTGTTGATAAAATTATCAAGATGGGATTGATCAAGGAATTTTAGTTTGTACCCTTTTCCTAGAAATTCTCGACTTTATGAATAGAACAGATTGAAAAATACTCTCAAACTGGTTAAAACCTAAAATTTTCAATTTTTTCCTTTTGTTTTCTAGATTTCACTTCGTTTTCCCCCATTCTTCGCTTTCCGATTTGAAAAGAAATTCAAATTTAAATTTCCCTCTAATTTTGCGAAAAGCGCCAACCTTGGCGCATCTCGAGATGCGTTGACACATTTCCCGTGCGATGCATATTTTGAAGATTTTGAAGATTTTCACAGCTCTAAATCTGAGTTTTTATCGATTTTCTGACTGAAAAAAATCGAAAGGAAGCGTAATTTTATATAGAAATCATGGAAAACTGTCGATTTTTGCTAATTTTCAGCCAAAGTATGATTTTTTTTTGATATAGTGAATTTTCAGGTTTTTCAGCATTTCAGACCTATTCGACTGGGAAATTGACGGAATTTTAGAGAAAAAACCTTTAAAAAATGCATTCATTCTACCCGGAACTTTAATTCTTGATTTATTGTTCTTTGAAAATAAAATTTTCCATTTTTTGCCGATTTTTCAATGGTTTTCACCCATTTCTATCTTTTTTCTCTCTCATTTTTTCTCCTTTTCACAGATTTCACCTAATTTTTCTTCCAGAACTCTCCAAAAATGCTCGGCTCTCGTCTGAGCAGCACTATCACCACTGGCAGGTGTCTTCTGGCTGCCACGTCTCATGCAGAAGTCACCGGAAGCATTCAGAAGCGACAAATGGGACGGCGACAGCCAAAACAGGGAAAGCCGCCGATTCTGCCGCCGTCAAAGAAGGTGCGGTGATGGGAAATTGAAGAAAAATCGAAAATTTTCAAAAAAAAATTTTTTTGAAAATCCTTTTTCCGAGCTTGAAAACAGAAGAAAAATGATGAAATCCTGTAAATTGCATCGAAAAAAACATTGATTTTAAGCCTGAAAACTAGAAAATTTAGATAAAATTTTTCTTAGATTTTCGAAATTTTTTTCAAAAAAATTCAAAATTTATGCAATTTTTCGGTAAAAATACCCGAAAAATCGTCAAAAAACCATCGAAATACCCCAATATTTCCTTTCAAGGTCCTCTACCACGTGGTCCACGCCGCCTGGCAGAAGCCAGAAGACGTTGAGGAGCTTCTGTGGCGTCGTCACGCCTACAACAACGCCGTCGTGTCGCTCCGCGAGGTTTTCCGCGCGGAAATTGCTCAAAACGCGTCACACGGACAGGGTATCGAGGCGATGAAGGAGGCCGAGGCGCTGGAATTCGATGAGCTGATTCTGGAGAATCAGAAAAGAAATGAGGCAAGATTTTGATGGTTTTTTGAGGAAAATGGGATTGAAAATCCTTAAAAATCGCATCCAATCGTCTAAAAACACCCGAAATTCGCCTAAAAATCCCGATTTTCTGTCATTTTTATTTTTCCTTGATAGCCTAACTTTTTCGAATGGTGGCCTAGAAATCCAAAAACTCGGCCATACTGCTTTCTACATTCCCCAATAGTTCAAAATCCTCTCAATCCAGTTCAAAGAACCCAATAAACTCATTTTCCATCATTTTCTTGTTGGTGGCTTAATTTTTCGAAACCGTGGCCTAGAAATCCAAAACTAGGCCAGGATGCTGTTACTGCGTTCCAAGTAGTTCGAAATCCTCGAAATCCGGTCGAAAAATCCCAAAAAACTGCTCATTTTCCATCATTTTCTCGTTGGTGGCCTAACTTTTCTGAACCATGGCCTAGGTTTCCAAAACTCGGCCACGAGCTTTTACTGCTTTTCAATTAGTACAAAATCCTCAAAATCCGGTCAAAAGCCTTTTAAAAATGGCGATTTTCAACAGATTTCCCTTTGGTGGCCTAACTTTCCCAAGTGATGGCCTAGAAATCCAAAAACTCGGCCATAGCGATTCTGAAGCGAACTTCCAATATTTCCAGACAAAACGAGCGGCCCGCGAATCTCGAGAATCCGAAGCGACGAAGGAGACGAAACGAGTGATTCTAGATGAGATCCACGTGGAACTGGAGAAACGAAATCTGGAGAAAAAGGCGGCTGAGGAGGAGGTCAAACGGGCTATCGAGCGATCGTCAGGCTTTGTGGATCGAGAAAATCTGGAAAAGAAGATTCTGGAGGCACTGGAGACGCCAACGATCTACGACTTCGCTATCGATCGAGCTGGAAACAAGTACTACGTGCCACAACCGGTCAAATATCAAGAGGGAACACCGACACGACAGAAGGGACGGTTGTATGATCAGACACTTGGCACACAGATGGGAATGATGGAAGAAGCGGCTGGTGGAGAGAAGAGGCAGATGGAGCAGTAGAGAGGTAGGAATCTGCGAAATTTGGCTCTGAAAATGAAACAAATCACCTAAAAACACCTGAAAATCTGGAAAAATCGAGTTTAATTGCCCCAAAACGGCGAAAAAACCAGCCAGAATCGCCCATTTTCAGTCATTTTTACCTTGGTGGCCTAACTTTTTGATACCATGACCTAGAAATCCAAAAACTCGGCCATAGGGTTTTCAGCATTTCCGAATAGTGGAAAATCTTCAAAATTCTATTCGAAAAACCTCTAAATTAGCCCATTTTGAACCATTTTCCCCGTATGGCCTAACTTTTGCACCTCGTGGCCTAGGATTCCAAAAACTAAGCCACCAGCTTTTGGGATGTTTAAAATAGTTCAAAATCCCTAAAATTCAGCCAAAACCCCCCAAAAACAGCCCATTTCCCATAATTTTTGCTTGGTGGCCTAACTTTCCCAATTGATGGCCTAGAATTCCAAAAACTAGGCCACCTGCTTTTAGCATACTCCAAATAGCGCAATATCCTTGAAATCCAGCCAAAACCCCCAAAAAAACAACCTATTTTCAAGCATTTTCTTGCTGGTGGCCTAACTTTTAGAAACCATGGCCTAGGAATCCAAAACTAGGCCACAGGCTTTTAGCATCTTCCAAATCGCACAAAATCCTTGAAATCCGGTAAAAAACCCCTAAAAACCGCCCAATTTGAGCGATTTTCCTAATGGTGGCCGAACTTTTTCACCTCGTGGCCTAGAAATCCAAAAACTCGGCCATAGGGCTTTCATCATTCCCGAATAGTTCAAAATCCTTGAAATCCGGTCAAAGAACCCCAAAAAAAGCCAATTTCCAGTGATTACTCCTGGTGGCCTAGCTTTTGCACCTCGTGGCCTAGGAATCCAAAACTCGGCCACCAGATTTAGTATCTTCCAAATCGCACAAAATCCTTGAAATCCAGCCAAAAATCCCCAAAAAACCACCTATTTTCAAGCATTTTCTTGCTGGTGGCCTAACTTCCCCAATTGATGGCCTAGAAAACCAAAACTCGGCCACGAAGGCTATATTTCAAATTTTCGAAATTTTCAGAATCCATCATCATCCCAACAACGTCTTCTACACCTTCTCTACATCTCCAGAATCTTCCTCCGAACGGCGGCTACATTGTAGTCTTTGTAGTCTCTGCTGCGTCCTTTGATATTTGATAAGAAATCGTTGTCTTTTTCTCTGCGTCTCTTCTTTTGTCTCTCCTTTCCCCCTCTTTTTTCACTGTTTTTGTAGGCCTTTTTCCTTCGATTTTCTTGTTTCCTATCTCTTTTTTTTTGGCTCCGAAAATTGGTTTTTTTTGTAGTTTGTAGTGTGTTTGTTGATTTTCCATTTATGTTTTTTATTATATAAAAATGTCTAAATTTTTACTTTTTTTTAAATTCTGAGAACTTGAAAAGGCGATTTTTGATATTTACAGAATTCCCAAAAAAGCTGAAAAATGAGCGCATATGTGGCTGAAATTGGGGAAATTGTGAGGGCCCAACGACGAGATGAAGAATATGTCGATGAGATTTCAGAGAAATTGAGCAAGGTTTTTTTGAAAAAAAAATTGAGCGCGAAATTTGAATTTTTTGAAAACTTGAAAAAATTTTTTTCTGAAAATTTGAAAAATTCTGAAATTTTCAAAATCGTCCAATTGCGATGAAAAATCTCAAAAAAAAATTCTCAAAAATTTGAATTTTTTGCAGAAAATTCTGAAGTTTTCTAATATTTTTTGAGCGGGAAATTTGAATTTTTCAGGTATTCAAAGAGCTTCTGGGCCAACGTCGTTGGATACGGTGGTACCCGTATCTGAAGACCATCGCATCGAGTTTGTACTATTCGAGTACTGTAGTTGTTGGGAACCAAACGCTCGGCGAGGAATACGTGCATCTATTCGAATCGGACGGTCTTCAGAGAGTGGTCCCATCGATACCATCTCGAGTCTCCTTCGTTTTATTGCACTCTGTTTTTCCGCTGATTTCGAATTTTTTGATTCAGGTGAATACAGTAATCCAAAACATTTGGAAAATTGCAGAAAACTAGAAAATCAGAAATTTCGATCTGAAAATCGGCCAAAAACAGCCTAAAATAGCCTAAAAATGTGTTTTCTACCGATTTTCGACAAAATTCTCATTAGAGCGCGTTTGCTTAAAATGGCTAAAAACGGCTCAAATAGTTTAAAAAAAACTTGAATTTCACTAAAAATGTCTTTAAATGGTCCAAAATAGCCTAAAGATATGATTTCTACCGATTTTCGACGAAATTCTCATTAGAGCACGTTTGCTAAAATCAGCTGAAAATAGTCTAAAAATTGCTAAAATCGGCTTAAAATGACTTCAAATTACCTAACATAGCCAAAAATGAGTTTTCTACCAATTTTCGACAAAATTCTCATTAGAGCACATTTGCTAAAATCAGCTAAAAATAGTCTGATAATTGCTAAAATTGACCCCAAACCACCTAGAAGTCATGAAGAATGACTGAAAATGGACTTAAATAGTCGAAAATGTCATTTTCAGCGATTTTTGACGAATTTCTCATTAGAGCGCATTTGCTGAAAATAACTGAAAATAGTCTAAAAATCGCTAAAATCGGCCTGAAATCACTTCAAAAATGACTTCAAATGTCCAGAAATAGTTTGCAATAGGATTTTTATCAATTTTCCACAGAATTATCATTGAAGCGCGTTTGCTAAAATTGGCTAAACTAGGTCCAAAATTGTCTGAAAATCTGAATTTTTTCAAAAAAACTTTTTTCAAATTTTTTAGAAATTTCCAGATCTCAAAAATCTGAAAATTTCAAAAAAAAATTCGCTGAAAATCGTTTTTTTCGGAAATTTTCCAAAAGAATTTGTTTTCGAAAATTCATAATTTTCAAAAATTCACTTCCAGAAAGCGGAAACAACTCTAACCCACCCATCAACCGATCGATTCCTGGGAATCGATATTCGATCGAATCGCAAAGCACGCCAATCCTTCCTTGACGTCTTTCATTGGCTCCGTACCGTACTCTTTCCCCAACTGCAACGGGCGCATTGTGCCTTATTCTACATCACCGGGGCCTACTACAGTATCGCAAGAAGAGCTACTCGGATAAGGTTCTTATCAGCTAGCGCTCAATCGGATATACCGGTGGGTCTGGCGGGAATTAGGGAAAATTCGGAATTTTTGAAAAAAAATTTTTTTTTTCAAATTTTTAAAAACTCGATTTTTTTCGAAAATTGAGACTGAACATTTCAGAATTTTCACAATTTTACTGTCTGAAAACTTTGAAAAATCGATTTTTTCGGATTTTATCGATTTTTGACCTATTTTTCCAGGCGCTGAAGGTTTATCGATTTTTGGGATACGTCACATTGGCTCAACTAGCCATCAGTGCACTTTTATCGATTTTCAGCTGGCTGGAAACGGAAAAATCGCGGAAAAATCTGGAAAAATCGAAAAGTCAAAAAGTCGGAAAAGGCGCAGAATCGATTGATTTGGAAGCGAATTCGGTGAGATATATCAGAAATTTAGGCTGGAAATTGGCAGAAATTGAGTGAAATTTTTAGAAAAAAATTTTCGAAAAAAAAAAATTTTTTTTTTGAAATTTTTTTGCTGGAAAATTTTCAGAAATTTCGAAAAAAAAACGCTGAAAATCACTGAAAATGACCGGAAAAAAAGCAGAGAAATTTGCTAAAATTTTTAAAAAATGCGAAAAATCGATTTTTCAAAAATAATTTTTTTTTGTCAACTTTTTGTTCTTTTTGTGTGAATTTTAGGCAATTTTTAAGCATTTTTGGACAATTTCAGACTGATTTTCAGCGATTTTCGGCCATTTTTATCTGATTTCGCAAAAAAAAATTTTCGAAAAAAATCGATTTTTTTCAAAAATTTTTCCCCGTTTTTTGAGAATTTTCAGTGCATTTTTCGCCCAAAAAATGTCTGAAAAATGAGATTTTGAAGACATTTTTATCACTTTCAGCCAATTTTAAACAATTTTTGACTGATTTTTCTTCAAAAAAAATTCGAAAATTTTGATTTTTTTCAATTTTTTTTTCGAAAATTTGCATCATTTTTCAAGCATTTTTCATCGTTTTTCCGGCGAAATTCAGATTTTTTTCAAATTTTTGCTTTTTTTACGACATTTTCATTCAGAAAATCGGCTAAAAATTCAAATTTTTTGTCTGAAAATTTCCAAAAAAATTTCAAAATTATCGATTTTCAGCTGTCGCATCCGACGTTCCAGTGCACCATCTGCCTGGAATACCGTAACCCATCCGCCCTCTTCTGTGGCCACCTCTTCTGTTGGCAGTGTATTCAGGAGCACGCCACGACGTCTTCTGCCACGTCATCCGCCAGGTGTCCCTCGTGCCGACTGGAATTCCAGCCTCGTGACGTTACACCGCTTCTGAATTTGTAGAGGAAAAATGGCGCTGAAAATGATGAAAAATCGAGTGAATTATGGGTTTCTTAAAGTGGTAAGCTTTTTTTGCATTTTTCAGCGATTTTTCGAAAAATTCTCAATAGAGCGCTTTTGCTAAAACTGTCTATAAACAGCCCAAATTTCGCTAAAATCGACTTGAAATTGACTAAAAATGGCTTTAAATCGCCTAAAATACCGAAAAATATGATTTCCGGCGATTTTTCACAAAATTCTCAATAGAGCGTGTTTGCCAAAATTGGACGAAAATGGTCAGAAATGGTCTAAAAAGACCGGAAATTCACAATAAATGGCTTAAATAGCCATAAAATAGTCAAAAACCTCATTTTTAGCGATTTTCGGCGAAATTCTCAATAGAGCGCGTTTGCTAAAATAGGCTAAAAAACAGCCCAATTTTTGCTAAAATCGACTTGAAATTCACCAAAATGGCTTCAAATAGCTCAAAATAGTCGGAAATGTGATTTTTAGCGATTTTTCTCAAAATTCTCAATGGAGCGCATTTGCAAAAATAAGCTAAAAACAGCCCGAAATTCGCAAAAATCGAGTCAGATCGACTCGAAATCGACTAAAAATGACTTAAAATCCTGAAAATATGATTCCCAGCGATTTGTCACAAAATTCTCTCCAGAGCGCATTTGCTTAACTGACCCAAAATTGGCTGAAATTGACCCAAAACGACTTACATTCGACTAGAAATAGCTTAACATAGCCTAAAATGATGAAAAACCTCATTTTTTAAAAATGATTTTCACAAAATTCTCAATAGAGCGCGTTTGCTAAAATTGTCTAAAAATGGCAATTTTTCAGTCATCTCTTCGTCAATTCTCGTCCTCCATCAATCATCCAACCATCTATTTCACCGGAATCCAACCAACCGGCATCCCACATCTCGGCAATTTCTTCGGATCAATCGATCCCTGGATCGATTTGCAGAATTCTGTGAATCCAGAGATTCAGATGATGTTATCAGTCGTCGATCAACATGCGATCTCGCTGGGACCACTTCCAGCTGATCAGGTATGCGAAAAGTAGCGCGAAATTTTAATTTTTAAAAAATTTTTTTTCGAAAATTCTGAATTTTTTCAAAAATTTCAAAATCGTCCAATCGCGATAAAAATCGATATCACGAGCTGAAATCGGCTGAAAATGCGAATGCTGGAAGCAATTTTCGAAAAAATCGAAATTTGAAAAAAAATTTTTTTTTGGAATTTTTCGAAAAAAAATTGTTTTTCAATTTTCGATTTTTTCAACAAATTCTTTCAGTTTTCTCATTTTCAGCCAATTTCAGCTTGTGATATCAATTTTTATCGCAATTGAGCGATCTTGAAAATTTCAGAAATTTTGAAAATTTTTCGAAAAAAAAAATTTTTTTTCAAAAATTCAAATTTCGGGCTTTTTTTTTTGAAAATCTTGAATTTTCCAGCTCCGCCGGAACACCCGCCAAATGACGGCAAGTTTGATAGCTTGTGGTGTCGATCCATCCAGAACTTTGCTCTTCCGTCAATCCGATATTCCACAGATTGCTCAGCTCTCGTGGATTTTGGGCTCACTACAAACTACATCCAAGCTGGCGCGTCTTCCACAGTACAAGGAGAAACAGGAGAGGTTCGTGGGGACCATTTTGCAGTTTGAAAAATCGATTTTGGACAATTCTGAGCCAATTTAAGCAAATGTGCTCTATTGAGAATTTTTGAAAAATCGGTAGAAATGACATTTTCCAACGATTTTAAGATTTTAAAGCCATTTTTAGCTAATTTCAGGTCAAATGAGACCATTTCTGATCACTTTTAGCTTTTTTAAGCAAATGCGCTCCATTGAGAACTTTGCTAAAATCGCTAAAAATCAAATTTTCAACAATTTTCTTTGCAGATTCAAAAAAGGAGACATTCCAGTGGGTCTCCTAACCTACCCTCTCCTCCAAGCGGCCGACGTTTTGACATTCAAAGCGACTACAGTACCCGTCGGCGAAGATCAAAGCCAACATTTAAACCTTTTGGGTGGTCTGGCCTATGCATTCAATAAGACATATCAAACGGACATCTTTCCGATTCCCAAGCAGTTGACAAGAGAGAAAAATGCAAGAATTCGATCGCTAAGAGAGCCGGAGAAGAAAATGAGCAAGAGCTCGGGAGGACCGAGAAGTCGTATTGAGGTATGGTCTTAAATCGGCTTTAAACGACCCTGAAGTGTCTGGAATTGGCCAAAAACGGCATAAAATACCCTAAAATAGCCGAAAACTCGTGTTTCAGCGATTTTTGAAAAATTGTCATTAGAGCGCATTTGCTAAAAATAGCTAAAAATGGGCTGAAATCGACCCCAATTGACCGAAAATTCACTAGAAATAGCTTAAAACGGTTTCAAGCCGTCAAAAATGTGGGTTTCAGCAAATTTCGACAATATTCTCATTAGAGCGCGTTTGCTAAAATTGGCCGGAAATGACCTGAAATTGCTGGGAAACGGTACGAAATGGCTCAACATGACTCAACGAGGTCAAAAATGCCATGTTCAGCGATTTTTAACAGAATTATCAATAGAGCGCATTTGCAAAAATGGTCCAAAATTGACTAGAATTGACTCCAAACGACATGAAATTGGCTCGAAATGGCTTAGAACAGCTTAAAATAGTAAAAAATCCCATTTTTATCGATTTTCAGCGAAATTCTCAATAGAGCACATTTGCTATTTTTTTTTCAGATCACCGACTCCCGTGAGACTATCATTGAAAAGTGCCAAAAAGCGCAAAGTGACACGGCTGGCGCAGTGACCTATGATAAAGAGAATCGATTGGCGGTGTCGAATTTGGTAGGTCAAAAAATTGGAAAATGCGCTCCAATAAGAAAAATCGATAAAAATTGAATTGGATTCTCAATAGAGCGAATTTGCAGCTCGATCTCTACTCGGCGATCACCAAGACGTCACTCTCGGAAATCGACTATTCCAGCTGGTCGACGCTGGACCTGAAAATGAATTTGGCCGAAAAAATCGATAATCGATTGGCGCCGATTAGAGAGAAATTCGAGGAGCTGGATAATAGTGAAGAGGTACAGGCTGGCGGGAATTTGAAATTTCGAAAATTTCAAAAGAAAATTTTTTTGGCTGAGAAATTTTTTTGAAAAATATCGATTTTTTTGGAATTTTTCGAAAATTTTCAGATTTTGCAAATATTGATTTTTTTTCAGATCGACAAAATTCTAGAACGGAATGGCGACGCGGCGCGAGAGATTGCCGAGAAGAATCTGAGGGAGATTCGTCGGATTGTTGGATTCTTGTGATTTTGTGAAATTATCGATTTTTTGGATTTTTGAGATTTTAGGCATTTTTTTTTGAATTTCAGTTTTTTGTTGTTGTTTTTGAATATTGATTTTTTTATGAAGGATGATGATATTGTTTGAGATTTTCATCATTTTTTCAGATTTTCAGAAAATTTCAAAAATTGAATTTTCGAAATTTTTCGAATATTCAAAGTTTGAGAATTCTTCAAAAATTTAGCGAAAACCGCGAAAAATCGATTTTTCTCAATTTTCTCAATGGAGCGCGTTTTCTTCATTTCGTTTCAAATAAATGCAAATGCGCTCTATTGAGAATTTTTAAAAAGTCGATGAAAATGCATTTTTCGACAGTTTTAGGCCATTCTCAGCCATTTTGAACCGTTTTCCAGCAATTTCAAATCATTTTGACCCATTTCAGCTAGTTTTGCAAACGCGCCCTAATGAGAATTTTGTGGAAAACCGCTGAAAATCACATTTTTGACGGCTTGTAACCATTATAAGCCATTTCTGGACAATTTCAGGTCGCTTGGAGTCGATTCTATTCAATTTTGGACCATTTTAGCAAATGCGCTCTAATGAGAATTTCGTTAAAAATCGCTTAAAATCAAATTTTCGGCTATTTTAGGGCATTCTGAGCCATTTCTAGTCAATTTCAGCTAGCTTGGAGTCAATTCTAGTCAATTTTAGGCCATTTTAGCAAACGCGCTCTATCGAGAATTTCGTTTAAAATCGCTAAAATTGTCATTTTTCGACTATTTTAAGCGATTTTTCATTAATTTCAGCTCGTTTTTTTTCAGATTTTTAGTGTTTTTTGGGCTGAAAATTCAATTTTTTTTCGATTTTTCATGAATTTCCGGAAAAAAATTTATTAAAATTTTACAAAAAAACATTAAAATTGGGGAAAAATGCTGTTGAAAATACATTTGAATGGGGTGGGGGGAATGCAAAATATACGATTTTTAGGGGGGAAAAAGTGAAAATTTCAGAGAAAATAAAGCTTGGGAGATTAGAAAGGGGGCGAAAAAATTGAAAGGAAAAATAGAGATTTTCAGAGTTTTTAGAGCCAAAAAATGTCGAAAAAAATCGCCAAAATTTTAGGCCAAAATTTCCCAAAAATCTCAAATTTCCCATTACAGTAACCCCAAAATTATCAAAATTCGCTCTAATGAGCAACAGCATGATTTCCATTGATAATAGCGAGAAGAGCGTCACGATAGGCTCCAGAAGTGTCGCCCTTGACCATATCAGCTAAACTCTTCTGGTAGAGCTCGGCGAACTCGTTCTTGATAAGCTCCAAGTCGACTTCCGAGCGAGTGACAATGACACGAATCAAATCGTTATCACGGGTTCCCAGTCCCTTCATCGACGCGTGGAGCTGTTGGGCGAAGAACTTCTGCTTGTCGGAAGCGGCACGGACGATCGTCAAGTAGGATTTCTGGAAAGCGAAACTTTGTTTTTTGAATTCCCGAGCTCAAGAGCTTTGAAATGAGCCCAAACACGACTAGGCTCCGCCCACTTTGAGAATTCCAGCAAACGCGCTCTATTGCTAAAATTGCTCAGTTTTGGTCCGATCTCCGTCAAACCTAGATTTGTGTATTCCCCACGTTTTGCGCTTCAAAATGAGCCCAAACACGACTAGATTCCGCCCACTTTGAGATTTTCGACAAACGCGCTCTAATGAGAATTTCGTTAAAAATCACTGAAACTTGCATTTCAGACGGTTCAAAACCATTTGAGCGCATTTCTAGAACATTTTCGGCACTTTTAGCTAATTTCAGGCCATTTTCAGCTAATTTTAGCAAACGCGCTCCATTGAGAATTTTGTCGAAAATCGCTAAAAATCACATTTTCAGACTATTTTAGCACTTAAAATCGTTTACATTCAGTTTTAAGTCGATTTCAGCCAATTTTGGACCAAATTAGCTAATTTTAGCAAACGCGCTCTATTGAGAATTTCGTTGAAAATCTCTAAAAATGACATTTACAGTATATTTTAGCATTTCAAAATTGTTTACATTCTGTTTCAGGTCGATTTCAGCCGATTTTAGACCAACTTAGCGAATTTCAGCAAACGCGCTCTATTGAGAATTTTGTCGAAAATTGCTAAAAATCCCATTTTTGATGACTTCAAACTGCTGAAAGAGATTTCTAGGCATCTTAAGGTCGTTTAGAGCCATTTTAAGCTCATTTTGATCAAGTTTAGCAAACGCGCTCTACTGCTAATTTCAGAAAAACCGGCCGTAACTTCTTTAGTTTTGGTCCAATCTCGTTCAAACTAGATTTTCGAATTTCTCACGTTTCGAGCTTCAAAATGAGTATAATCACAACCTATTAGGTTGGCCAGAAAGTAACTGTCCATTTTTTGATTCGTGAATAACACAAAAACCAGACTAATTCAAGATTGACAGCATGTACCGTCGTGGTCCACAACATGTTGCCAACATTCAGGTAACCTGTGGATACCATCCCTCCAACAGCCAGCTAGCTGTGAATCAAAGAAGTCCTAAAAAGCAGTTTTCATCTCATCGACAGTGTTAATTTATTTTCCCTCCGGGTGGCGTTGTATATATCCAAATAACCAAAAATGAAAGGACCAAGTCAGGAATTTAAGGAACGTGAAGCGCTATGCAGCTAAGGCGGTTTGGACTGAATTAACTTTACTTAAATACCTCGAGATCCTATGTCTCACGGGAAGGCAAGTAAGTCCTGGACCGCTTTTGCTGGACGGTTTTTCATTGCGCCCCTTAAACTCCTGATTTGGCCCTTTTATTATTGGTTATTCGGAGACGTGCAACGCAGTCGTGAGAGAAAATAATCTACACTGAAGATGAGATAAAAAACTGCTATGCAAAATATCTTGTTTCGCAGCTAGCTGGCTGTTGGAAGTATGGTATCCACAAGTTACCTGAATGTTGGCAACATGTTGTGGACCACGACGGTACATACTGTCAATCTTGGATTAATCTGGTTTTTGTGTTATTCGCGAATCAAAAAATGGACAGTTACTTTCTGGCCAACCTAATAGTTAAACAAAATTGAGTTAAATGCGCTCTACAGATAATTTCAGAAAACTAACTGTAACTCGCTTGGTTGTTGTTCAATGTGGACCGAAGTTGGTGTTTTGAGTTTCTTAAGTTATAAGCTTTCAAATGAGCCTAAACACGACTAGGTTCCGCTCACTTTGAGAATGTCGAGCAAACCCGCTCTACTGCTAATTTGATCATAACTCGCTTAGTTTTGGTCCAATCTCTATCAAAAATAGTTTTGAGTTTCTCAAGTTCTGAGCTTCAAAATGAACCTAAACACGACTAGGTTCCGCCCACATGGACCCCTACATGGGGCCCCCGAAAGTGGGCGGAGCCTGGACCCCCATCGTGTTTATACTCATTTTGAAGCTCTCAACCTTGGGAATTCAAATTTCCCTCCAAATCTACCAAAAATTGCTCACCTGAAGATCTCCGGAGAACTCCTTCTCAATGGACTTCTCGATGGAAGCACCGGCGAGCTCCTGGAAGTAGGCGAAGACCTTACGGAGCTGATATTGGTTCTGGGTGGCGAGAATGTGGAGGAAATGGGTTCCATCCTTCTTGGCGAGCTTGGCTTTGCCGTCGGCGAACAGACGAACCGCGTCCTGGAAAAATTGGAATCAAAAATTGAGCTTTTCAGAGCTCCTAACTTTCAGCCTTAATTATCTGGGTTACTGTAAGAGATATCCAAAAAGTTTCAACTGATGAAATGCGTATCATAATATCAGTAACATTTTGATAGTTAACCACTTTTCGATATCTCTCACAGTAACCGAGATAAATGCGCTCAAAGTTGAAGGGCCCTTCTATTAGAGTGTTGACGCTTTTCTAGCTATCCAATCTAGGCAAAACTTAGATTTTTGAGTTCGCGAGCTCATGAGCTTCAAAAGTAGCCCAAACACGACTAGGCTCCGACTATTTTGAGACTTTTGGCAAACGCGCTCTACTGCTAATTTCAGAAAAACCAGCCGTAACTTCTTTAGTTGTGGTCCAATCTTGACCAAAAGTGGTTTTTTGGATTTCACACGTTATGCGTTTTGAAATGAATACAAATTTGCCAAAGTTTTGGCAAACGCGCTCTACTGCTAATTTCAGAAAACTAGCTGTAACTCGTTTAGTTTTGGTCCAATTTCGATGAAAATTAGTTTTTTGAGTTTGTGGCGTTCAGAGCTTTCAAATAAGTATAATCACGACATAGTTAAAGAATTTTCGGCAAACGCGCTCTATTGCTAATTTCCGTAAATTGGCTCTAACTCGCTTAGTTTTTGTCCAATTTTGATGAAAATTAGATTTTTGAGTATGTGGCGTTCAGAGCTTTCAAATGAGCATAATCACGACATAGTTTCTATAACTTTGAAAATCGAGCTATAAGCTAGCTTTCTAGCTATTTTCCAACTTATTCAGTCGCTTGAAAGCTTTAAACTCACATCCTTAGCCTGGGCATCATTAGTATCATGAGATCCGTCCTTGGATCCAGTGACCAAGCTAACCAACAAATCGCGGAACTCTCCAGAAGTGTCTCCAGCGACGTCGGCCTCCAAAGCCTTACCGTACTCCTTCTCATAGGTCACACGAATGGCACGGAGTTGATCAACAGTACGCGAGCAGAGAATCTCGATAAGAACAGCCTCATCAGTTCCCAATCCCTTCATAGCGGCCTTCAACTGCTTGACATCGTAGTCCAATGGAGTGTCCATTAGAGCGAAGATGCATTTCTCCAAATCTCCCGAGAATTTCTTGTCCAGCGCGGTGATGAGGTCCTTTCCGTACTTGAGTTTGTATGGCTCACGGAGCAATTGGCGTTGAGCATTCGAGATGGAAGTAAGGACACTGACAACGCCGTCCTTATCACCGGCACGGAGGGCTCGATCGATTTTCTCGGCGAACATTGGAGCGTTGAACTCCTTGTTGTCGACGATGGTGGCGTATGGGGAAGTCATTCTGGAATACGGTATTTTTTGGAATTTTAGGTGGAAAATGGGGGAAATACGGTAGAAAAGCGAAAAATACTGCATCAAAGACGGTAAAAAGCGATCTTTTTGACAATTTTGAAGACATTTTTAAAGAATTTTGAACTATTTCTAGCCGATTTCAAACGAATTTTTTAAAAAACTGAAAAATTTGAATTTTTCAGATTTTCGAGTTTTTGGAACTTTTCTGATTTTTAGCTGATTTCAATCTATTTTGGGCTAATTTAGGCTATTTTAAGACTATTTAAGCTAATTTTGGAATGTTTTAGGCCATTTTAATCGATTTTTTTTTTCAAAAATTTGAAAATTTGAATTATTCAGATTTTCCGATTTTTGGAATTTTTCGGTTTTTTAGCGAATTTCAGACTTTTTCAGAGGTTTTTAGCAGCTTTTTTGGGCAATTTTAAAGCTATTTTTAGTCATTTTTTGACTATTTTAAGTCATTTGAGCAATTTTTGAATTTTCACGATTTTTCCGGTTTTCAGGCAATGTTTAGCGAATTTTGAGCAAATTTAGTTGTTCATTGGCATGTTTTCAACCTGTTTCTAGTAAATTTTAGGCCATTTTCAGCTGAAAATTGACAAAATCTCGATTTTTTCGATGTTTTAGTATTTTTGCGGTTTTTTGCATCGCAAAACTTGATTTTTCAGTAAAAACATGCCGGAAATTTCGATTTTTACACGATTTCAGCGTTTTAAACACTCAAATTCCAGAAAAACGCCGGAAATCTGTTGAAAATTGACAAAAAAAGAATCCGAAAATGCCGAAAAAATAAAAACAAGTGAGTCGGCTTGAGACCCGCAAGAAAATTTCTGTGCGTGCGCCTTTGAGGTACGGTAGTTTTGGAAAAATTTTTGAAAATAATCTCTTTTTTTCGCAGATTTTCACTAGAAATTCAGAGATTTTCCGCCGAATATAAGCATATAAATTGAAAAAAATTAGAATTTTCAAAAAATTTCAGTTTAAAATCTTTAGAAAACTTCTAGAAGTGTCTATAATTCTGAAAATATAAACAACAAAGAAAGTTCAAAAATTCAAAGATAACAATATTTTCTAGATAACACCAGAAAAGAAACTGTTCAGTCCTCTCTCACTGAGTTTCTGTGTCATTTTGAATGAAATGAAAAGAGCGGCGCCGGCGGAAAAAGGGGGCGGAGCCTGCGCCTCCCCCGATGAATCATTATAGAGGGAGAGAGAGGAGACGCAGGGAAAAAAAGACAACAAAAACAAAAAAAAAGAAAAGGGATAGAAATGATGAAATTCGTATCTTTTTTGGGTATCTTTTTGGTTTCGAAATAGCAGAAAAAAATTAGGTGAATCATCTTTTTGTTATCTTGGGAAATTTATGGTTTTTGAGATTTAGAACATTCTAGAAAAAAGGGAATTTTTGGAATCTAGAAAGCTTAAAATCTGAAAATTGAAAAGTTTTCTGAAATTTGGGATTTTTAGAATTAGCAATTTTGGTTTAAAAAATAAGGAATTTTGGAACTTTCTGGATTTTCAAGGAATTTCGGAGACCTGAGAATTCTCCTAAAAATATACTACAAGACAGAAAATGACTCATGGAGCCCCCTCCCACTTTGTGTGTCTTCCAATTAGAAGATACTGTACTTTCCGTCCGTTTTGTTCAAAAAAAAAGTGAATCATACTACTACAATACCCCCAAGGAACCGCATGAGTAATGAGACATACTGTACTACAAAAGAAGAAGAGCGAATATTAGAGAACGCGCAACAAAAAAAAAGAACAAGGCAACTGTTTGTGCCTGGTACGGAGATGAGGAACATGGAACGGAGAGAAAAAAGAGAAAAGCGATGTTGTTGTTTTTGTATGATGCATCAGAGGGAGAATGGCGCGCGAATAAAAAAAGAGATAGATCAAAACAACAACAGAAAATGTTTTTTCTAAGAGTCTAGAAGATTCTAGAAGACTTTAGAACGCTTTGGGAGCTTCTAGAAGCGTTTAAAAGCATCTAGTAAGGATACGTGGGATCTGGAAGATTCTAGCAAGTTCTAGAAGGGTTTAAAAGCTCTTGAATGAATGACTAAAGTTCTAGAAGATTCTATAGGCTCTGGAGAGTTCGAGAAAGCTTCTAGAAGCTTCTCAAAGTATGATATAGACTGTGGAAGGCTCCAGAAATGGTTATATGCTTCTAGAAGCTTCTCAGCGAAGAAACTCAGGGTTTTAGAAGATTCTATGGACTCTGGAAAGCTCTGGAAGATCTAGACAACTTCGAAAGTTTTAAAAATGGTAAACATAGCTCTGGAAGGTTTCAGAAGCTTCTAGATGGCTGGTTTGAGGCGCTCTAAAAAGTTCTGGAAACATTCAGAAAGTTTATGAAAGTTCTAGAAAGTTCTGGAAGTTTCTAGAAAGTTCCAGATACGAAATCAGCATCCTAAAACGATCTAGAATGTTCCAACATCTTCCAGATCTCTCTAGAACGTTCTAAAGAGCCCAGAAAGTTCTTAAAATTCGTCGATCCTTCTGGAAGACACTCAAAACACTTCTAGAAGCCAGCGAAAATTGAGAATCGTGAGAGAATGTTCTAGAATGTCTATTTTTTGTGTGGAGTGACAGATGTAATGTATCTGGTGTCCCGTTCTTCTCGTTTAAGAGGTCACACACCTGCCATCCATTGGCACCTGTTGTTTGGTACCAGGAAATTGCTTATAACTCGCTTAGCTTTATAGCTAGCTTATCAAACTTGGCAGCATTCAAAAGAGCAGAAAATTTGACATTAGAAAATGTAAATTGAACTAAATGAAAATTCAAAAAGTAGCCGATTTCGGAGTCGCAAAGATGATGTATTCCCAGACTCAGGCTCAGGATCATATGCTTCAGAAAATGGCTCATAACTTGCTTAGTTTTATAGTTAACGCGTTAAGCTTAGCAGCATTTGAAAGAACGGAAAATTTGACATTAAAACATTTTTAATTGAACCAAATGGAAATTTGGAAAATAGCTCATTCTTGGGGTCGCAAAGATGCTGTATTCTCAGGCTCAAGCTCCGGATCGCAAGCTTCAGAAAATGGATTATAACTCGCTTAGTTTTATAGCCAGCGCGCTAAACTTAGCAGAAATCAAAAGAGCGAAAAATTTTGGACCAGAAAACCACATAAAAATAACCAACACCACATTTCCATAGAATATTTATATGTGCCGATTTTATTGACATGTTTACATCTCATTCTATAGAATGGTCGATTGTTCTCTGTGTATCTCTCTGTTTTAGAGGTCAGAAACCAGCGATCACTTTTTGGAGGGGAACATTTCGAAATTCGTAGAAATAGGGCTGGGGATAGGATAAACAGATTTGACAGGTCATGGAGGGAATGAGGAAGAAGACAGAAAAATGGTTTTTTGGGAAACTAGAGATATTAGTCATTAGGTTAATTTCCCGCCAAGCCTCAGCTGATATCAAAAAGTGATCGACTGATAAAATGTGTAATATTCAATTTTCTACATTTTATTGATTAACAACTTTTTTGAAAAATTGATGCCTGAAGAGATAGAGACGCAGACAGTTAGAGTGTCTCACAGTCTGCGCTTCCTAATCTTCGAATAGCTATATCTTGGCTTCTAGTAAGGCTGGAACAGTGGTTTTTAGCACAAAATTTGTCAAATTCTTGCTATTTTTCAAATCTGCAACATTTTATTTTAAAAATCACTTTTTTAGCTTCACTAGAGCCCGAGATATAGCTAATTGAAGTTTAGGGGGCGCAGACAGCGAGACACTCTAACTGTCTGCGTCTCTATCTCTCTAGGGGTCGGTTTTACAAAATAGTTGTCAATTACAAAAATGAAACTCTAGTTTTGTTTAGTATATTCTGAGATTTTCAGAAAAATTCAATAAAAATTGAACCTAGTTTTCTGGGCTTCAAATTGACTGTTCGCCTTCTGACCGCCTAGGTGCCTTACAGCTTCCACCCCAGTTATCTCAGTGCTAAATTTAGCTATCATAAAGTTGTTAACTAATAAAATGTGTAAAATTGAATTTCCTACGTTTTACTAGTTTACAATTTTTTGATATCTTAATTGAGAGCCGAGATAATTAAGGATATTTGAGGTCCAAGTTAATAATCGTCGAATATCCTTTGAGACTTCAATTGAAACCGCAAATTGGAGAGTATAGGGCGAAAAAAGAAGGGTTTAAAGGGAGAAAGGGAAATTTATAATAAATGAAGATGATGATTGATCTTGACATATATATCTAGTACTATTAAAAAGAAGAAAAAAGTAATTCACTGACGGAGAAAAGAAAAAAGGGCGGCAAATGAAAGGAATTGTTGACCTCAAAAATAAGAGAGGACGAGTAAAAAAAGAAATAAATAAGAAGAAGAAGAATTGATCATTGATCCTTGAGACTTCAAAAAAAAAGACAACATAAATAACTGGTAAGCTATAGAAGACACTAGAGTTGTTTACGACCAGCTCATTTGGCATCAGTTGGGAACCAACCCCGTAGCTCAGCGGAGACTTGTACCAATTACGTGAGAAAATAGCTTGTTTTGTAGCCTTTAAAAAGTTCTATATGATCCAAATTATTTGAACTTAAAAAGTTGAGCCTGAAGCGAGTTACATAGCCGCTTGTGCTACGCGGTCGACGCCGGCTTGTACCTTAGCGGAAACAGCGCGTAGCTCAGCGATGGCTTGCTTAAAATAAATGAATAATAGCTCATTTTAAAGCCCTTAAAAAGTTCTATATAAGGTATGTTATTTAAGCTCAAAATGTTAAGTTTGAAGCAAGTTACACTGTTTCTACTGATTTAATCTGCGCGGGCGACGCAGGCCTGTGGCTTAGCGAAGACGCCGCGTAGCTCACCCATGACTTGTTCGAAATATGTTAAAATTAGCTTGTTTTAAAGCTCTTAAAAAGTTCTACATTTTCCAGTTTAGATTGTTTGAAAATTTTTATATTGAAAAAAGTTATGAGCCAAACTGTGATGAAGGTCAAAAACAATACCCAAAAGTTCAAAATTGGAGCCAAATCTCATCTATAATGTACTTCAACACCGAAAACTGTGATTCTGACCTTTTCCATATATTTTGTTTGTATGTACATATACACGAAAAACGGACAAACATTGAAAAGGGTTTTCATTGAGAGAGCGAGAGAGTAGAGAAAATGAAGAGACGCAGAGAAAGAAGAGAAAAAGATGGCGAAGCGCCAGCGGGTAAAAGAGTAAACAACTTGTTGAAGGAGAAACGAAATTTAGGGGAGAAAGGAGAAAAATAGCAGAAGAAGAAGAAGGGTTTTAAGGGAAAATTTTGAGAAGTTTGAAAAGAAAATTCAAAAAAGGAAAATCGGGATAATTTGAAATATGATATGTCGAATTGGATCCTCAAAAAACTAGGTTCAAACTTTTTCAATTTGTCTGAAAATTTCAGAATATACTAAACAACATTAGAGCTTCATTTTTGTAGTTGACACTTTTTTCTGAAAATCAAGGCCTGAAGAGATAGAGACGCAGACAGTTAGAGTGTCTCACTGTCTGCCGCTCTTACATATAACTATATCTTGGCTCCTAGGATAGCTAGAAAAATGATTTTTGCTGTAAAATAATTGGAATTGAATAATTATTAAAATTTGACACACTTTACACTAAAAACCGATTTTCTAGCGTTACTAGAACCCAAGATATGGCTATTTGAAGTCCAGTAGGCGCAGACAGTGAGACACTCTAGCTATCTGCGTCTCTATCTCTACAGGTATCAATTTTCTTAAAACATTGTCAATAGATAAATTAAAGAAAATGAAATTTCCTACATTCTATCAGTTGAAAATTTTTTGATATCTCAATTAAGAGCTGAGATAATTCGGGTCAAAGTGAAGGTTGTCTAAAAACAAGCGATCTTTTTGATTTTTGAGCTCTAAAATAGCGAAAAAAAACAAATATTTTTGGGGTCTTCCCCAAAAAAATATTTGGGGTTTTTTGGTTCTTCCAGCCGATTGAACAAATATAAAAAAGGAGACATCAACAACAGGAAGACACCACAGCTCTTTTTTTTTGGAAAACAAAAATATCCGGTTTCTAGAAGAATCTAGAATTTGAATTTCCCGCCAAGCCTAAGCTAATATCAAAAAGTTGTCAACTAATAAAATGTGTAAAATTCAATTTCCTACATTTTTGTAGTTGACACTTTTTCCTAAAAATCGACACCTGAAGAGGTAGAGACGCAGACAGTTAGAGTGTCTCGCTGTCTGCGCCGCCTCAACTTCATATAGCTATATCTTGGCTTCTAGGAAGCCTAGAAAAGTGATTTCTGGCGCAAAATGTTGCAAATTCAAAAAATAACAAGAATTGACACATTTTGCGCTGGAAACCAATTTTCTAGCTTTTCTAGAACCCGAGATATGACTATTTGAAGTTCAGGAGGCGCAGACAGCGAGACACCCTAACTGTCTGCGTCTCTATCTCTTCAGGTGTCAGTTTTTCCAAAAAGTTGTCAATTACAAAAATGAAGCTCTAGTTTTGTTTAGTATTTTCTGAAATTTTCAGATAAATCTAAAAAGTATGAAGTACTTTTGTAGGTGTTTAAAATATACCATTTTTTTCAGCTGGTATTGGCCATTTTGGTCCAAATTTCTAGGAATTTTTGACCCAAAACCTGATTTTTGACCTCCAATTTTATTATATTTTTCTTATTTCATTCATTTCCCAAAGTACCCCTTTCCAGATGTCTTTTACAACATGTTTTGATGGGTTTTCTGGACATTTTTATGACATTTTTATGACTTTTTGTTGTGGAAAAAGTGTAGCCGGAGGAATTTTTCCCTGCTGTTGACTGATTCTATTTTTGATGAGCAATTAAAAGGAGAAAAAAGAGCGGAAGGTTTTTTTTGAACCAAAAAGTAAATTTGCTGAGTCAACAGGAAACAAAAGAAAAGTGTCAATAACTTTTTTTTTGTCTTATCACTTTTTTGTCTTATCAAAAATTATCAATTTTAACGTTTTCAAGGAAAAAATGATCCAGTTTTTGTGATTTTTGTAAAATTCTAAAAATTTGGAAAAATCGGGAAAATTGGATTAAAAAGAAAGACTGAACTTCTGGACCCTTATGTGGACGTTAAAGTGGGCGGGGCTTAGCACACATGGCTAATCCCGCCCCTTTGGGAAGCTCCGCCCCTTTTGCTGAAATTTTTCAAGGAACATTTTTCAAATAAAACAAGTTTATTCAAAAAAAAAAATCGATGGAAATTAGATCACAGAGAAAATTTTTGAGATGAGATGAGATCGAAAAAAAAACCGTAGAAAAATTATTGGATCTTATATTATTTTTCCGGGAAAAAAAAACCTGGGGGGTACAGGAAGAGATTGATGGGGACAAGGGGAATTTTTTGAGAATTTTTGAAAATATGCAGTTTTGGGAAATTTCAGACAAAAATTTGGCTGAAAATTTGACTGAAAATCGGATTAAATATATTTTTTGGGATTTTATATTTTTGGAATTTTATATTTAAGATTTTTTTTTGGTATATATATTTTTCAGGAAATAAAGGTCTGAGAGCAAAATATCAGAAATTTAAAGTTTTTTTTGAAAATTTTGTATTTTTTCAAATTATCAGAGATATGGAAAAGAGACATGATAAGAAATTGATAAGAAAAGTTGAATAATTGTAGTTATGGGATTTTTAGAATTTTTGAAAATTTTTGGAATTTTGATTTTTTTTTGGGATATATGTATATATTTTTTGGAATTTTGATTTTTTTGGAACATGTGATTATTGGGATTTTTGAGAAAAAAGTTATGAAAAATATAGGATACAATTAAGACTGGGAAAATTGGAAGTTAGAAATTCTAGCCCTCCCAAGACACCGGGGATTAAGGTTCAAATTTTTGAACTAAAGGTAATTAAGTAATTAACTGGGTCGAGCCAATTAAAGTTCCAAAATATTGGAAGAGGTTCCCTCTCCCCGATTATTCTCCGTTGTTCTTGGTTGCGCCATGCTTCTGAAGTGTTGAGATCTTTCGAATTCTTGAAGTGTCGCAAAAAGGACATAAAGTGATTCGATGCGACTTTTTCCGACTGGAATATCAACGGCGTTGAGCATAATGTCGCAGTAATCCTCCAATGAGCAATCCAAATCCGCTGTTGGGAGCTGGAAGAATTTCGGGGTCAAGTTTGGCAGATACGAGGTCAGCTAGGTGGCTGAGGTTAGCGTAGCCGGCGGCCCATACTCCAGGGGTACATCAAAAGAGGGTACATCGAGGGTACATAATGCTCAGGGGGTACATTGACTGAGGGGGTACATAGCTTAAAGGCGTACATCTAGGTAATTTTCTCACTATCAGAGGCTATATCTAGCCCAATCTAAGCCTAAATGTACCAATTTCCAGGCTTAGCTACTACCTAGATATATTTTTCAGACTATGTACCCCTTCAGTCAATGTACCCCCTGAGCATGATGTACCCTGTTTCGATGTACCCCTGGAGTATGGGCCGTAGCCGGCTGCGCCGGCGACAATGACCTCCGTAGCTCAGCGAAAGCTATTCACTTCTAAACAAATGATATATCATTGTGTAGCTCTTCAAAAGTTATTTATTTAAAATTTATTTGGTCTTGAAAGCTTGAGTTTCAAGCAAGTTAAACCGCCACAACAGATTTGAGCTACGCGGTCGACGGCGACAAATGGTCGGCGACAACAAGCGGCGTAGCTCAGCTATATTTGTTTACTGCTAGTTGAATTTTATATCATTTTGAAGCTATTAAAAAGCGCTACATTTTGCAATTTAATTCATTAGAAAATGTCTATCTTGACAGAAGTTATGAGTCAAAATAGGAAGATATGGGGGATGGCGGCCACAGTCACCCAAAGCTTCGGTTGCAACAGCATAGATCAGCGAAAAATTTTTCAACAAGAGTCAAATTTAGCTTATTTTGTAGCTCTTAAAAAGTTCTATATTTTCAACTTTATTTTGGCTCAAAATATTGAGTTTGAAGCGAGTTACACCGCCACAACCGATTTGAGCTATGCGGTCGCGCCATGGGCAACAACCAACCGCGTAGCTCAGCTAAATTTGCTTATTACTAGCCAAATTATATACCAATTTGTAGATTTTGACAAGTTCTACATTTTCCATTTTACTCCATTCAAAAATATTCAATTTCAAAAAAGTTATGAGCCAAAACATGCGCTTACCGAAATTTTCTGGAGAAGCTGCTCGAATGGCGCTGGAATCTCTTGCATAACAGTCTCGGTATCAGGAAGTTTGGTTTTGAAAGCGACCGTAGTTGGTGGTTTGGACTTGTGGAGTTCCTGGAAAAATTTCAGTCTTGTAGTTTTATTGATTAGCGAGATAGCATTGCTCAAGAAGGAGGGAGCAGAGAAGCTAGAGCGGCATCTCTCGTGATTGTTATCTTTGAGCTAGGCTATCTTGGCTCCTGTAAGAGATATCAAAAAGTTGTCAACTAGTAAAATGTGTAAAATTTTCTAATTAACAGTTTGTTAGTTGACAACTTTTTAATAGCTCTCACAGGAATTGAGATAATTGACATCAAAGTGCAAGCTTTGATCTTCAAACTTGATCTTCAAGCCCAGAAGCTCAGCAGCGTAGCTCATTGAGCCTAAGCTCAGAAAACAAACCTTCACATCAGCAATCCATTTCTTAATCTGATCCGGTTTTTCATCAGCATTCTCCAAAACCTTCACCGGGACCACGTCATCCAAAATTGTCATATCCTTAACGGCACTTCTGATTTGCATCTCGACAATGGTGGCGTCACTTTGGTTGCATGGTGGCTCATCGATTTGAGTGAGACCAACGTTGTCGTCAATCTGAAATTCTTGTTAGGCTTAAATTTTTAAATATTTTGTTAGTTGAAAATTTTCTAATAGCTTTATTGGTTAGCGAGATAGCAGCGCTCATAGAGGAGGTCGCAGAGAAGCTAGATAGGCAGTTTAACTTTGAGCCTAGATAAGTTGGTTCCTGTATAAGATATCAAAAAATTGTCAACCAATAAAATATGTAAAATTTCATGCTTAGCATTTCATTAGTTGACAACTTTTTGATATCTTAAACATGAAGAAAGATAAAATGACTTGAAGTTAACGACCTGAGACCTCCTAACAGAGTGCGCAGAGAAGGCGGCTCCTATGATTTCCAACTTTGAGTTTAATTATCTCGGTTTCTATAAATGTTATCAAAAAGTTGTTAATTAACAAAATGTGTGAAATGTTATGCTTAACATTTTATCAGTTGACAAATTTTTGATATCTCTTACAGGAAGCTAGATAAATATTGTTAAAGTTGACGGCCTGAAACCCTCCCCCGACCAGACCAACCCAAACTCACATCATCTGGTCTTGGGACCTTGACAAACAAGTCGACCTCTCCCATAGCTGGAATATGCTCAATACTGAATGGACGTAATTGTGGGCGGAGCTCCACTTCCTGCGCTTTGTACGCGTCGATGAATGTCAGAACAGCAATCTCGTCCTCGGTGTAGTCTGAAGAAATGGTTGTAGTTTGTGGTTTTTGGATTACTGTAGAAAATGGATTTACCTGAATCACTCGGATTAGGATTAAAACCGCCTATCATCGTGAAGAGGTAGTTTGGAAAGCGCTACTACTCGAAATTTTTGTTTTTCCGAAAATCTCGTGATTTTCGTAAATTTTCATATTTTTCCCTAAAGTACAAAGTGAATCAGAAAGTGACAATTATGATATATGCGCCTTTAAATTCCAAGGAAAAGGTGAAAAACAAATTTCGTGGTTTGTGATCATCAAGAAAATGGTTGCGAAACGTCATTGTTTCAAAATGAGTGGTTCTAGAATCTCTGGTTGCAAAATAGCCGGTTCTAGAACGTTCACTTTTGAGACAACTAGTTGTAAAACGTCTAGTTGAAAAGTGACAGGTTCTGGAACGTCCGGTTCTGAAATGTCACAGTTGTGAAACGTCACAGTTACAAATTGATCGGTTCTAGACCGTCAATTTACAGAACGGTTGGGAAATGACTAGTTCCGAAGTGTCCAGTTTTTGAATGTGCGGTTCTAAAGCGTTTAGTTAAGAAACATTCGGTTCTGAAACGTCTGGTCACAGTATGACCAGTTCTAAAATGTCCGGTTGCATACTAGCTAATTCTAAAACGTCTGGTTGCAAAATGACTGGTTCTAGAATGTCCACTTTTGAAATGGACAGTTCTAGAACTTCTGATTGCAAAACTATCAGTTCTAGAACGTCCGGTTACAAAATGGCTGGTTCTAAAATGTCCACTTTCCTCATTGCGGGTTCTAAAACGTCTGGTTTCAAAAACCACAAGTTCTAAAACGTCCAGTACCCAAATTTCCGGTTCTAAAACGTCTAAAGGCGAATTAGTCGGTTCTAAAACGTCATGTTACGATATGAACAGTTCCCAAGCGTCCGGTTACGAAATGATTAGTTTTAGTACGTCTGAAGGCACAATACTGAGTTCTAAAATGTCTGGTTCCAAAACGTCACAGGTGCGAAATGGACATATCCCTATTCCACCCTATTTCAGCTCATTTTCACTCGTTTTTCCTCGTTTTTTCTGGAATCTTCCTAATTTTTCCTAATTTTTCAACGGATTTAACAATTTCTGGGATCCTACCATCATCATCATCCTCGTCTTCCTCATCATCATCGCTGCGATTGTCGCTGGAGTCGTCCTCGATCCTCGACGCCCTACGATACGCATTTTTGAAAGGAGCCGAGATTTTTGAGAAAAGATTTTCACTGTTAGAAGGAGTCACTTGCCTGGTGGTGGTGTCTGAAAAATGGTAATTGGGATAATTAGGACTAATTAGAGCTGAAATTTTAAAAGTGTTTTTTCACCCACTTAGCGTTAACCGATTGCGGTTAAAATTAGATAGTTGAATCGGAATTTTTTTGAAATATATGTTTCTTTTTGAATTTTCTCAAAATTCTGAAATTTACGTCTTCTGGAGACCTTCCCTGTTTTAACCTCGGCTCACTACAGTGTAGCGTGGTGGGCAGCCCACCAGCTGGTGGTGGCGCGAAAGCCCACCAAGTTATACGCCCTCCATGCTTCTCTCATCTGTGGTGTGCCATGGTGTAGTAGCTAGCGCGCTACGCTTTTGTTCTAGAGGCCGGGGGTTCGAGTCCACCTGGTGGCAAACTTTTTTTTTCTCTTTTTATTATGTTTATAGTGTTTCTAGGGGTTCCTATTAGAGGCAATTAAGCCTAATTAAGACTAACTGGTTGGTGGTCCCGTTGGTGGTGGCGTACGGGACCCCTCGTCACCACTGGTGTAGGCTGGTGGTGAGCCAAGTGGTGGTGGATGAGATGGACGACGTATGTTGATGACTGCAAAAATATAATTAGGGTAATTAAAAGTTTAAAAAAATGTATAAATTTTCAAAAAAACAATTTTTTTTTGAAAATTTTTATTTTTTGGAATTTTCAGATTTTCAGATATTCTTACCTGGATCATCAGTCAAATCCTTGAATTCGTTCTCAAATTCACTATTACCGGCAGCCATTGGGTTTTCGAGAGCCTACAATTAATTAGTAAAGAAATTGGGTTACCTGTGTTAATTGGCTCTTTAATTGGGTAATTAAGTAGTTAAGAAATTATGAGTAGGATTATAATCGAATTTACTTTACAAATGAAGTTAGACGGGCCGCCGAGCAGGCGCTCAAAACATTTTTCTTGTTTCTCTAACCACTCTCTCGATTTCCAGCACTCTCTCGCCGGTTTTATGGGTCTATAGGGATTTGGGGTTGCCATAGGCAACCGAATGAAAACAATGCAGGTGGAATTAGAATTTTTAGGCCGGAAATGTATTCATTTTTTGTATAGGAATCTTGTGATAATGGGGATTACCACTGATAAGTTATCAGAAGAGGGAAAGTTGGAGGAAAACTCGCGATTTTTCGAAATTTTCAGATTTTTCAGGATTTCAGAATGTTCTAGAATTTGAACCAACACATTTGGAAAAGATGAGAAAATTGGAAATTAAGGATTTTTTAAATTTTCAACTTTCTAATATTTTCGAAATTGAGAATTTTCGAAAATTTCAATTTGAACAATATCTGGATTTATAAACAATCGGAATTCAGAGAATCCTTTATATGGAAACCCCCGAGAATTAAGTTTTTTTGGAAATTTTCAGATTTTTGGAATTACCGCAAACACTCTAAAAGTAAGCTACCCGAACCTTTAGCTTTGAGCTTATATATCTCACTTCTTCTGAAAGATACCAAAACGTTGTCAACTAATAAAATGTTTATCATGATATCAGCAACATTTTATAGTTTACTACTTTTTGATACCGCTTACCGTAATCCAGATAAATGCGCTCAAAGTTGACAGCCATGTTGAGCCGCCGGCGGCCCGTCGCTTCTCTGCGCCCGCCGGCGCCAGCGCACCCCTACCGGCTCGCAACTTTGAAACAAATTATCTCAGTCCCTGTAAGAGATATCAAAAAGTTGTCAACTAAAAAATGTTTATCATGATATCAGCAACATTTTATCAGTTGACCACTTTTTGATATCTTTCACAGAAAATAAGATATATAGGCTCAAAGTAGGCCACAAAGAGTGTTTACGGTATTTGAAACTTTCGAATTTCCGCAAATTTTGAAAATTCAAAAATTCTATAAAATAAAAAAGTCCTAAAAATTTTTTAAACCATAAACTAAAATTATTGTTTTCTCTCCATCCATTTTATATGAAAATTTCCCCTCAACCCCCAAAAATCATGAAAATGGCACTAGAAGCTTCCGGAAAAGGCTCGGCCCCCGCATTTTGACATTTCTCCCTATTTTCTTTCCCTAGAATTTTGAAAACTAACATTTATAGACTACACAATTGAAGCTTTTCCCTAGAATTAGGAATTCTAAAATTTCGAGAATATGTAGGTTGAAATTTTCTTGTTTCAATGGTCAGCATCAAATATCTGGCTGTGAATTTCGGGAATTACAAAATTTGAAAAACCTAAAAAAACAGAAAATCCAAAATTTTCAATTAGGAGGGAAATTCGAAAGTGTGTAAAGCTCCTAGAACATTGTTATAGCAATTTTTCTCAAAACTGGAAAATTCTTAATTACCCAATTAAGAAAACTAATTAAGTACTTTGATTAACTTAATTACCCTTACCTGGATATACCGAAGAGATTCTGGAGATGGAGTCCGGAAATGCTTATTTCTTCCGTCTTCCTCCTCAGCTTGAGGTCCGCTGAAACGGACGGATCCTGGAAAAATAGTTAATTTGGGGTAACTAGGAAGATAATTAGGAAGATGATAGTTTTGTAAAAAATCCTTTTTAAAGGTTTTTCAAGGTCTAAAAATGAGAAGACTATCTTAAAATCTGTTCTGAAAATTACTGTAAAACCTGTAATAGAAGGGTCCCCTGACTCTCAAATTTGAGCCCATTTATCTCTATTCCTATGAAAGATATCAAAAGTGTGTCAACTGATAAAATGTTAATCATAATATCAGAAATATTTTATCAGTTGACAATTTTTTGATATCTTTTACAGGAATCGAGATAAACGGGCTCAAAGTTAAAAGTTAGGGAGCCCTTCTATTACAGGTATTACGGTAGATAGGACCAAAAAATGAAAGAGGAAAATGTGAAATTTGGAAAAGCTGAGAATCCAAAATAATCCAGAAATTCTAGGAAATTCAGAATTTGGAAGTTTCCAGAAAAATCAAAAAGTTCCAAATAGTTCCAAATAGTTCAGAATTCGAAGTTTCGAAATTCAAAAAATTGAAAAAAAAATTGAAGAAATCATGCAATCCAAAAATTCTTAAATTTCACGAAACCCAAAATCAGCAATTTCTGTTATTTTCATAAAAAATAATTAATGTTTACAACTTAATTTTTCTCTGAAATTCATAAATTTGTCACTTTTCTCTTATTTTTCGAAAAAAAATCCCATGAGATTTTTGATTTGTTTATAAGGTATTCATAATTATAAAGACAAATGTCAAAATTCAAATTCCCGCCCAACCACTCACGTCTTCTCTCCATATTCGGCACCACACCGTCGCCCATCACAACGTCACTATCCTCCTCAACAATATGATCCACAGATACAGTATCCGGAAGAATTCTTCTAGAAGGAAGATCGTCGTCAGACTCGTTTCGTGGCGAGACCACAACTTCTTCGTTGTGGTAGATTCCCTGAAAATTTATTTTTTTCAGCCAATTTATCTCGGTTCCTGTGAAAGATACAAAAAAGTTGCCAACTGACAAAATACTTCTGATAATATGATAAGCATTTTATTAGTTGACAACTTTTTTTATCTTTTACAGGAACCGAGATAAATAGGCTCAAAGTGAGGGGCCTGTCTATTACAGGTTTTACGGGATATTATGGAAAAAAAATTCGGAAGAAAATTCTCGAAAGAAAATCTATGGATTTGTGTTCTTGTTGTTTGTCTCTTTCTCCAAAGAAAATATTGAATTAGACAGAGGGAGTGTGCCTCGACATTAATTGTATCCCGAATTTTCCTTCCCCCGTTACTATGGGAACCCGGGGAAAGGTAAATGTCTTGCATTTATGATCATAACTTCCTTCAAACATGATATGTTTTGAAAATTTAAATTGTAAAATATAGGATTTAAAAAGTTCTAAAAAATGATATACAACACAACTATATTTAGGACACAAGAGTTTTGAGGAGAACCGGCTAAGCTGGTGGGTAGGGTGCCCGGTAGCTTGTCGTGGCGAAAAGGCTTGCGTTTAGGGTCATAATTCAAACTCAATATTTTTGTAAAATTTAACTATTAAAATGTAGAATTTAAAAAGCTCTACATATTAATATACAATTCAGCTATACACAAAACATGAGCAGCTTTAGGAAAGCCCTCGAAACTAGTGTGTCGGAAAGTTGTGAACCCGGTAGCTTGTCGTGGTGACAAGGCTTGCATTTATGATCATAACTTCCTTCAAACATAATATGTTTTGAAAATCTGAATTGTAAAATATAGAATTTGAAAAGTTCTACAAAATGATATACAATTCGACAGTTCTCAAAACATTAGCAGCTTTAGAAAAGCCGTCGAAACTAGTGGGTCGGAAAGTTGTGAACCCGGTAGCTTGTCGTGGCGACAAGACTTGCATTTAGGGTCATAACTTTCTTCAAACTCAACATTTTAAAACCCACTAAAAAGACAAATATAGAGCTTAAGTAGAACTTCAAAATGATATACAATTCGATTACATCCATGCCCCAAGCTTTTACAGTAAGACCCGGCTACACTAAAGGGTCCGAGCGAAAGAATGGTTGCCAGACTTTTAGACATTTTCAAAGCAAAATTTGGAGAGAAAGATCTTTGCCTTATCTTTTTTCAATTTCCCAAGAGTCGAAATAACAAGAAAAAGAGCAAAAAATCTGATATCATGTGACATTTTTTTTTTCAAAAATCCAAAACTGAAAATATGATAAATATAACTCTGTGAAGCATAAACATGAGTTTCTTATGCACTTTCAAGTCATTCAAGCGAAAAGCCGAGAATGTGGTTAACATGTGACATTATCTAAAAATGTGATTTTTGGAAAAAGGGAGAAAAATGGGTAGGGTATGGCTTAAAAAATGGCCTAAAAGTCCAAACTTCAGGAATCACAAATTCAGTAAGCCTATATTTTCTGAAAATACACAAAATTCCATACAAAACGGTCAAAGAACCAGCTTTCTCCGACTTCTCAAATACAAGTTATGGCTAATTGCCTTTGGAGAGAGAAAGAGAGACGCAGACAACTAGACACTCTCGTTTCTCTGCGTCTCCCTATATAACTCTGCCTAGAATAGTCGTAGAGAGTTGGTTCTTGGTTCATTTTGAAGGGAACGTTTCCCAGAAATTCAAAAAAGGGACACTCACCCGATCCTCTTCCAATCCTCGAATCTGGCTCAACGAATCTTCGGATGACTCATCGCTAATTGGAGTTCCGATTCTTCCACTTTTCGGCGCCAATTTTTGAGGGTCCGACATTTTTTGATTACCTGAAAAATAGAATAAGAAATAATATAAAAATTTTTCTAAAATAGCAAAAGAGCTCTAGAATAATCAACCCCACGCTCCGCCCACTTTTAAGGGTCTTGAATCTTAAAATGGGCAAAAAAAGGCGCTCCAAATTTTCCAAAAAAGGCTAAATTAGATTTAAAGGGATGACGGGGTGGGGGGTATCCATGGAAACAATGCTGAAGAGGAGAAAAGAGAAGAAAATGGAGCATGAGCAGGTGGTGGGAAAGGAAGAATAAGGAGAAGAAAGGTGAGCATAAAGGACAGGAGGAGATGCCAGATGGGCGGAGGATTATGTTCAGCTACGCGGTAGATCTGAAGGGTAAGATAAGGTTGTGTGCAGTAAATAAAGCAATTAAAAACGATTAGAGAGGTGGTGAGGAGAAAATTTTTGAGAATGAGCAATATAATCATAGTGGTAGATCAAACTAGAGAGAGTTTATTAGTTTCTAAAGGGGCGTCTACGAGAGTGTTAACTGTATGCTAACTTCAAACAAAAATACCTCAAATTTGGTGATAGATATCAAAAAGTGATTAACTAACAAAATGTGTAAAATTTGATGGCAAACATTTTATTAATCAAGCACTTTTTCATATCTTTTACAGGACCCGAGATAAATTGGCTTGAAGTTGACAGCCGCCGGCGGCCCACCGTCGACCTTTAAGACAAGAAGATTGTTCGGCAACCTCATACAACTCCAAATATCTCAATTCCTGTGAACGATATCAAAAAGTTGTCAACTGATAAAATGTTTATTATAAAATTTCACACATTTTATCAGTTGATCACTTTTTGATATCTTTATTAGTAGCTGAGATAATAATGGTTAAAGAAGCAGGGCTTTTTGAAGGAGGGCAATAGGGGGGGGGGTCTGTTTTTGACTCAATTTATCTCGGCTCCTCTAAGCTATATAAAAAATTTGCTAACTAATAAAATGTGTGAAATTTGAATTCCTACACTTTTGTAGTTGTCCACTTTTTTGTGAAATTGATATCTGAAGAGATAGAGACGCAGACAGTTAGAGTGTCGAGCTTAGACTTCAAATAAGTGCATTTAGACTTCTAGTGAAACTGATAGGGGCATTTTTGTTGGGAAATGTTTTGAAAATGTTCAAATTTTGGAAAAATTACATAAACTTGACACAATTCGCACTAAAATCCTTTTTCTAGCTGTACTACGAGCAAAATTACGGCTATTTGAAGTTAAAGACGCAGACAGCTTGACACTCTAACTGTCCGCATCTCTATCTCTTCAGGTGTCGATTTTCTAAAAAGTTTGTCAACTACAAAAATAAAACTCTTGTTTTGTTTAATATACTGTGAAATTTTCAAAAAAGTCTGTCAAAATTGAAAGGAGTTTTAGGCTATTGAAAAATAGGGGATTTTCAAAAAAAAAGTTTTTTGTTCAAAATAAAACATTCTCATGCTCATTTTGTGCTTCATTTATATTTTCATGATATTAGCTGCCGTCCATGTGACTCTGGGAAAATGGAAAATACTTGCAAAACCTTTTTCCAGACAACAACCTGAAAAGGATATGTGTCAACTTTGAAAGCATTTATCTGAATTACCGTAAGAGATATCAAAAAGTGGTCAATTAAGAAAATATTTGTCATAAAATTTTGTATATTTCGTTAGTTAAACGCTTTTTGATATCTTTTACAGGAGCCGAGATAAATTGGCTCACAGTTGACAGTCATAAGGAGCCGCCGGCGGCCCGTCGCCGTCCTTAAAGACAAGAAGATTGGTAGGCAACCTCACACAACTTTGAATATCTCGATTCTTGTAAACGATATCAAAAAGTTGTCAACTAATAAAATGTTTATTATAAAATTTCACACCTTTTATTAGTTGATTACTTTTTGATATCTTTTACAGGAACCAAGATATATTGGCTTAAATTTGACGGTGATTTTGGGGTTATATTAGAGTTCTATTAGAGAGGGGGCGGAGTACGGTAGCTGAAAATCCAGCAAACTTTAATTTTCAAACCTTTGACTGATCTCTAGAAAACCGAGTCCCCTAGATTATTTGTAAAATTTTTTTTTCAATTCTTTAAATTGTAAAAAAAGCCAACAAGCAAAATGGAGAATTCCAAAAACGACGAAAAAGCCAAAATCGTCCAAATTACACCAAAGGACTATCCCTATATCAAACGACCAATGGGGATTCGTTTCCGTGACGATAAACAAATTAAAAAGATGCAAACGCGCTCTACTGAACAGAATTCTGAAAATCCGGAAGCAACGTCATCGGGAGGAGATGGAGGGAGTTCTGGCAATTAAATGTAGGAATTTGTGCTGCAATTAGATTCGGGTTACTGTAGAAAAATGTTTGGGTTACTGTAGACATTAAAATAATTTTTACAGGTCTCCAATCTACAGAAACTAGTCATTGAACTACTGTGCCATTTATTGTATGATTTATGATTAAATTATAAAAATAAAGATGGTTTTATTGGAAATTTTGATTTTTTTTTAAAGTCCAGAATCTACTTTCAGAATTCCAGAATCTGAATTTCCAGATTTCCAAAAATCCCAATTTCCATTTTTCCCCTTTCCCCCTCTCCTCGCCCCGTATTCCTCCCCCACGTATACGCCCTCCCCACTCTCTCTCTCACCGCTCCCATGTGGTCTAGTGGTTAGGATTCGTGGTTTTCACCCACGCGGCCCGGGTTCGATTCCCGGCATGGGAAGTTTCCTTTTTTTTCTTTTTTTTCTCTTTTTTTTTGGGGTCCTGAGATAAGATCAGTTGAAGATCTAGGGCAAAGATAAAAGTTTGTGTATAAAAGAGGGGGAATCAGAAGAAATAAACCAGTTTTTCAAAAATCTTCAAGAAAAGAAATGCTCCACAAAACGACCTTGCTCTTTTTGGCTCTTGCACTGATCGCTGTAGCTTTTGGAGAAGATAATGATGGTGGACCTGGGGCAGCTAAATCAGTTGTACAGACAGGAAATTTCACAGCTGTGGAAGATATGACAACAACAACCAAGGCTAAAAGTACAGCAACTTTTGTGAAATATGGAATTGGTGGGTTACTGTAGAACTACCTGGATCCTTCAAGATCCTTCTCTGTCAAAAGGGTTCTGAGAAATTGATATAGTTATGACGGGTTTTGAAGAGTTTTCATAGTGATAACTCTGATAAAATAAAATCGAAATTTTGAAATTCCAGGTGCCTCATTAGTCCTTCTGGCTGCTCTCTGAGCCCATCCCATCCACGCGGCCACTTGTAATTGATAGAATCCATACTTGATACAAATACACTTGACATAATTAAATAAAGATTGTGAATATGTGGAATTTGCTGTTTTTTTTCCTTCTTTTTTTCGTTGATAAAAACTTTGGTAAATAGAAGTCGATTCAGGAAAACTGGAATATCTCAAAAACTAGCAAAGTGTCACAAATTAAATAAAATGCAAAAGAAAGAGTATAAAAATTTTCATATTTTGCTAGTTCACAGTATTTTATTAGCATGAATGGATCGGGAGATAAAATGGCGTTTTTTTATGTCCAATGATAAGATCAGTTTAAGATCTGGAGCAAAGATAAAAGTCTGTGTATAAAAGAATTGGGATCAGAAGGAAGAAGTCAGTGTTTTTTCAAACATCTAAAGCTTAAAAGACAAGGAATGCTGAATAAAACGACCTTGCTATTTTTGGCTCTTGCACTGATCGCTGTAGCTTTTGGAGAAGATAATGATGGTGGAGCTGGGGCAGCTTATAAAGCAGCTACTGGGAGTGAGTCAATCGATGCGATGGATATGATAGAAAGAATCAATTACAGCAAATACGTCATATGTAGTAAAAATTAAACCAACCAAGGCTCCCAATTCAGCACTTTTAGTGAAATATGGAATTGGTAGGTTCCTCTAGATTTTCAAAAAGCCAATCAAATTTCCGGAAATTTTGAGTTTGTCTTACTTTGGATGCTCCAATAGATCGAAACCTTATATCTTTATTTGAACCAATTTTTCTTGTTTTCTGTTAACGATAGCAAAAATTTGTCAACTACAAAAATATTTGCCATAAAATTTTACACATTTCATTAGTTGACAAATTTTTTATATCTTTTATAGGAACCGAGATAAATTAAGTCAAAGTTGGCACCTATTAAGAGCCGCCGGCGGCCCGCCGCTCGAGGAGCTAGAACGGCGACCCACCCCACCAAAATTTGATATATCTCGATTTCTGTGAGAGATATCAAAAAGCAATCAATTGATAAAATATTTATCATAAAATTTTCTACATTTTATCAGTTGACAATTTTTTGATATCTTTTATAGGAATCGAGATAAATTTGGTCAAAGTTGACAGATTTTTAAATTTTTTAATTTTCAGGTGCCTTATTGGTCCTTCTGGCTGCTCTCTGAGTTTTTCCTCTACAGTACCCAGGACATTTACGAATGGCAGCAAACAATCATAACTCTAAATAAAGATTTTTCAATTTTTAAAAAACTTTTATTCAATTCGTCACATTAGTTGGAAACACACTCATTCGTCTTGTATCCCACATTGTGGATTTTTTCAGGGATTCTAAATTTTTGGATTTCCCAAAAATTGAAAGTATGAAATTTCGATAGGGTTTGTGGATGATTAAAACGACGATAGTGGAGAGGAATCCATGAAGAGAGGCATGGAGAACGGCAAAGTTTGTGAGAGCTGGAATTAGAAAATTTGAAAAAGTTTGAAAAAAAATTTAAAAAATTATTTAATTTTTACCTTGATTATAATACCCTGTAACCACTGAAAAGACCATAAAAACAAAAGAAGGCATGAGAAACATAACAGGAATTGACACTTGTAAAATGATACTTCCAAAAAATGCGATTTGTAATTTTCGAGTCTTTTTCGATGTGAATCCATGAATTGATAAGAATAGATAATATAAACAACAAAACATAAAGAATAGCATTTGACAAATTTCGAAAAGTACTCCTAAAGCTGTGATAAGGGCTAGAAATGTGATATAGTTGTCGTCGATGCATAGGACGAATAATTCGTCGGCCTGGAAAAATTTATTTTATACTGTTTTGTAGAACTTTTGAAGATCTACATTTTACTTTTTGAATTTTGAAGAAATATGGAGTTTGAAGAACGTTATGACCACAAACGCTAGCCTTGTCGTCAGGATAAGCTGTCTCTCCTGACCCTCCTTTCTAGCGCTGTTTGTACAGTAGAGCGCATTTGGCAAGCAATCATGTTTTATAAAATTTTGCAGAATTTTTTGAGATCTACATTTTACTTTTTGAATTTTTGAAAAATGTTGATTTTGAAGACATTTATAAGCTTTTTTGTAAAACAAATTTATTTTTCAAAAAAAAAAGTTTTTTTTTCAGTTTTTCGAATTTTTGGGATTTAGTCTAATCTATTTTTCCTATTTTTATACACATCTTGACCGAAATTTTACGCTGATTTCAAAAATATAATTTTTATTAAAATTGGATAGAAACTATCAGAGTTATGATAGGATTAACAAAGGCCTCGTCGTCTGGAGAAGCTGCGTTCCTCCGACTCACCTGTTTGAAGTCTTCTGTGCGGTAGAGCGCATTTGGCACATTGTTGAATTTTATATTATTTTGTAGAACTTTTCAAGATCTACATTTCACATTTTGAAATTTTTAGAAATTGTGAGTTTGAAGGAAGTTATGAACTTTTTAACAAGTCATCAGTAGACGCTGCCTTCCCTCGACTCCCTTGTTTGGTGTCTTTTGTGCGGTAGAGCGCATAATACAAAATATTGATTATATATTTTTTTGTAGAACTTTTTAAGGTCTATTTTTCACTTTTTAAATTTTTGAAAAATATTAAATTTGAAAAAAGTTATAAGCTTTTTTGTAGAACAAGTTTTTTGAAAACTTAAATTTTTTTTCCAAATTTGGATCATAAAATCAATAAAATTAATAAACCAATTACCTTGAAAAAGTCCTCTGTGGGACATGGAATATCCTTCAATATTTCCATCATTGCCATTTTCTGATCTTCCGGAATAAATAGAAAAATCGCTAGCGAATAAATAAATGCCAAAATTATCCTAAACGAATAATATAGGATTTTAGTACATTTTCGAGAAATACGGAATCGATTCGATGGAATCGAATTGTGTCGATTTTCCAGAAGAATTGTCATGGACATTATCATTACTGCAAAAGTTCAGAATTTCAGAATTTTAGGATTTGAAAGAATTTAGGATTACAAAAACATGTATTACCTACCATAAATACTCATAATACCTAACCAAATTTGTACGGGAATGGGTACACCTAGAAAATGTAATAATCCGACTGGAAATCCAGCAACAGCTGGAAAAATGAGGTATGGGGTGATGAGGACCGAGAGAAGGATATCCACTAGGCTGGACCTGAAAAGAAGGGACCATTGGATTTTTGGCCGCGTGGAAGTTATTGATTTTTATGGCATAATTAAGACATTTCAAAGATCTATTTTTTACAATTTGAATTTTTTAAAAATATGGATTTTGAAGAAAGTTATGATCCTAAACGTTAGCCTTGTCGTCAGGAGAAGCTAGCTTCCCCATCCCTCCTCTTTGGAGTCTTCTGTGTGGTGGAGCGCATTAGGTAAAAATTTGAATTATGTATTATTTTGTAGAACTTTTAAAGTCCTACATTTTGCTCTTTGAATTTTTGAAAAATGTTGATTTTGAAGAAAGTTATAAGCTTTTTTGTAAAACAATCAAAAAAATTTTCAATTTTTAGAATTTTTGGAATGTAGCCTTATTAGCCATTTTTTGTATCTTCTAGATCGCGTTTGATAGGTAATTAATTTTTATATCATTTTGTAGAACTTTTCAAGATCTACATTATCCTTTTTGAATTTCCAAAAAATATTGATTTTAAAGGAAGTTATGAGCTTAAGCGTAAGCCTTGTCGTCAGGAGAAGCTTCCTTCCCCGACCCTCGTGATTGGCGTCTTCTGTGCGGTAGAGCGCATTTGTTAACCAATTGAATTTTATATTATTTTGTAGAACTTTTCAAGGTCTACATTATCCATTTTGAATTTTCAAAAAATATTGATTTTGAAGAAAGTTATAAACTTTTTTGTAAAACAACTTTTTTTTGAAAATTATTTTTTTTTGCAAATTTAAAATCTTTTTTCAAAAACCCACCAAAAATGCAAATTGAACAGTGGCCATCGATAAAAAGTCATATAAACCGGTGTCTTGAATAGAATACAGTAACCACCGAGTAGATGAAACGGTAGCACAACTACCGTAATCGAATGAGAGGTGAATGCTAATCCTTGCCAAGTACACAGAAAATTGTCACACTTCTGGCATTTTGTGTAGTTTGTAGTGTAGTAATCGTGAATGGACATTGCTTCTGGAATTCGAGAATTTGTATTTGAAAAAAAATTTGAAAGAAAATTTTTCTGAAAAAAAAAAGAAATTTTTGACAGACATCACTTTTTCTGTCCTAATCCAAATCTCATAAAGTTATAATTTAATTCAGATACATAATAAATTTTTTACCTAATTCAATATTCCAGAGACAAAAAGTGTTTTTTTTTCTGAAAAAATTTTTTTCAGTAAAAACTAATAAATTATGCCAAAATTAAGTTCAAAGATGAGAGCAGGTGCAAATTTTGAGCTTTTTCCCTAAAATTTTAAATGAGAAACTTGTTCTAGAATTTTTCAATTTTGCAAATTTCGGAAAATTATTTTTTTTGAGAAAAAACACGAATCGACATTTTTTAACACTTCATTCAAAACAAAAAAATTGAGATATAAATCCAAAATTTTCAAGTTAATTGATCAATTAAATCAGAAGCTAATTGACCAGAAATCTCTGGGACGAAAACAAAAACAAGAAAAACACTTGTAGCTCGTTTTGCTCCTCTGTCTTTGACCTCTTATACCTGACGAACCATTTCTGCTATCAAAAACTTGTCAACTGATAAAATGTGTAAAATTTTATGATCTATATTTTTGTAATTAATAAAAAGTTTGTAAATTTTTCGGTTTTCGAGATATTTCAACTTTTCTAAAATCGTCTCCGATCTGTACCTCAACTGGTACTTGTTGGCAAACAGGCTTTTTTAAACTTCCGAATAGAAAATCAATAAAAAAGTTTATTAAAAAGAATAAGAAGAAAAAAGAAGAATCAAGTTTATGGGCCATGGAAGAGTTTAGAGAGCAGCCAGAATGACCAATAGAGATCCTGAAAAAACCAGTATTGTTTTGTAAAGCTAATTTTTCTCGTTTTTTGTAAAAGACATCGAAAAGTGATCAACTGATAAAATGTTGGTCATAAACTTCTACACATTTCATTAGTTAATAATTTTTTGATATCGTTCACAAGAATTGAGAAAAAATTGAGTCAAAATTGACCGGTCAATATCATTGGATTTTCTTTCAAACTCACCAATTCCAAAGTACATGAAATCAAAATTGGCAGAATTGGTTTCAGTGGTTTCTACTGGTCTTCCTGTTGATGGTAGCGCTGGCGTTGACTGTGGCGGTGTCGCTGGTGTTGGACCACTTGGTTTATTTCGATTTCTTTGCCAAATCATTGGAAAGTTGTTTGGTAGACCATATATCACATCCGGACTAGGAGGTTGATATGGTGGTAGCTGGTACGGTATCTCTTTTGGACGATGTGGTATCGGGTCCAAGTTCGGTCTGAAAAGTAATGAATTATCTTCCTTATATATATATGAAACGCAAGACGCTGATGTTGGCCCCCTGGCAGTTTGTGGATTTTTGGGTTTTCAAGGAAATTTCGGCTGCCGCCAAAACTGAACCCGTGGCCTTACTCCCCCGGCTGCGCATGCATACAGTTGCGCCACACGGCAAGATTGGAGAAAGAGCCATGTTCTACTCCTTGAGAAAGAAAAACCGAACAGTGAGGAGCGGAGCCACGAGCCAGTAAAAAATTAGAAAAACGCGCCGAAGGCGTACCAGCCAGCTTTTTGAAGGGCCCGAGGGCGCGGGACAAATCCCCGCCCCTTTGCCAACACTAGAAAATTGTACATACGGGATACCACCGGAAAAGTAGGCAGAAACGAGTGAAACAAGAACCAGGAAGACAAAAACAGACGTTGGACGGATCATTGGATGATTCGAGAACTCAACGAATCCACAACTCCCTCATATTCAAGATAACCTAGACCACTTCCCCCAGATGTCATTGTCAGATCAGTCAGTTAATTTTTTATTCAAGAAAAAATTTTTTCACGTAATTTTTATTGATGTACATGAAAATGACCTAGAACTTTCAATTATGGCTTTTTTAGAGGTTTCCAGAGGCAGGTCCACATCCCTCGAAAACAATTTTACAGGCTAATTCAAGCGATATTAGTCTGAAAAAAGTATAAAAACACAAAATTTAACATAATCAAAATCTTTATTCATTATGTCAAGTATGAAGTATGGATTCTATCAATCATGAGTGAACGCCTGGATGGGACAGGTTCAGAGAGCAGCCAGAAAGACCAGTGAGGCACCTGGAAATTTGAAATTTAGGGTTACTGTACTAGAAATTCTGGAAACGTCCTATCAAACATTTGACTGAAATAGAACCTACCAATTCCATATCTCACAAAAGTGGCTGAACCTTTGACGGGGGTTGTTCGGAAGTCTCCGCCTACAGTCGTTGTTGCTTTTTCGCCTTCATATATATCATATCATTCTTATAACCAGCCTGTTTGCCGCGCCTCCGGCGCTACAAACAGATGGAAATAACCTTTTTCTTTTACTGTTCGTCGCTTCGCGACTCACTCTTTTTTAAAGGTCACGTGGATCTATATTTTATTTTCCAGCTTTTCAAAATTTGCGGACAGAGCCACAGAGAGAGAAACAAAGAGACGCAACTTCATTTATTTATTACCAGCCTGTTTGTCGCGCCTCCGGCGCTTCAAACAGCTGGCTGGTGCGCCTTCGGCGCGATTCGATCTAGTTTTTTTTATCGTCGCTTCGCTCCTCTTTCTTTTTAAAAGGTCACGTCAAAATATATTTGATTTTCAAGCTTTTCAAAAATGTGCGGACAAATCCACAGAGAAACAGACGCAACTTCATTTATTTATTATAAGAATGATAAGAATGATAATTAAATGAAGTTGCGTCTCTTTCTCTGTCAGTTTGTCCGCACATTTTTGAAAAGCTTGAAAATTAAATATAGATTCACGTGACCTTAAAAAAAAGTGAGTCGCGAAGCGACGAACATTAAAAGAAAAAGGTTAATTCCAGCTGTTTGAAGGGCCAGAGGCGCGGCAAACATGCTGGTATATATAAAACGCTAGAGGCGTCTGTCCGTCCCGGTGTCCGTCTGTCAACTTTTGAAAAACGTGGAAAATAAAAATAGGTTTACGTGATCTTTTTCAAAAAATTAGGAGCAGAGCGACCAATCAGTAAGAAAATTGATTGAAACGCGCCGAAGGCGCACCGGCTTGCTGGTATATCATATACGGCTTCAAGTCTACTTCTAGCTTCCTTCTCTTCCTTTTGTGGTTCTGCCTCTTCTGGTTCTGGTTCTGGTTCTACTGGTTCTACTGGTTCTTCTGGTAGTCCTCCAGGAGCAGTGACTCCAGAAAACCATCCTCCATGAGTTGTGGCTTCAGGAACACGATACCAAGTGACCCCAAAGCGTCCATGACTAGTGACCCAACCGTCTTCTCCAAAAGCCACGCCGATTAATGCAACAGTCAAAAAGAGCAAGGTCGTTTTGTGGAGCATTTCTTGCATGAAGATTTATGAAAAATACTGACTTCTTTCTTATGGTTCCCCTTCTTTTATAAACAAACTCTTATCTTTGTTCTAGATCTTATCATTGATCACGTAGCTCATGTACTCACCTGTTTTTGATCCCTTATATCTCGCGAACCATTTATTCTAACAAAAGTTTGTAAACTAACAAAATGTGTGAAATTTTATGCTCTTTATTTTTGAAATTTACAACTTTTTGTTGGATCAAATGGTTTTTGAGATATTTTAGTTTCCCTGTATTGTCCTTAACTTTTCTCTGAACCCTTGTCCTGAATAGTTCTAAAATCGTCCTCATGCTTTATAGACTTCGTCCAAGGATTTTTCTGATAGTTCAAGAATAAAAAAAACAATAATTTTCACATAATCGTAATCTTTATTCATTTATGTCAAGTGTATGTGTATCAAGTATGGATTCTATCAATACAAGTGGCCGCGTGGATCGGATGGGCTCAGAGAGCAGCCAGAAGGACCAATGAGGCACCTGGAAGTTTGAAATGTAGGGTTATGGTACTAGAGTTTCTAGAAAAAATTTCCGCAAATTTTAAGCAAAATTTTCCCAAGAACCCCATGGATTGAATTGTCTAGAAGGACCATTCCTTTAACACGGGTGATTACAATTTTCAGACTTTCCAGAAGAACCTACCAATTCCATATCTCACAAAAGTTGCTGAACTATTTTTAGCTTCCGTTCCGCTATTTGGTTCTTCTGGTCCATTCACAGTCACAGCTGATCTGCGTTCTTCCATTATAGCGTCCTGATGTGATCCACGAGCAGAAATTCCTATGCCACCATCTCTACCTGATTTGGCTTTATCAGAGGATCCATGATCCCCAGCTCCACCATCATCGTTTCTAGCTTCAACAACGCTCCCAGCTCCACTATCTTCTTCAAAAGCCACGACGATTAATGCAAGAGCCAAAAAGAGCGAGGTCGTTTTGTGGAGCATTTCTTGTCTTATGAAGATTTTTGAAAAACACTGATTTCTTCTTTCTGTTTCCCTTCTTTTATACACACTTTCTTATCTTTGCTCTAGATCTACAACTGATCTTATCACATGACCTAAAAATAAGAAAAAAAAAGAAAAAAAAGGAAACTTCCCATGCCGGGAATCGAACCCGGGCCGCGTGGGTGAAAACCACGAATCCTAACCACTAGACCACATGGGAGCGGCGAGAGAGGGAGTGGGGAGGGCGTAGAGGAGGGGGGAGGAAAGTGGGGCGACGAGAGGGAGAGAGTAGAAATTTAGGAATTTTCAGAAATCTGAAAAATCAGATTCCAGATTTCTGGAATGAGAGGTTCAGAATCCCTGAGGATATGTCAATTTTCTATGTTCTTGGCTGAGCTAGACGGGTTAAAAGCTTCTGATGGAAATTTAGATTACTGTAGAAAAGAAAAGGAAAAAAAACACATCATAAAATTCTTTATTCGTTCTGTCACGGGTTATAGTTGGTATGTAGTGGACGCGTAGATGGAACGAGCTCAGAGAGCAGCCAGAAGGACCAATGATGCACCTGGAAATTAGAATTTTAATTTTGAAACGAAAAATTTTTTGGCATCTTAACGTTAAGCCGATTTATCTTGATTCCTTTAAAAGATACTGAAATTTTGTTATCTAGTAAAATATTTGCCTTTAAATTTTACACATTTTATTAGTTGACCACTTTTTGCTATCTTTTACAGGAACCGAGATAAATTGGCTCAAAGTTGACAGCCGCCGGCGACCCGCCGCTCAGCTGCTCGCCTTGAAGGGCGCCGGAGCGACCTCATACAACTCTATATATCTCGGTGGCTGTAAAAGATATCAAAAAACAATCAACTAATAAAATATTTTTTATAAAATTTTACACATTTTGTTAATTGGAAAATCTTTGCTATTTTTCACAGAAACCGAAATAAATGGCTCTAAAAACCTACCAATTCCATATCTCACAAAAGCTGCTGAACTGGTTTCACTGGTTGCTTCAGCTTCCAAATCTGGCTCTTCGGTTCCCTCTGGTTTTTTGAGTTCTGCAGTTTTTGGTCTGCTCGTTACGGCTGGTTTTTTGGGTTCTAGTTTCTTTGGTTGTGTCACTATGACCTCTGTAGTCGGTGGGTCAGTTGGAGCATCGGTTACTGTAGTCGGTGCGTCCGTCGGTGCGTCTGTCGGTGCTTCTGTCGGTGCTTCTGTCGGTGCGTCTGTCGGTGCTTCCGTCGGTGCTTCTGTTGGTGCTGCAGTCTCTTCTTCCGTTGCTGCAGTCTCTTCTGTAGGCTCTGTAGGTTCTGCTACAGTAGTCTCCTCTTGTCCATAAGCGACAGCGATCAGTGCAAGAGGCAGAAAAAGCAAGCTTGTCTTGCGGAACATTGTTTTGTTTTCTTAAAGAAGCTCTCCAAAGTCTAATTTTATCTAATTTGTTCCTCCTTTTATAATGCAGCCTCTATCTTTGCTCCAGATCTTTATTTGATCTTATCATTATGTCCAAAAAAGCAAAAAAAAAAAGAAAAAAGGAACTTCCCATGCCGGGAATCGAACCCGGGCCGCGTGGGTGAAAACCACGAATCCTAACCACTAGACCACATGGGAGCGGCGAGAGAGGGAGTGGGGAGGGCGTATAGGAGGGGGAGGAAAACGGGGCGAGGAGAGAGGGCAGGTGGAGACGGGAGAGGAAAACATACAATCTGAGATTTTGAAGTTTGGATTTCTAAAAGATTCTAAAGCGTGCAGAAATGATGAAGCATATCGAATTCAGAGGAAATGTAAAAATTAACGAATTTTAGGTTTTAAAAAAGTAATAAATTTCAGTCGCGATACTCTACAAACATCGATTTCTTCACAATTGTGACATCTCCATCAAACCATTCTTTCGACAGATTCCCATCTTCTTTTGGAGCATTCGTCAGGGAAATTCGGATTCTGGTTTTGGCTTCTGGGTCATATTGGAATCCTTCACAACTGATTTCGATGATCTTATTGCTTTTTGCATTGATAGTTCCGATTGTGTCCTGGAATTTGATCAGTTTGTTTGACCCTAATTATCTTGGATATTGTTAACGATATCAAAATTTTGTTAACAAATAAAATGTGTAAAAATTTATGATAAACATTTTATTAGTTTACAAAATTTTGACATCTCTTACAGGAATCGAGATAAATTGAGTCCAAGTTAGCGGCTAGGACCTGCCACCTGTCGTCCCTGCCACTTCTTTGACCTAATTATCTCGGCTAGTAATGAAGATGTAAAGAAATTTAAAATTAATAAAATGTTTAGCATAAAATTTTACACATTTTATCAGTTAACAAATATTTAATATCGTTTACAGGAGCCGAGATAAATTAGGTCAAAGTCTGAGCGCGCCACATGTCCTCTTTTTAGATACACCGCCTCTTTGACCGTAATTATTAGGGTGTTCCATAAGTTTCTTCCGATTTTGGGAACATTTTTGATCAAATTTTTCTCAAATCAGAGGGGGCTAGATTAATCAAAGTAATGTTCATGAGCATCGATAGTTGTCTGGTAACACTCTGGTAATTTCTTGATTCCATCGGCCCAGAACGAGGAGAGTTGCGATTGGAAAAGTGGGTAAACTCCTTTTTTGGGTCATTTTTTCGATTTAAGTTTTTGCTATCAAGATAACGTTTAAAAGCCCCAAAAGTTTATTTATCTGAAAGAGCAAGATCCGGAGAATACGACGGATGCAAAAAAAAAGTTCAGCCAAACGAAATGATTTTTTGTCTGTACCCTCTAACCATGGGCGATCTTGCATTGTCGCGCTGGAAGTGAACTTTGGTTTTTTCTCCTTGTTTTGATTTGACTGCCAAACTCAATATTTCTAATTAGGAACTATACAAGGCGGCAATTATAGTGGTACCTACATCTAAAAGTTCCCAGACTCCCATCCTTTGAAAGACCACCAAATACATAGCTCCCCCTTTTCAAGTAAAATTTGGGTTTCAGGACGTCCAGAGCTAGTTTTTCTTTGTCAATAAACTAACCCTTCTGCGCATTGATAGAGCAGCTTACCCACTTCTCATCTACAGTAATTAGATCATTCACCCAACTGAACGTATGAAGAAATGATAGGTGGAACATGCTCATATCCACATGGCGATCCATACCAAAGTCCTTCAAAAAATTAGGTACGAAATGGCCCAGTTCTTGAAGTTGCCAAGAGGCTTCAATCCTGTCACAATACTTGGCTGACTAACTGACAATGCCTTTGACATTTTACGAGTGGTTTGAAACAGATCGGTTTCAATAGGATTCTTCAAGATGTCCAAGTCCAACTTTCGGACACATCTACGTCTTCGGATTCTAAATTATTGGCTTTGAATCGATCGGTCCAATGCTTGATGGTAAAAACAATAGGAGATGGTTCTTCATCTATTTCTTTTATTTTCTTCTGAATATCATGGTTTTCAAAACCAGAAAGGAAAAAAAATAAAATGCGATTTTGAAAGTATTGATGGTGAGGGATGGAAGCAAGCGCCATGCTCGCGAGCGACAAGAAGTAGGAATGAGGCAAAGTATGTGTGGCAAGTCCGTGAGATACTCTATCTAACAAAAAAACATCCGCCTAGAAAAACAGTCCCACTGGCCAGATATGAGTTCTCAAAGTTGAGCATTCAAAATCGGAAGAAACTTATGGAACAACCTAATATCTAGATTCCTGTTAACGATATCAAAAAGTTGTGAACTGATAAAATGTTAAGCATAAAATTACACAAATTTCATTAGTTGATAACTTCTTGCTACCTTTTACAGGAATCAAACTATACTCACCTCAATTTTCAAATGCTCCGGACTCCCATCCACTTCAATCTTATACGCAACTTTTGCCCAAAACAAATTTCTGATTCTGAACCGCCCAACTGGATTCAAGTCAAATGGAGCACAGAAGACAACCGCTGAGCGTGGCTCGAAAATAATTTCCTTCTTTTTTAGGTCCCGTAACCCCTGAAGTTCATGAGTTGATGGTTTGATGTCCACGATTTGGACGTCGGGGTCTTCTGGAGAGTGGATTTTCCGGGTTGGGTATGGAATGGGAAGATACGGTTTTGGAAGAAATTGAGCAAGTTGAGGAGATTGCATTGGAGTCAATTGTGCAGCAAGAATTGGATTTGGAGCAGTAGAAATCAGTGGTCCGGAAAGTGGCGCATTGAAATCTGGAACTAATTTATTGCTGAGTAGCTGGCTATCGCTAAACTTCAGATATTCGAAAAAAAACTAGTTACCTTGATGGTTACGGTTGTTAACTTGGATGTTCAACTCAGAAATGTAGCGATTTCGAACTGGTCGTTCAGCTGATTCTTCTGAAAATCAAGTATTACTCCAGTGGAGTTTCTGCATTTTGAGCTCAATTATCTAGCTTCCTATGAATGCTATCAAGAAGTTGTCAACTGATAAAATGTTTGCCTTAAAATTCTTCACATTTCATTAGTGCTCAAGTTTCTGGTATTTTTTAAAGGAACCAAGATAAATTAGGTCAAAGTTAAGAGCTGAGAGAGCCATCGCTCTAGCTTCTCTGCATCCTACTCTTTGAACGTTGCTCTTGAAAATTATTATTTTTTTGATTTTCCGAAAGATCATGTTCTATTCAGTGTACCCAAAAAATTTCAGCATTCTAGCTCGATTTTCAGCTGAGTTACATCCATTTGAAGTTTTGACCGACGAGATAGCATGAAGAGAAAAGAGGGCGCAGACACTCTAGCTTCTCTGCGCTCTCCTTTTTCTGCACGCTGCCTCGCCGGACAAAACTTCAGGTTGACATATCTCCGCTCCCAGAGCAGCTAGGATCTCGATTTTTCGATAGAAATGTGTGAAAAACTTACCGTAATCCGATTGAACGGTTTCTTCATTTGCCACTAACATATGTCCTTCTTTCTCTAAACGTTCTTGAAGAAATCGCTGAATGGCATCTCCTAAAACTCTTTTTGAAGAAAAAAAAAGGAAATTTTTGAACTTACTATGATCATTTTGGAACGAATCTTGAATATGCCCATTCACATTTTGGAGATCCACTTGGTTGAAATTTTGGGTTTTTGGAAGTTGAAGTTCCGACGGATCAGTAGGACTTGGATTTTGATTTATGAAATAGCAAAAATGCTGCTGATATTGGTTAGTGAGGAACTTGTGGGACACATTGAGAGGTGTCTCTTGGCTAAGGCGTTCGTCTGGAAATGGCGAAATCATGGGCCCTTGACTATTGACTCCTAGAGGATTAAAATGCTGCGAATTCAATTGGGGTGACGGGAGCGGTGGATGTACTGAAAGTTTATGTACTTTTGTGTAATTAAAAATTAATTAAGTCCTAACCATGCTGAATTGTGGCTTGGAATAGTGAAGGTTGAGGGACAGCTTGAGGCTTCAGTTTGTTTCCTGAATTAAAATTTTTTACCCAGAAAAAATTTTGGTATTTTACTTTGTAACTTCTGAGCAGCTACGCGCTCTTGATCTTTTCGAAGTGGCAAAACCCTGATTGAGTGATCATTGCTGTACGGTACTCCAACCATGTGTGGCGGGCCATGAACTGAAATTTCTAAATTGAAAAGAAACTTTTCCCCACATTTCTGTCAGAAAATCAACTTCCTAGCTGCTCTGGGAGCCGAGATACGTTGATTTAAAGTTTTGGCAGCGAGATAGCGGGCGGCGGAAGGAGGGCGCAGAGAAGCTAGAGTGTCTGCGCCCTCCTTCCTCTGCATGATGTCTCGCCGCAAACTGCAAGAGAGGCTGTAACTCGGCTGAAAATCGAGCTAGAAGGCTGAAATTTTTTGAGCGCACTATACAGAACGCGGGAAAATCGGAAAAATTAAAAATCCTTTAAAAAAAACTAACCATTTCCAACAGTTCCTGGGACCAATTTATTTGTTCTTGGTATTGAACAAAGTTCTGCGATTCGCTTTTCTGGAAATATTTTTTAAAAAAACCTTCAAATATCCTGAAATTATTTAAAATACCTGTTAAATTTGCTAAATTTTCCAAAGCGGAGCAATTCGGTGATAAAGTTGGAGGAGAATGTTGTGATGCTTCTGGAAAGTTCAATTTATCTCGCTTCCCAATAAAGATACCAAAAATTTGTCAACTGATAAAATATTTATCATCAATTTTTACACATTTAGTCAGTTGACAACTTTTTGATAGCTGTATTGGTTCGCGAGATAGCAGAGCTTAAGGAGGAGGGGCACGGCTACAATAGCTTTTAACTTTGAGCTTAATTATCTCAGTTGCTATAAAAGGTATCAAAATTTTGCAAACTGATAAAATGTTTAAAATTTTACGATAAACATTTTATCAGTTGACTGCTTTTTGATATCTCTTGTAGGTGCCGAGATAATTGATCTTAAACCTACCTTCCACAGCTTTGCGAGCAGCGACATTCCGGTTTCCATATCTTCCCATTGGTTCTGAAAATTTTTGAATATTCTGTTTTTTACGATTTCTTTAACTAAAGCTAAAAAATCCGGTTCTGGAAGATTATTGAAAAAGTTGAAAAATTCGAAAAATGTTCTAAATTTGCAAAAAAAAGTTTCCGACTCACCCATTCCAATTGCAAAGCACTTATCCATTCTGCATTTTTTGCAACTTCGAAAAGTGCCAAATGACTGACAAGAAATGTCATTGTGACACTCGAGTATGTCTTTTTTGGAACGGTTTGAGCTGAAAATTCGGATTCAAAATGGCTGAAAACCTCAAAAACTCTAAAAAAATTGAGGCCATTGTTGAGGCGTCTAAAAATCTACTTTAACTTTTTGGAATTGTTTCGAAAATTTCAGAATATATAGAACAAAACTAGAGCTTTAATTTTGTAGTTGACAACTTTTTGATGCAAACGCGCTCTAGCGAGATACGTCTACTTGCGGCGCCACCTAGGAGGGAGGAGGGTGGTGGGTGGGTGCAGCGCGGGCTTCCAAGCGTCATATCTCGCTAGAGCGCGTTTGCACAAAAAAGTTGTCAACTACAAAAATAAAGCTCTATTTGTGTTTAGAATACTCTAACATTTTCAGAAGAATCTAAACAAGATAAAGTTATTTTGTAGCTCTTTGAAAAAGGCGACTATAACCCACCTGAAAAACGAGGAGCACGACCGGCATACCATCTTTCCATATCTTCTAGTAGCGCCTGATTTTGTACAAACTTCGCAGAAATGATTGAAAACTCCCGTTTGACCTGAAAATTTGAAAAAAAAATATGAAAATTAAATTTTTTTTTTTAGAAAATTCCAGAAATCCAAGAATTACGATTACCTTCAATCATAGCGGGTTGTTCATAAATATTTTTCATTTTCTCGATATAATTTAGTCGAAGAAACTCAGCATCGATTCCTGAAAATTTGGGCGAACTTTCATAAACAATTTTTTTGAAATATCTGCATTTTTTTCCCAAAATTTCAAAAATTCGTACTTATCATTCCGACTGGTCCCTCGAAATGCAACTCCGGTGGGCTAGAACAATCTTTCTCAGACATTTCCAAGTTTTTCGGTGTTGAAACCTAAAAATATGATTTTAAGATTTTCGAAAATTTTCTGAATTTTTAGAATTTCAGAATTTCAGAATTTCAGGATTTCAGAATTTCAGAGTTTCAGAATTTCAGAATTTCAGAATTTCAGAATTTCAGAATTTCAGAATTTCAGAATTTCAGAATTTCAGAGTTTCAGAATTTCAGAATTTCAGAATTTCAGAATTTCAGAATTTCAGAATTTCAGAATTTCAGAATTTCAGAATTTCAGAATTTCAGAATTTCAGAATTTCAGAATTTCAGAATTTCAGAATTTCAGAATTTCAGGATTTCAGAATTTCAAATATTCAGAATTTCAGAGTTTCAGAATTTCAGAATTTCAGAATTTCAGAATTTCAGAATTTCAGAATTTCAAATATTCAGAATTTCAGAGTTTCAGAATTTCAGAATTTCAGAATTTCAGAATTTCAGAATTTCAGAATTTCAGAATTTCAGAATTTCAGAATTTCAGAATTTCAGAATTTCAGAATTTCAGAATTTCAGAATTTCAGAACTTCAGGATTTCAGAATTTCAGAATTTCAGAATTTCAGAATTTCAGAATTTCAGAATTTCAGAATTTCAGAATTTCAGAATTTCAGAATTTCAGAATTTCCGAATTTCAGAATTTCAGAATTTCAGAATTTCAGAATTTCAGAATTTCAGAATTTCAGAATTTCAGAACTTCAGGATTTCAGAATTTCAAATATTCAGAATTTCAGAGTTTCAGAATTTCAGAATTTCAGAATTTCAGAATTTCAGAATTTCAGAATTTCAGAATTTCAGAATTTCAGAATTTCAGAATTTCAGAATTTCAGAATTTCAGAATTTCAGAATTTCAGAATTTCTGCAATTCAGAATTCCTGAATTTCTGAATTTCTGAAGTTTTCTAGAATTTTTCAGAATGCCTCAAAATGTCCAATAATTGAAATTTTTATACAAAGAAGCGCTCAGATTATACTCTTAATACGGAATAGTGTAGAAAAAAGAGAAAAAGTGCTCCGTGAGCTCCAAGAATATATGAGATCTGGTGAAAAAAGAGGAGAATGGAGAAGGCGTACCGTGATTGATGAAAATTTCTCACTCTGGTTTTCCCTTCTTCTTTTTTCAGCTCATTTGAATAAGATTTTTCGGGAGAGAAGAGTCTCCGGAAGTGGGCGGAGTCTTATTGGACCACGTAGCTCAGAAGCCGAATTGAAAATACATCTGTGTAGCTGACATCCTAAAAGCGTAGCTATACAGAGCTGAGTATCTGAACAACCGCGTCGCTGAGGAACCGGATGGCAAATGTAGCTATAAATCTGAGTTGCTACAAACTGCCTTACCGCGTAGCCAATAGTTTCTAGATATGGATGAAAAATGCAAATCATATACCCCAAACAATTGTATGTTTGAGAGTCAGAAAGTCTTCAGGGCGGAGAGCAGAATCCACAGAAAATGGGAAAAAAGAGCATACTACCATAATCGGGGGTCGTAAAAATAAATGCTCCAATACGAACCAATAAAAGAAAATAATTTGAGGCAATTTTTAGAAAAAAATCTAGAAATTTGAGAAAATCTAGGAATGGTAAAATTCTCAGAATCTCTTCAAAGTTTCAGAATTTCAAACTTTTCAAATCTGATTTTGAGAGTCTAAAAATGGAAAATTTATAAGAAGCCAGAATATCCGAATTTCAGAATTGAAAAATGATGATAATCCTAAGAATGATCCAAATTTAGCAATTTCATGAATTTCAGAATGTCAGAATTTCAGAACATTAAAAATTTTCTGAATTTCTGAGTTTGAGAATCCTAAGAATCCGAAGAATTCTGCAGAATTTAGAATTTTTCCACTTTTGATGTTTTTGAGGTCAAATTTAAAATATTGTATTCCTCTAAGATTTTCTGATTTTCTGATCTTCAAGTTGTTTCCTTGATTATAGATTTTGAATTTTTTTAAAATTTCCTTATTGTTGAACTGCAGTAGTTATTGCACTTTTTTCAACCTACTCTTTAGGTTTTTGATCAAAATCCAAAAAATCTATTTCTCTGATTTTTCTGATTTTCTAATCTCTAAATTCCTCCTCCCTCGTTTTTGATTTTTGATCTTTTTTTTTCAAATTTACATATTTTCAATTTTCTAGCATCTCTCCCACTTTTCACCCCTTTTTTCTAAAACTTATAGTGTTCTGAAAAACTATAAAAGGAAATGAAAATTCCGTACAAATCACAGTATTCCTTTTTCAATTCTATTGGAGAAATACTTGGATTCTGGAGCAAAGATGAAGGTTCAATTGGTAAGTTTTTAAAGTTTTCTTATTTAGAATTTTCTGCTCTTTCTAATGGTACTGAAATAAAGATTCTAGCTCAAAAACTAAGAAAGTTATAGGCGGTCCAAAGTTGAGCTGCACACTTTCTATTCTGAGAATTTGACAGTTTTCTGATCTCAAATTTTCCGATCTTTCGAATGGTACTAAACTCAAAACTCTAGCTTAAAAACTAAGAAAGTTCTAGACGGTCCAAAGTTGAGCTTGAAATTTTCTACTCAGGGATCCCAAAATTTCCAATATAAGGTCCAAATTAAGTGAAAAAAGACCCAGAATTTCCATTTTTCGGAGCAACTTTAGATCAATAAAAACTGGACAAAAATGAAATGAAAAAAGATTAAAAGTAAATTTGTGTAGTCTGGGGAATTATATGTAGATAAAGCGGATAGTCAGCAAGAAGATTAGATAGGATTTTTGGTAGATTTATAGGGAAAAGCGTCCTTGAAGAACAAAGTACGTCAAAGGAATTCAAATAATTCAAGTGCCAATTTCAAAATTTTAGAAAATATAAACTTTCTGAAAACTTCCCGACTTTTCAAATTGCATTTTTCGTGTTGAATTCATAGGCATATTTTTTATCAATTTTCATGAAAACTTCAGTTCTTTAAAGGCGCATACAGTATCCTCAAAAGAGTTTTGGGTTTTTGGATTTGGCGCCAAAAATTCAAATCTTGGTAAACAATGCTCTAAAAGGACTTATGACCCCGATAAGCATGCAAAAGGAGTAAATGAAATAAATTTCGGGAAGCGCAGACATCTCTCTTGGGATATGTTGCCAAGTAACCTAACACTTATGCATATGTCTATGTTTTTTCTCTGATTTCTCTAAAATCTCTCATCTCATAATTTCTTTCTATTGTTCCCGCCTCATCATATGTTTTGACACAATGTGAAGAGGAATGCTAGCAAGCCGCCATATGATGACGTCAACTGCATAGTCATTCGGTATTCGGGGCATAACTCTCTTCAAAATTGGAGTATTTCACTGAAATAGTTACCAAAATGTAGAGCTCAACAAGATCTATAAAATGATATACAAATCGGTTATGTTTAAATAATGATTGCAAGCTGTAAAGCAGCTGGGGCAATTGGTATACAAAAAAAACTACAAAAAACTAACCAGCTGGCTCCGCCAGCCGTTGGTACACAAATTGGGATTTGAATATAGTCGAAACAGGTGTCATTTTGTAGAGCTTCTCTATTTTTACATTATATTTTGTAGTTTCAGCTATAATGTTTAGTTTAAAGGGAGTTATGAGCTAGATAGTGGTTGAAGCGGTCCATGAGCCTTAAGGCATGCATTTAGGGTCATAACTCGCTTCAAAATTAATATTTTTGAGTAAATCAAATTGGAAAATGTAGATCTTAAAAAGCTCTACTAATTCATATAAAATTCGATTACTTGCAAAATTCGCTCTACTGCACAGAAGACGTTGAAGAGATGGGTCGGGAAGTTTCAGGCGCCATTTTCGGCATGTTATCTTTACTTATAGTTAGTCATAACTCTTTTCAATTTTGATATTTTAAGGAAATTCAAAAAGTATGATGTAGCTTTTGAAAAGCGCTACAACATAATATAAAACTAATTTATTCGCAAAAATCGCTTTACTGCACAGCAGACATTAAACGGAGGGCCGGGAAGTTTCAGAGGCCAGTTTTGCCTGCTATCTTTCTCTAGTCATAACTCGCTTCAAAATTAATATTTATGTCTAAATTAAAAAACGAAATGTAGAACTTTGAAAGTTCTACAAAATGATGTATAATCCTTGAAGTAGCAAACAATTCTCTACCGTACAGACGGTGCTAAACAAACTGGCCGGGAAGTTCTAGGAGTGTTACTAGCTTATTACCTTTTTGGTCATAACTCTCTTTAAACGCAACAATTCCGGTTTAAATAAAATAGAAAATGTAGAACCTCAAAAAAACTACAAAGTAGTATAAAATTCAAATATTTACTAACATTTCTCTAACGCACAAAAAACGCTAAACCTTCGGAGCTAAAAGTGATAGACGCCACACTTGTCTGTTATTATTTTCTGGTCATAACTCTTTTCAAATTTAATATTTCAAAGCAAATCAAAAATTATAATGTAGATCGTGAACAGCTCTACAAATTGATATGAAATCCTATTAGTTGCAAAACCTGCTCTATTGCACAGAAGACGCTAAACAGGCGGGTCGAAAACCAGGCGCCATACTTGCCTATTATCTTTTTCTAGTCATACCTCGCTTAAAAATCAATATTTTCAATCAAACTAACAAAAAAAATTGTAAATTGTAAAACTTGAAAATACTGTGCAGGGGTTAGCTCCAGACGCCTTCATGTTTCTCTACCTTTATGGGAATTAAGAAGACTCGAGGGTGATTATGGTTATCAGGGTTATTAGATGGATAAAGGTAAAGTAAAGATAAAGAATAATACTAGAATGATGTAAGAGAGGCGTCTACTCAAGCATAAATGTTCCCAAACTGAAATACTGGCGCCGTCCCCTCTAAAAAGGGGCGGAGTCAGGAGGCTCCTCCGTCTCTCCTCTTGAGGCGCCAAAAGGAGATGGATGAATAAAAGGGTGACAAGGCAATACTTACAAAATGATACAGAACTCAAGTTCTTGTCAAATGTACTCTACCGTATCTCAACCTAATCAAACAATCATAGAAACTTTCAGATCCTTCTCGTCGTCTTCCTCTCATTCATTGCTTATGAAGTCACCGCTCAAGGACGCTCGTGTCGTGACAGCTATACATGCACTTCTGATGAATACTGCCGCAACGCCGTCTGTGTTCCAAACACTCGCCGTCACCTCTTCAGAAAGTCATCTGGAGACGTGACCGTTCAGAAGAAAGTGGGCGGGGCGAGAAGTTCGAGATACTGTACTTCGAGCATGGATTGTAATCTGGGATCGCGGTGTGTCAACAGCTATTGTCAGCCACGGAGAAATCAATTTTATTGAGATTTGAACTTTTCTGGATTTGAAATTGAATGAATTTTTTGAGCATTAATTTTTGTTGTTTTTTTTTCAGATTTCAGATTTCAGATTTCAGATTTCAGATTTCAGATTTCAGATTTCAGATTTCAGATTTCAGATTTCAGATTTCAGATTTCAGATTTCAGATTTCAGATTTCAGATTTCAGATTTCAGATTTCAGATTTCAGATTTCAGATTTCAGATTTCAGATTTCAGATTTCAGATTTCAGATTTCAGATTTCAGATTTCAGATTTCAGATTTCAGATTTCAGATTTCAGATTTCAGATTTCAGATTTCAGATTTCAGATTTCAGATTTCAGATTTCAGATTTCAGATTTCAGATTTCAGATTTCAGATTTCAGATTTCAGATTTCAGATTTCAGATTTCAGATTTCAGATTTCAGATTTCAGATTTCAGATTTCAGATTTCAGATTTCAGATTTCAGATTTCAGATTTCAGATTTCAGATTTCAGATTTCAGATTTCAGATTTCAGATTTCAGATTTCAGATTTCAGATTTCAGATTTCAGATTTCAGATTTCAGATTTCAGATTTCAGATTTCAGATTTCAGATTTCAGATTTCAGATTTCAGATTTCAGATTTCAGATTTCAGATTTCAGATTTCAGATTTCAGATTTCAGATTTCAGATTTCAGATTTCAGATTTCAGATTTCAGATTTCAGATTTCAGATTTCAGATTTTAGAACATTTGGGCCCTCATTTAGCTCGGATCTAGGCCACTGTTGATCCTCCAGGCCGTTTTAATGACCCCAATAACCTCATGGACCCGAACTTCCTCTCTACCACTAAACATTTCCCTCTACACGTCTGCGTCTCTTCTCTTCCCGCACTCTCTCGCCCTTCCATGCAGAAAATAGAGGAAAACCCCCGATAAAACTGGTCAACAACTCATTTTTGTCATTTTTGTTTATTTTAACCCTTATTTTAAGAACTTAAATAATTATTTAGCATCCCTTAAGATCGATGTGGTCGAAACATCGATTTTTAGACTTTTTTCCGGAAAACTACTAGTTTTGCAATTTTTTAAAGCTCGATTTCTTGAAAAATGGTTTAGAACCTTCATAATTTCCATGAAAATTTGATATTCCGATAAAAATTCAAATTTTATCGTTAGTTATGCTTATTTAAGCTAGCTTAAGCTTGATTTCAATCGTCCGTTTTCGTGTAGTCCTCTCGGACAAGACGACTAGGTCAAACAGGGAATAGTGTCTAAAATGATTGGATTTTAACGATTTTCTTTGAATTTTCGAGTAAAAACTAATAGAACAGGATTTCAGCTTCATTTTAAGCATAAAATCAGCAATTTTGGTTGGAAATTCTAGGAGAAATTTTGATTTTTCGCTGAAATTAGTTTTTTTCCAGGAAAATGGGAGATTCTCGAGAACCCGGGAATTCTGAAGCATCAACGTCTTCAGATACTCCTTCAGATGAAAGTGACTATGATGACGAAGTGCCAGAAGAAAAACAATGGCTGGAATATGTTCGAAAAAATCCTCAAGCAAAATATAAGCCCCTAAGTTTGGAGCACTTTTTCACTCAAGCGAAAATTATTGCGGAACAGATGGGTGAGCTATAAAAAATAGCTACAGTATAAAAAAGTAGTTTTTTCAGAAACTGTATGGTGCACTTCTGGAAGGGAAGATTCAGATGAGGAGCAACCGGAATCTCGGAACTTGAGACCAGGTAGCTAGATGTTTTTTTTGAAAATCTGGAAATCACTTTCAACTCTTTTTGATTTATCTGAAAATTTCAGATAAGATTAAACAAAACTAGAGCATCATTTTTGTAGTTGTCACTTTTTTCTGAAAATCAACACCTGAAGAGATAGAGACGCAGACAGTTAGGGTGTCTCGCTGTCTCCGCGCCTCGTCTTTCTAGAGCGGTGTCTTGGCTTCTAGAAAAGCTAGAAAAGTGGGTTTTTGTGCAAATAGTGGAAAATTTGAGATATAATAAAATTTAAAACATTATGAATTAAAAATCAATTTTATAGCTATTCTAGGAGCCAAGATACGGTTATTTGAAGTTTAGGAGGCGCAGACAGCGAGACACTCTAACTGTCTGCGTCTCTATCTCTTCAGGTATTGATTTTCAGAAAAAAGTGTCAACTACAAAAATGAAGCTCTAGTTTTGTTTAGTATAATTTGGGATTTTCAGACAAATTGAACGATTTTGAAATAGTTTTTTAAAATTTAAAAAAAAATGGCGATTTTTTTTTCAATTTTTATGGAATTTTCGCTTTTTTCAGATCTGAAAAAAGGTCCAACCAGGAAATTGGATTTTGAAAAGTGGAAGGAAAAAGTTCTGAAGAATCAAGAAATTTCAGGTAACTCAAAAATTCCAAAATCTGAAGATCCTTAAATTTTTAGGACCCGAAGGAATCCAAACAATTCCCAAAGAATGCCTTGCAATCAACAAACCAAACGAATTCACAAATTTTGTGAATTTTCAAATTCTAAACACTTCAAAAACGCTAATTACATATTCCGCGAAATTCAAAAACCCATTTCTAGAAGTCGTTGATAATTCTGAAGGCGCCCTGGAAGCTGGAAGTTCGAAATTGCTTCAAATTCTCTGCAAATTTGATTGTGATGCTCCAATTGGCGATGAGCTACTTTTGCAATTTGAGGACTCTGAAAAATGCTGGACCAGGAGCTTCCCGATTTATTATGATACCGAATTTTGGTCTTGAAATAGAATGTTAGTTAAAATTTAAGCTTGCTTATCTCGGTTCTCTTAAAAGATATCTAGAATTTGTTAACTGATAAAATGTTTGTCATAAAATTTCATATCTTTTTCAGTTAACACATTTTGGATATCTCTTCTAGGAACCGAGATAATGGAGCTCAAAGTTGGAGCCTGGCTCTCCCTAGCTGTCAAGCTTAACTGCTAACTTTGATCCTAATTATCTTGGTTTCTATCAAAGATATAAAAATTTGGTAAACTGATAAAATGTGTAAAATTTTATGATTAACATTGTATCAGTTAACAGAACTTTGATATCTTTCAGAGGAATCGAGATAATTGAGTTCAAAGGTTTCCTGTTAATTTTCATGTTGGTACTGCCTTCGTTTAACTACCTCAATAAATATTTGTCATTAAAAACCTTATTTTTTGAACTTTGAATTTCAATTTGAATAATTTATATTTCCAGATTTTTAAAAGTCGATTTAGGTTCTAACATTACCGCTACCGATCGAACTACGTCGTCTAAGCTAGCTACAGCCAACCGAGCAGCTCATTTTTCAAATTTCTCAAAACTGGGTCATGTTTATACTCGTTTTAAAGCCCAAAATGTGTAGAATTCGAAAATTTAGTTCTTGTCAGAATTGGACAAAAACCAAGCAAGTTACAACCAATTTTCTGAGTTTTGCAGTAGAGCGAACTTGCTAAAATTCACACTTCTAATCCCACAGGTGTTGGAAGTCAATATGGCCCTCGAATAGCACACGCTTTTTTTTTCCCACAAGATATTACACTGCCGGTGCCGGTCCACCACGCCGTCCGTCCTCCGCCCGTTATCTGCAACGTTTGTTTCTTACACTGTCTGCGTCTCTTCTTCCACACGTTATGTCTCCTATGCGTCATAAAGAAACAGCAACGGCCCTGTTCTTCTTGTAGTATTGGTTGTTCAACTCTTTTTTATCTATCTAGTAAAATTTCTTTTGGTTATTCGAATTTGCCGGTTTTTCTTTGATTTTCAAATATTTTTCCCAAAAAAAATTCGATTAAAACAATTTTGAAATTCAAATTTCCCGCCTTTTCCCCCAATATTTTTTCACTGAAAAATAGATCAAAACATGCTGAATTCGAAAATAATCCTTACTTTTATTGAAATTTTCAAGTTTTTCCGCTTCAAACCTTACAAAAACCCTTTTAACACCAACAACTAAAAAACATAGTTTTGTACTCCTCTCGGACAAGAGAGGGGTGAGCGTGCGGTAGGCACGCCTTCTAAGTGCTTTTTATCAGCTATACATTAAAAAAACTGAATTAAAATCTGTTGAAATGGAAAGAGCAGAATTTCAGCTACTATTAAAGATAAAAATCACAATTTTTTGTCTGGGAAACCATAATTTTTTCTCATACTAAAAAAAACCCCGCTTCATCTTAAAAATCAACTTTTTTCAGAAAAATATGTCAAAGAAAAGCTGTAAAACTGCCCAAAAATTGGAAATTTGTCCTCCTAAAGTTGATCATCTTCCAGCTGATCAAAAAGTTGAAGAATTAATGAAATGTATTGTTTGCACCAAACCAAGCAAATATATCAAGTTTGGTTATGCATTATGTGGTTCTTGTGCAAATTTTTACCGGTGAGTCTTAGTTAAGTCTAATTATCTTGTTCCCTCTGAAAGGTATCAAAAACTTGTTAACTAATAAAATGTTAAAACTGATAAAATTTCACATATTTTATCAGTTGACAAAATTTTGATACCTGTTATATGAACCGAGACAATTGAGGTCAAAGTACTAGAATAGGATGAGCTCAATTCATTATTCAATGTTTTTCAGATACCACATAAGGACCAAGAAGAAAGAAAGCGACTTCGAAAAATGTGCCAATAAAGGGAAATGCGTCTCCGATCCTTCGGCCATACGCGATTGCTATCAATGCATATGGACCAAATTTCAGGAGATTGAGAAGAAAAAAGAAGAATGTGAGTACAATTTAAGCTTACGCCTGAGCAATGCGTCTGAAATTTTCAGAATCTGTCAAACAAAAATAGAGCTTCATTTTTGTAGTTGACAACTTCTTTGTAAATTTTGGTCCTAGAAAGATAGAGACGCAGACAGGGAGAGTGTCTCGCTGTCTGCGCCTCCTATGCTTTACCAAGTCGGATCTTGGCTCCTAGTGAAGATAGAAAAGTGGTGTTTAACGCAAAATGTAGAAAATTTGAAAAAAATTAGAATTTGCTACATTTTCCGCTAAAAACCACTTTTCTAGCTTTACTACTAGCCGAGATATGGCTGTTTGAATTCTAGGAGGCGCAGACAGCATGACACTCTAACGGTCTGCGTCTCTATCTCTTCAGGTGTTGATTTTCAGGAAAAAGTGTCAACTACAAAAATGAAGCTCTAGTTTTGCTTAGTAACCTCTGAAATTTTTAGATAATTCAAAAAAAGTTGAGAATGATTTTTGAAATTTCAAAAAAATATGAGCTCAATTTTTTTTCGAATTTCTAGTACCTATGTATGTATATCTTGGCTCCTATAAATGCTAGAAAAATAATTTTTGGGCTTAAAATTTGTCAACTTTTCTTTTGTTTTTGAGCTTTCAATTTTTCAGTCTCTCCCAAATGCATGGTTTGTCTTGACAAGCGCAAAGTTGGCCTTCATCTGGGCGCCATCACATGCCCAAAGTGTTACGAACTCTTCAGAAGGTTAGTTTCGAAAATTCTAAAATATCTCGGGTTGTTTAAAAGATATCAAAAAGTTGTCAACTATTGAAATGTTCAAAATAAGATTTTACACATTTTATCAGTTGACAAAATTTTGATATCTTTCATAGGAGCCGAGATAATTGAGGTAAACTAAGATTTTTGAAATTATAGACAGCACAGCAATAAGAAGCTACAGAAATGTTGTCAGCCAAAATGCGCCGTCAAGTCAAAATGTAAAAAATGCAAATTGGCAAGATGTTTGGAATTGGGAATGAAAAGTGAGGACTTCTTTTTGAAAAATTTGAAAAATATGCTATTTTCAGAGCCGGAAAGAGATACGGAAGAGGTGGAGGAAGATTCTAGAACTCAAGCGGGGACTTCTGGCTCGCGGAGCAAGAAGACAAAAAGCAGATTACAGGAGGAGAAGAAAAAGAAAACCAAAGGTGAAATTTAGCTAATCAGCTAGTACTAAAATTCCAAAAAAATTCCTTCAAAAATTTCCTTTTTTCCAGATCGAATGTCTAAGAAAAACGATAAAAATTCCCAAAAGTTGGAAATTAGTCTCCCAGATGTTGATGATCTTCCGGTTAATCAAAAAGTTGAAGAATTAATGAAATGTCTCATTTGCACCCAACCGAGCCCACATGTCAAATTTGGTTATGCCTTGTGTCGTTCTTGTTCGAATTTCTATCGGTGAGTGTTAATTATCCTTAATTATCATCGTTCCTTTGAGAGATATCAAAATTTTGTTAACTGATAAAATGTTTATCATAAAGTTTTACACATTTTATCAGTTGACCAAATTTTGATATCTTTAACAGGGACCGAGATAGGTTGAATCAAAGTTGACAGTCATGAGGAGCCGCCGGCGGTCCGCCCCCTACGCCGATTAAGACGGGAAGCTTGAGCGGCGACCGTATACAACTCGGTTTATCTCAATTCCTATAACAGATATCATATATATTGAGTCAAAGGCGGCAGCTATGAGGAGCCGCCGGCGGTCCGCCGCTTAAGCTTCTTGGCGCTCCCCTGCGCTCATTAAGGTGGGAAGCTTCATACAACTCGGTTTATCTCAATTCCTATAACAGATATCAAAAATGTGTTAACTGGTAAAATGTTTATGATAAAATTTTACACAATTTATCTGTTGACAAAATTTTGTTATCTTTAACAGAAACCGAGATAAGTAAAATCCAAGTGGACAGTCACGAAGAGCCGCCAGCGGCCCGCCGCTCAAGCTTAAGGCGGGACGCTTGAGCGGCGACTTCATACAACTCGATTTATCTCATTTCCTGCTTTAGATATCAAAAATGAGTTAACTGATAAAAGGATTATCATAAAATTTGCCACATTTTATCAGTTCACCAAACTTTGATATCTTTAATACGAGCTGAGATAATTGGGGACAAAGTTAATTGTTAGTAGTTTATCTTCGACGCTCATTATCTCGGTTCCTTCAAGAGGTGTTGATAATTTGGTAACTGATAAAATGTTTATCATAAAATTTTATACATTTTATCAGTTGACAAAACTTTGATATCTATTTCATGACTCGAGATAATCGGTGTTGAAATGCAAGATTAGGATAAACTCGGTTAATTTTTCAAGTTTTTTTCAGGTACCACATAAGGACCAAGAAGAAAGAAAGCGATTTCAAAAGATGTGCCAAAAAAGGGCAATGTGTCTCCGATCCTTTGTCCATACGCGATTGTTATCGCTGCATATGGAACAAATTCCAAGCGATTGAGGAGAAAAAAGAGGAAAGTGAGTACAATTCAAACTTAAAGCTAAGCAATCGTTCTGAAATTCTCAGAATATCTTGAACAAACATAGATCTTTATTTTTCAGTGTCTCTCGGATGTATGGTATGTCTTAGAAAGTGGAAAGTTGGCCTTCATCTGGGCATCATCGCATGCCGAAAATGTAACGACTTCTTCAGAATGTTAGTTTTAAAGTTCCCCGAATATCTCGGTTCCTTTAGGAGATATCAAAAAGTTGTCAACTGATAAAATCTTTATCATAGAATTGGACATATTTTATCAGTTAACAAAATTTTGATATCTTTTATAGGAGCTGAGATAATTGAGGTTAAACTAAATTTTTTTTAAATTAAAATTGTAGGCATTCCAACAATAAGAAGCTGTTGAAATACTGTAAGCCGAAATGCCAGGACATTTTGAAGTGTCGAAAATGCAGACTGGGAAAATGTTTCAAGTTAGGAATGAAAATTGATAAGAAAGGTTTGTGGGAATTCCGGAAATTTTTCGGAAGATTTTTGATTTTTTCAGAGCCGGAAAGAGAAATTGAAGGAGAGGTGGAAGAAGATTCTGGAAATCAATCGAGGACTTCTGGCTCGCGGAGCAAGAAGACAAAAAGCAAATTGCAGGAGAAGAAGAAGAACAAGACCAAAGGTGTTTTTTTTTAGAAAAAATTCCAACAAAAAATTTTCAAAAAAAATTTAAGCTGAGGCTGAAAATGAGTGCTCAGAACTTGTCCTTTTTATCTGAAAATTGCAGAGAATATTAAACAAAACTAGAGCTTCATTTTTGTAGTTGACAACTTTTCTCAAAAATCGATACCTGAAGAGATAGAGACGCAGACCGTTAGAGTGTCTCGCTGTCGGGCGTCCTCATCTTCAAATCGCCATATCTTGGTTCTTAGTACTGCTAGAAAAGTGATTTTTCGCGCAAAATGCTTGAAATTCAAGAAATAACAAAATTTGAAACATTTCGCGCCTAAAATCACTTTTCTAGCTGTACTAGGATCTAAGATACGGATATTCAAAGGTACATGGGCCTCCTATACTTCAAATCGTCATATCTTGGCTCCTAGAACATCTAGAAAATTGATTTTTAGCGCAAAATGTGAAAATTTGAAATTTTTCTCAAATTCAGAGCAACTTGCGCTGAAAATCTTTTTTCTAGCTGTACTAAGAGCCGAGATATGGCTATTTGAAGATAAGGAGCCGCAGACATTAGGACACTCTAACTGTCTGCGTCTCTATCTCTTCAGGTGTTGATTTTCAGGAAAAAGTGCCTACTACGAAAATGAAGCTCTAGTTTTGCTTAATATTATCTGAAATTTCCAGACAAATTGAAAAAGAAAAAAATTGATTTTCAGGTTTTCAAAAAAAAATATACTGTTTATTGCAATTGATTTTTTTTTCAGCTCCTCCTGCAAAAAAGAAAAAGAATATTCAAGATCCAGAAGATTCTGAAGATGAGCAATCCGATCAAGAGCCACCACAAGAAGAAGAGAATTCAGATGCTGACGATGAGCAGGGTTCAGAAGACAACGATTTTGATGAATTTGAGAAGCGACAATATAATGATGGTAATTTTATTTTGAAATTCAAAATTTTCAAAAAAAATCTTTTTTTCAGATTTCATGGATGATTTTGATGTCCCGATAGCCCCTACACAACAGATCAAGAAACCTCAGAGAATTGACTTTGGAGATGATTCAGATGACGACTTTGGTGAGATTTTTTTTGAATTTCCCGCGCAGCTTAAACGCGCTCCACTGTGATTTTTAGAAAACCGGCTGTAACTCGCTTAGTTTAAGTTCGATTTCGATGAAATTCAGATTTTTGAATTTGGCGCATTTTGGGCTTCAAAATGAGTATAAACATGGCCCACTTCTCTCAAACATGAAAATTGAATTAAGTTTTGACAAATTCGCTCCACTGCAAATCTCAGTAAATTGACTGTAACTCGCTTAGTTTTTGTTCAATTTTCATGAAAGCTATATTTTTAAATTTCGCGCGTTTTGGGCTTCAAAATAAGTATAAACATGACCCAATTCCAAGAAATTGGAAAAATGCGTCTAATTTTTTTCAGATCCTCCTGCTATCAAAATTCAAAATATTCAACAGCCAAGAAATTTAGAATCTGAAAGTCCCGAAAGTGATAGTGATGATCGAGTACCAATTCCAAAAGTTCCGCTGTTTGGTTCTTCGGATTCTGATAAAGGTGAAGGTTAGTTTTACAAGTTTTTTGAATGTCCATCAATCTTTGGCAAATTCGCTCTAATGCGAATTTCAGAAAATCGATCATAACTCGTTTCTTTTTAGTTCAATTCTTACAAAAATTGAATTTTCGAATTTTTCGCATTTTGGGCTTCAAAATGGGTATAATCATGACCCTGTTTTTTCAGCCTTGAAAATTGAATTAAGTTTTGGCAAATTCGCTCTACTGAGAATCTCAGAAAATTGGCTGTAACTCGCTTGGTTATTGTTCAATCTTTACGAAAATTAGATTTTTGAATTTCGCGCGTTTTAGGCTTCAAAATGAGTGTAATCATGACCCAATTCCCTCCAAACTCAGACAAATAAGCAACACAGTTACAGTAGGCACTTGATCGTGTACTTCAGCTGGCGTCTTCAATTTTTACCCCAGTTTTCTAGGAAAGAGTTTTTTTTCAGATTCTCCTGCTGGTGAAAAACAAGAAGAGGATTCGGGATCCTCTTGTTCTGATACTCATTCTTCTGAAAGCGATAGTAGTGATGAGGAATCAGAGCCAGAGATCCGTGAAAATGAAGAGGAATTCGTTGGGTTGACTAGAGAAGAGCTGGAAAATATAAGTGAGCAATTTAGCTGAAAATGTGTTTTTTGAAATTCAACTAGTTCTGTTTGCAGAAGCCGAATTCCAATCACTACCCAAAAAGGTGAGGTTTTTGGACGAAATTGAGGCAGAATTTGTGCGTCGGAGACAAGGAACGTCTGGATTTTCCAAAGTATCAAATTCAGAAAATTTGGAAGCGTCTGGTAGGGTGGATTCTGAAATTTCAAAGTTATATAAATACGAATTTTTAGGTTTGGAGCCATCAGGACCATCAGGAGGTGAAGAGATTCAGGAAGGATCTAGAAGTCAAAATGGCCAAGTTCCAAAGGGTTCAGATACTGAACGATCCCAAGAAGGTCATAAAGGTCTTTCAATGGATGCCAATGACATTGACTACGATCAGTTTGATGATCGGGATAAGCAGGAATATCTGGACCGCCTTAAACTTATCAAGGAATCTTCAGGAGAGCAAGATGATCTATCTAGAGCTTCTGAAGACCCAGAAGATCCATTTGCAGTCAGCTCAGATGGTCAACTAGAGGATGTCAGCTACCCTGAACAAATCCAAAAGACAGCTGGTGGCCAAGATGATCATATAACTGCTCAAAAAGCTAATGAAGAACAAGCTGGACATGCTGAACCTACAGGAATTGAAGAAGAACCCAAAGTTGGTCAGGAAACTTCAGCAATCCAGGAAGATGTGGAAGCTGATAACCAAGTCAATGGGATTCAAGAGGGACAAGCTGTTCAAGATGAAATTTCAAGAATTGAAGAAGACCCGAATATTGACCAGGAAGCTTCAAGGATCCAGGAGAATGGAGACGCTGATGAGCAAGATAGTTTGGTCAAAGAGGCTTCAAGGATCCTGGGAAATTCTGAAATCGCTGACGAAAACCAAGCCAATAAGATTCAAGTGGACCAAGTTGATGGGCAAGATGACCAACTTGTGCCAGACAATGCCCAAGAGGATCAGGATGCTCAAGATGTTCATCATGGGCAAGAAGATGGCCAAGATGAAGGACAAGAGGATCAGGATGGACATGGTGGGCATGATCAAGGCCAAAATGACGACCAGGAAGGCCAAGACAATGACCCAGATAATCAAGGTCCTCAAGATGATCATAACGACCAAGATGAAGGGCAAGAAGATGATCAAGAGCATGGTCAAGAGAAAGAGCAAAATGAAAATTTCCCAAACATCAGATCACGAAAAAGAGAATATCACATTACAATGGAATTTCCAGAAGACCAACCATCAATAAAACGGCGTAGGATTAAAATGGAGTCAAGTGAAATCTATGGTGAGTCTTATGGACTTTAACTTGTTTTATCTCATTTTATGTGAGAGATATCGGAAAGTTGTCAACTAACAAAACGTTTGAAAAATTATCAAAAACATTTTGTTAGTTCCAATAGTGTTTGTATCTCTTACAGTAATTGCGATAATTGTGCTTAAATGAACGCCCTTTCTATGCATGCCTCCCAATGAGCGCGTTAACCTTATCTTATCTATGTTCTTGTAAAAGATATCAAAAAGTTGTCAACTGATAACATTTTTATCATAAAAATGTACACATTTTATCAGTTGATTACTATTATGAATATCTTACAGGAGCCGAGATAAATTGGCTCAAAGTTGAAAACCAAATGCGCCGCCGCATAAAGGGCGCCAGACACGGGCCACTGGCTGCTCTTTATGGTGGTCAGCTTTAAGCCAATTCATCTCATTTTCTGTGTAAGATATCAAAAAGTTGTCAACTGATAAAATGTTCATCATGAAATTTGACACATTTTACTAGTTAATCACTTTTTGGTATCTTTTACAGGGACCTTGATAAATTTGATCAAAATTAACGGTCCATTTTTTCAGGAGAGCAAGATCATTATCGGTGGATTAAATGGAAGATGGAGAATTTTCCAGAAGAGAACCAAGAACAGCTAGAAGATGTTGAAGAATTAGAAGAAACTGGAAATCCAGGTGATTTTTGAAAAAAAACGTCCCAAAAATCAGAATTCCTATCATAAATAACTGCTGTGGTGTCTCTTTTTTCTTTTGTTTTCTTTCTAAATTTAATCTAACCTATAAAAACTTTGTTTTTAATTAGCCTTTCAGTTTTTTTACGATCTCGCGCCGTAGACGCGCCAGCCTGAGGTTCTTATACCAACTACCCAAAAGCTGAAACTTTCGAAAATCAAATCTGAGATTCCAGAAAAGTTTTTAAGCTTTTGAGTTTCGAAAATTCCAGGAACTCCGTTGGCACATATGGAAAATGTTGAATACAAAACGAGTGCTCCTATACCAGAGGAACCAGAACATGGGGAAGAATTGGAAGAAATTGGGATTCAAGGTAATTTTTCTCTTTTTCTAATTTTTTTGAAGTCCTAAAATTTAAGGAAATGAAAATCTGATTTTTCCAGAAACCAAAGGCCAACCATCTCCATTCGAAGGCATCAAAATTGGATTGTCCGATAAAATGGTTTTCCATAATCCAGGAGAACTTACGTACACTTACGACTTTTCAATTACCAATAACTCCAAACATCGAATTGCCTTCATGATTAAATCCAACAATCCAGAATGTCTAAAAACCCCGAATCAATTGGGATCCTTAAATATTGGTGATCGTTCGAGGATTCAAATCCGATATAATTCGAGTTATAGTAAACTGAAAGATGACAAAATGGTTCTGGAATTTGTTGTTTTTGACGGACAACTAGATGAGGATATTTATTATTCATTTAGAGATGAGTCGAAAATCTGGAAAAAAGTTATTTCGATTAAGTTTAATGAGTGATTTGTTGAATTTGTTTGTAAGTTTTTGAATTTTAAATAAATTTTTTAAATAATTATTTATAATCAATTTTTTTCAGCAAATTGATAACAAATAAAAAAGTACGAAAATCATAAAATTTGGAAAATTCGGCGTCCCAAAATTGGATTCCAATGAATTTTCTGTGGTTGATGGGGAGGGAAAACAGAGATTTTTTACTTTTGAAGAACTATTCCACATGGCCTCATAGTCATTGGCACGGGAGTCGTTACAGCTTCGAGGGGGCTGGAATTTCGGAATTTTTAAAGCAATTTTTCAATTTTTTTCATTTCCAGCGTTCAAAAAAATCTATATTTTTGAACTTCTGAATGCTGAAATTTTGGAAAAAATCGAAATAATTTTTTTCAAATTTCTTGATTCTGAATCCTTAAACACTTTTAATTTTTCCACTCTCAAAGTTGCAAATGCGCTCTATGGACAACTAGAAGCCTAGGCCGCGGTCGACCGTCGTGTTAGTCCACCTACCGTAATCTCTTGGCACGCTGGATCACAAAGATGGCAGAGACGAATGGTGCAACCGACGTGCATGTATTTCATGTCTGAAAAGTTTCAAAGGAATTTAGATTATTATTTTTTCAGATTTTGTAGAATTTGGATAATATAGAATTTTTAGAGAAATTGGTAACTTTTCAGGAATTTCAAATTTTGAAATTCTGGAAATGAGGATTTTTGAAAAATTTCAATATTCTGAATTTACGAATTCAGCAATTTTATAAAAATTCAAGTTTCTAGCGAAATTTGAGAATCCAAATGAATTTGAAAAATCGGAAGTTCCAGAAAATTCGAAAAATCAGCAAATAGCGAAAATTTGAAATAACAGAAAATGCTGAAATTTTCAATTCTAGTTCCTGAACTGAAAATTTTGAAACTTGAAAAAACAAAGATTTTCAAAAATCATGTTTCAACTAACTTTTCTGCCTGACAGCCATCCATCCGATGGCTGCTGCCCTATTAAAAGAGGTATAGACTGGAGATGTTAAAATTGCTTTTTCAATGGTACAACCGTCTTCTCGTACTATGAATACTGGCATTTTCGGCGTCCCAATCCAACAACTCTCCACTCGCATCGCGTATTTTGCTGAAATTTCATAAAATTGATTTTTCTGACTTTTTGAGTTATCTTAAAATCTGAATTTCAGTTTTTTTTGTAAATTGAGAATCCCAAAAAAAAACTTCGAAAATCAGCAAATTTTTCATCCGCCAAGTTTGAGCCGCTTTTCAGCCGTTTTTGACCCGTTATTTTCAAATTCCGGAGACATGGCCTAACTTTTTCTCAGAAATTTCTAGGCCATCCAAAACTCACTCGTGTCACAAACCCATTTATAACACACTCTAGTTGACCAGGATAATGTGTCATTTAGTTTGAATTGAGGACTTGAACAGGTGTCCCTGAAAAAATAACTTTTGAGAAAAATAGAAAATTTTAAAAAATGAAATTGTTTTGAACTGAAAGTGATATGAAACAAAAAAAAAACTGCAAGTGCGCTCTATTGATAGTTTTTGAAAGTTATCTTTGCATTGTTTGAAACTTCGTGCTGATTCCAAAAATCTATATTTGAAAACTTTTAGACAAAAATTGGCTGACATATGATAGTTTTTGTTTATGGATGATGCACCATGTTGGGCACAAAATTGGTCAAATCTCGATTTCTATCTAAATGTGGGGGTATTATACTTATTTTGACAAAATTTTTATGCTGATTCCGAAAATCTATGTTTCGAAGCGTTTGGACCAAAGCTGGCTGAGATATGGTAGCTAATGTATAATCGCGATGCATCATTTTTGATTTCAAGAAGGTGAAACTTCGACTTCTATGGAAAATTTGGTTGTATATAATCATTCAAACCACATTTTTACGATGCTTTCAAAAATCTACATTTTCAAACTTCTGGGCCAAAACAGACGGAAATACGGTAGTTTATGTATATCGATGCACCATGTTGGACCCAAGAATGGTCAAACTTTGATTTCTGTCTAAATGTAAGGTTATTATATTCATTAAAACAGAATTTTACATGCAGATTCCAAAAATCTATGTTTCAGGTTGTTCGGACTAAATTTGAGTGAGATATGGTAGTTTGGAGTGCACTTGGTTTGAAACAAAAAATCAATCAACTAAACATTTCTAAAAAATGAAACCAAATTGAAAAAATAAAATACCGATCCCAGCCTGACTTATGCAGTGTCAATCGACATCGCGGATGGCCTGTCGATGTGATTGTTGTCTCATTTTCGTAGATTAAGTTCAGCATTTCCACTCGGACTCCAATTTTTTGATTCATCAATTCACTGTACTCACAATTGACAATTGGGGTCTGGAAAATGGGTTTTTTGGCTGAAGATAAGGCTGAAAATGTTTGGATCAGACTGAAAACCTGGGATAACATAGAGAAAAATTAGAGCTTCATTTTTGTAGTTGACAACTTTTTCAGAAAATTTAAGCCTCACGAGATAGAGACGCAGACAGTTAGAGTGTCTCAGATTTTGGAACATTTAAGAGATATGCCACATGGAAAGAGGTATATCTCATTTGGCTGAAATTTTCGAGAAAAGTTGTCAACTACAAAAATGAAGCTCTAGTTTTGTTTTGTATACTCTGAGATTTTTATACAATTTAAATAAGTTTAAATTAGTTTTTCGGAAGTTCCAAAATTGAGTTTTCGGCTGAAACTTTCAGTTTTTGATCAATTTTGAAATTTCAAAAAGTCCATAGAACTATAAAATATAGATTTCCTCGATTTTTGCTTTACTAATTTTTTCCAAAAATAAAAGACTTACCAAAAAAATCCCCAATACTTTCCAAAAATAAAAGACTTACCATGAATATCCCCAAAAAGATAAGAAGAATACATATCCAAAAAGTTTGGACCACCATTTTTTGTCCTTTTTTCAAAATTTTGTTGGATTTTTGAAATGCATCAATTTTTCCTTTTTTGGTGTTTGGAAGATATCTGGAAAAAATTAAAAATTCATGAAAATCTGAAATTCAAAGAAATGCTGAAAATCGATGAGAATCTGGAACTTTGAAGAAAACTGGAAATCAAAAAATTCAGAATAAATATTTGTTGAATTCGAAAATTCGAAAATTCTGAAATTCTGAAATTCTGAAATTCTGAAATTCAAAATTCCGAAATTCATAAATTCAGGAATTCGAAATTCTGAAAATCTCAAGTTCTGAAAATATCAATTTCTGAAATTATGAATTTTGAACATCCGAATTTATAAAATCTAGACATATAGAAAAAGGAAATCTGAAAATTCTGAAATTCTGAAATTCAAAATTTCTGGATTTTCAAAGTTCTAGATTCCTTATTTTCTCCAAAAAACCAAAAAAATAAAATGCCCCAAAACAAAAAAAGTAGGAAAACTGAAAGGGATGAGTCGATGATTTATGGGGGTTCGTAGTGAGAAAATGAGTCTCCGAGACTGCGAGAGAGCACAGATTTTGGAGAGAGTGCAGAGAAAAAAGGAGAGCCCCCAGAGAATTGGCCATAAAAATGAGCAATTTTGTGCACTTTTATGGGGGTCAAGAATGTGAAAAATGGGAACATGAGGATCTCTAATTAGGCAATTAACTATGTGAAATGGGTAATTACATTTTTGAAATTGCAAGATTCTGAAAGTTCCGGAAATTCAGAAATTCAGAAATTCAGAATTTCAGAATTTCAGAATTTCAGAATTTCAGAATTTCAGAATTTCAGAATTTCAGAATTTCAGAATTTCAGAATTTCAGAATTTCAGAATTTCAGAATTTCAGAATTTCCGAAATTCAGAATTTCAGAATTCCAGAATTCCAGAATTTCATTTTTGAATACTTGAAGATTTTCGAATTTTTCTATGTTCAATAGAACTCAAACATTCAAAAAGGGACCCAAAGAAAGACCAAAATGACCCATTTTCCAGAAACAATGGAACAATTTGTGGGATGGTGGTCCGTCCTCAAATGGGACATCACTCGGAAGGAAGCAAAAATTCAAAAACAAGACAAGACTCAAACTTTCTCTCTCTCTCTCTCTCTCTCTCTCTCTCTCTCTCTCTCTCTCTCTCTCTCTTTCTCAATACATGCTTGTTGCTGTTTTTGAATAATGATAGTGGCGGAGTCTGAAGCTGCAGGACCCCTTTAGAAAAAGGGGCGGTCCCTTGGGAGGGACATCTTCTGAAGATTCTTCTTGAGACTTGTCATAAGAAGAAAAAGGAGGGGACCGGAAGAAGAAGAAGGATATGGAGATTTTTGACAGATTTTTGAGAAAAGAAGGAAGGGGAGATTTTGAAAAATAGAGAAAAAGAAAGAGTGCATTCTAGGGAGGATACTTGTAAGCGGACATTGACATCCGGATACACAACCACACAGAACATCCAAAAAACAGGAAGATAATGTTCCTAGAGATCAGAGTAAATGGAGAAATTTAGAAAAATGGGAAAATTTGATATTTCGGAATTTCAAAGTGTCTTCAAAATGTTAACACTGGGTTCATGAGTTTTTTGTAAGTAGGCGTGGCTTAAATTACCTCTTAGGAAGCTCCGCCCCTGTTTAACACTCTATACGTCATAAAAAGAGTAACAGACATGTAAAAGAACAATAAAAAACAATAGATAAGGGAATTCACACCTCGTAAGGTTATTGACCCAATTTTTAGTGCTTTTTGAAATGATTTTTCAAAAGTTGACAGACAATGTCAAAGTTTTTAGATTTCCTGATATTTTGGTTTCTAGATTTCCAGATTTTTCGAATTCCCAAATTTTCCCACTTCTAGATTTTGAATTTCAGATTTTAGAGTAAAATTTTCGATGTTCAAATTTTTAGATTTGAAAATTGTCAGATTCTTCGATTTCAAGATACTATACTTTTTTCAAAATTCAAGATTTTCTGTTTGATTTGAAATGGTTCGATCCCTAAATGTCCAATTTGTCAAAATTCCCGATTCATTTTTCAAATTTTCCGCAGTTTTTGGATTCTCAACCTCTAGATCTGAGAATTTCAGATTTGCGAATACTCATAGTCAATTTTCCAGATTTCCAGGATAAGATTTTTCAAAATTTTAGAATTCCAGAGTTCAGGATTCTTAGATTCTTATATTTTTCAAAAATCCAGATTTTTCAACTTTTAGATTCTTAAATTTCTAGATACTTAAAAATTTCAGATTACAAATTTTTGATTTTTGAATCTCAAATTTTGAAGTTTTTAGACTTTATAATTCCAGATTTAGATTCTCAGAAGCCCAGGTTTCCAGATTTTTCCAGGTTTTTAGATTGCCAACTTCTAGATATTTTGAAAATCCAGATTTCCAGATTTCCAGATTTCCATTATTCAGATTCTTGGAATCTTCATTTTCCAAGTTTCAAATATCCGGAAATTTGACCTTTCTTATTTATTGGTGTTTTTCTATTTGTCCTTTCTTCCTCTTATCTTTTTGATAACAAACCGGACATATCCGAACGCTATCTCTTATTCTCTGCGTCTCTTCCAATGACATACTATCTAGTTTTCTTTATTTTGCTTCTCCAGTGGATATGTTTTCCATGTGATCTTTCTTGAACTTCCTTGAAAAACAAATGCTTCCGTATATTTGGAAAAAATAAATACAGTAATCCAAAATTTTTCGAAAAATAGATCAAAACTTTTTTGATCTATATTTTTGTTCTCTTTTCTCTTTTTTGTTCAAAAAACCAGTTTCAACTTTCCTTATCATTATCACTGTCATCTTTTTTTTCTTTAAGAAAAAAGTAATTTCAATTTTACGGTCCTTTTTTCACAGTAGTCCTTCTGTGTCATCACTGATAAGAGAATCTGAAACTTCTAGAATTTTATGATCCAAAAAAAAAATTTTTGTTGGGAACTAATTTTCCAGTATAAAATTAGTGGTGATAAGAAAGAAATCAAGCAGTTTAGGAGCTGAAATTTTAGATTTTTCTTTGAATTATGATTTTCAGAACTTTCGGAATATTTTTTCTTATTTTTTCTCTTTTTTTCCGAATTTTCACCGTTTTCCTCTCAAAATTTCAAAATTTCAGCATAGAGATGTGGTCCGGAACGCTCTACTCGATAATTTTGGGTACAGTACTCCAGCTATTTGGGCGGGAAATTTTCCAATTGAGCCATCTGACGAAAGAGGAGATTCATGACACATTCAATGTTCAAAAAGTGGCCACAAAATCGAAAAATGTAAGTCAAAAACTAATTTTTTTAAATTTTTTTAAATTTTTTGAAATTTTTTGCATGTGCGCTCTAATGCTAAAAATTGGAAAATGGCGAAATTGAGGGCTGGAATGGGAGGTTTTTGACCTCAAAATTGTCTGAAAATCACTGGAGATGGAGAATTTTCTGTCCTAAAAATTAATTGAAAAAAGTGAACTCATTGAATTTGGTGTGGGAAATTAATTTACAGAACTTTTCAGAATCTGAATTTTTTTTGGGAATTTTGTGAGTCACAATATTACAATTTTCCATTTAATTTTTTTTGGGTTTTTCTGATTTTTAGAAAATTTGAAAAATCCAATTTTGGACCTAAAAAATCAAAAACTTTTGATTTCCCGCCTTTTTTCTGGAAGGTCAAATTCAAGTTTTAAGTCTAGACAGTTCATTTTTAGTTCAAAAAACCATTCTAAAATTTGCATAATTCCTCGGTAAAAACTCGGAAATTCTGGCATTTTGAAACTCTGAAATTCCGAAATTCTGAAAATCTGAAATTCTGAAATTCTGAAATTCAGAAATTCAGAAATTCAGAAATTCTGAAATTCTGAAATTCTGAAATTCAGAAATTCAGAAATTCAGAAATTCTGAAATTCTGAAATTCTGAAATTTTGAAACTCTGAAATTCTGAAATTCTGAAATTCAGAAATTCTGAAATTCTGAAATTCTGAAATTCTGAAATTCTGAAATTCTGAAATTCTGATATTCTGATATTCTGATATTCTGATATTCTGAAATTCTGAAATTCTGATATTCTGAAATTCTGAAATTCTGAAATTCTGAAATTCAGAAATTCTGAAATTCTGAAATTCAGAAATTCAGAAATTCTGAAATTCTGAAATTCTGAAATTCTGAAATTCTGAAATTCTGAAATTCTGAAATTCTGAGATTCCGGAATTCTGAATTTCTGAAATTTCTGAAATTCTGAAATTCTGAAATTTTGAAATTCTGAAATTTTGAAATTTTGAAATTTTGAAATTCTGAAATTCTGAAATTCTGAAATTCTGAAATTCTGAAATTCTGAAATTCTGAAATTCTGAAATTCTGAAATTCTGAAATTCTGAAATTCTGAAATTCTGAAATTCTGAAATTCTGAAATTTTGAAACTCTGAAATTCTGAAATTCTGAAATTCAGAAATTCTGAAATTCTGAAATTCTGAAATTCTGAAATTCTGAAATTCTGAAATTCTGATATTCTGATATTCTGATATTCTGATATTCTGAAATTCTGAAATTCTGATATTCTGAAATTCTGAAATTCTGAAATTCTGAAATTCAGAAATTCTGAAATTCTGAAATTCAGAAATTCAGAAATTCTGAAATTCTGAAATTCTGAAATTCTGAAATTCTGAAATTCTGAAATTCTGAAATTCTGAGATTCCGGAATTCTGAATTTCTGAAATTTCTGAAATTCTGAAATTCTGAAATTTTGAAATTCTGAAATTTTGAAATTTTGAAATTTTGAAATTCTGAAATTCTGAAATTCTGAAATTCTGAAATTCTGAAATTCTGAAATTCTGAAATTCTGAAATTCTGAAATTCTGAAATTCTGAAATTCTGAAATTCTGAAAATCTGAAAATTTGAAAAACTCAAGTTCTGAATATCTGAAGTTCTGAAATTTTTAAATTTTTAGACCAAAAAGTGTTTTGGCTGAAAAACTGAACTTTTTTCTCGATTTTTTGGTTTTTGAACCGATTGATTTTAGATTTTTGAGTCTATTTTTTTGTTTTGTCTGAGGCCCTGAGAAAGTTTTCTTTTGAAAATTGGGGAAAAAAACCGATTTTTGTTATAGTTCCTCGTTTTTTGTATAGACAATATGCAAATTTTTTGGTATATAAAGAGGTCTTTTTGGCTATGAATTAGAATTTTTCATGTATGAACTGTTGGCAAAAGTTTGCTTTTTTGAACAGTTTTTTGATCATCTTTTAGGTTTTTCGGCTTCGAAATTTTGAAATTTCTAGATTATTCAAAATTCCCTCTTCTTGTGGACTAACTTCAGTATCAAAACATTCCTTCCAAAAAGACATTCTCACACTTATAAAACAAATAGTGCTTGGGACTTTCAGACTTTTTAGACTTTATTTTCTGTTGATCCGTAAATGATTTATTAACCTGTTGGATTGAGTCAACTTTAAGCTAATTTATCCGGGTTACTGTAAGAGATATCAAAAAGTAGCTAACTGATAAAATATCTATCAAATTATCACAAATATTTTGTTAGTTGACAATTTTTTGATATCTCTTACAGTGACCGAGATAAACTGGGTCAAACTTTTGTATATTGACGATGCACCATGTTGCAATATACCTGTTTACTGTAAGCCAATTTACTTGGGTTACTGTAAGAGATATCAAAAAATGGTTAATTAATAAAATGTTTGCCTTGGAATTTTGCACATTTTATTAGTTACCAACTTTTTGATATCTCTTACAGTAACCTAGATAAAACAAGTCAAACAAAAGATAGCCTATGTCTTTATCTGTCCCTCTGTGTGTCCCGATGTCCTTTCATGGAAGATCATTGGGGCCAAAACTTGATACATGAGATTTCTAAAATTATTTGGGTGTCACAATTTTTTTCTGCTTTTTTTTCCACTTGAACAATTTTTCTAGGGGTATCAAAATATCAGGAAATTTTGAAAAATATAACTTTATCAAAAAAAATTTCTGGTCCTGATCATTTTTTTTGGAATTTTTTTCGGATGTTTTTGTCACTTCCTGCTTCCCAATCATAAAAACGGGTTGGAGATAAAGTCTGAGAAATGATTTTGATTTCCCCGATATCATTTCTTTTAGTATTTATGTCTTTTCCCTTTTTGAAACTTTTCTATAAACCAGGCCAACTTTCCGAGAAGTTTCTTGACGATTTTTGAACAGCTTAGAGCCTTTTTTGCTGGAAATTTTGGGGTTTTTGAAATGTTGAAATTCTGAAATTTCTGAAATTCTGAAATTTCTGAAATTCTGAAATTCTGAAATTCTGAAATTCTGAAATTCTGAAATTCTGAAATTCTGAAATTCTGAAATTCTGAAATTCTGAAATTCTGAAATTCTGAAATTCTGAAATTCTGAAATTCTGAAATTCTGAAATTCTGAAATTCTGAAATTCTGAAATTCTGAAATTCTGAAATTCTGAAATTCTGAAATTCTGAAATTTTGAAACTCTGAAACTCTGAAATTCTGAAATTCTGAAATTCTGAAATTCTGAAATTCTGAAATTCTGAAATTCTGATATTCTGAAATTCTGAAATTCTGAGATTCCGGAATTCTGAATTTCTGAAATTTCTGAAATTCTGAAATTCTGAAATTCTGAAATTCTGAAATTCTGAAATTCTGAAATTCTGAAATTCTGAAATTCTGAAATTCTGAAATTCTGAAATTCTGAAATTCTGAAATTCTGAAATTCTGATATTCTGAAATTCTGAAATTCTGAGATTCCGGAATTCTGAATTTCTGAAATTTCTGAAATTCTGAAATTCTGAAATTCTGAAATTCTGAAATTCTGAAATTCTGAAATTCTGAAATTCTGAAATTCTGAAATTCTGAAATTCTGAAATTCTGAAATTCTGAAATTCTGAAATTCTGAAATTCTGAAATTCTGAAATTCTGAAATTCTGAAATTCTGAAATTCTGAAATTCTGAAATTCTGATATTCTGAAATTCTGAAATTCTGAGATTCCGGAATTCTGAATTTCTGAAATTTCTGAAATTCTGAAATTCTGAAATTCTGAAATTCTGAAATTCTGAAATTCTGAAATTCTGAAATTCTGAAATTCTGAAATTCTGAAATTCTGAAATTCTGAAATTCTGAAATTCTGAAATTCTGAAATTCTGAAATTCTGAAATTCTGAAATTCTGAAATTCTGAAATTCTGAAATTCTGAAAATCTGAAAATTTGAAAAACTCAAGTTCTGAATATCTGAAGTTCTGAAATTTTTAAATTTTTAGACCAAAAAGTGTTTTGGCTGAAAAACTGAACTTTTTTTCTCGATTTCTTGGTTTTTGAACCGATTTATTTTAGATTTCCAAGTCCATTTTTTGTTTTGTCTGAGGCCCTGAGAAAGTTTTTCTTTTGAAAATTGAAAAAGAAAACCGATTTTTGTTATAGTTCCTCTTTTTTGTATGGAAAATATGCAAATTTTTTGGTATATAAAGAGGTCTTTTTGGCTATGAATTAGAATTTTCCTGTATAAACTGTTGGCAGAAGTTTGGTTTTTTGAACAGTTTTTTGATCATTTTTTAGGCTTTTAGCTTCAAAATTTGGAAAATTTTAGATTATTCAAAATTCCCATGTTCTTGTGGACTAACTTCAGCATCAAAAACTAAATAATAAATTTCTCACACTTATAAAACAAAAAGTGCTTGTGACTTTCAGACTTTTTTGGAATTTCAGGCTTTCAGACTTTTCAGACTTTATTTTCTGTTGATTCGTAGATGATTTTTTTTAGCCTGTAGGATAATGTCAACTTTAAACCTATTTATCTGGGTTACTGTAAGAGATATCAAAAAGTGGCTAACTGATAAAACGTTTATCAAATTATCACAAATATTTTATTAGTAGACAACTTTTTGATATCTCTTACAGTAACCGAGATAAATTGGGTCGAAGTTTTGTATATTGACGATGCACCATGTGGCGAGGTACCCGTTAACTTAAAGGCAGTTTATCTCGGCCCCTGTAAAAGATATCAAAAAATGGCTAACTAATAAAATATTTGCCTTAAAATTTTGCACATTTTATCAGTTGAAAATTTTTGATATCTCTCACAGTAACCTAGATAAATTAAGTCAAAGTAGGGATATCCTATTTTCCACATCTGTCCCTCTGTGTGTCCCGATGTCCTTTCATGGAAGATCATTGGGGCCAAAACTTGTTACATGAGATTTCCAAAATTATTTGGGTGTCACAATTTTTTTTCTGCTTTTTTTCCACTTGAACAATTTTTTGGGGGCATCAAAATATCAGGAGATTTTGAAAAGCATAATTTTTTCCAAAAAAAATTTCTGGTCCTGATCTTTTTTTTTGGGATTTTTTTTGGGAATTTTTTCGTCACTTCCTGCTTCCCAATCATAAAAACGGGTTAGAGATAAAGTCTGAGAAATGATTTTGATTTTTCCGCTCGGATTTTTTTTCTAGTATTTATGTCTTTTCCATTTTTGACACTTTCGGCAACTTTTCGAGAAGTTTCTTGAAGATTTTTGAACAGTTTTGAGTTTTTTTTTGTTTGAAAGTTTGGATTTTTGAAAATTCGAATTTCTGAAACTCTGAAACTTGAGATTCAGAAACTTTTTTTCTAAATTTTCCACCTAATTTTCCCCATTTCTTCCAGGTAAACATGGATCTTCTAACCTTCGTCGCGTGGATTCTAATCGTCGGATTCTTCTATCTCCTAACCCTCCTTGCCCTGAAATACAAGACAATTCGAGTCGTCCTCGCCATCATGTTCTTCCTTCCATTTGCCGTGATGCTCGCATTCTTTATCTTCAGAATCCCACAACTTCAGAAGACTGAAGCACATCGTCAGGAATTTTTTGCCACGTGGAAGGTTGGAGGACACCGTGGAAGTGCACATGATGACATACCGGAGAATAGTCTGGAAGCGTTTTCAGCAGTGAAGAAGGAGGGAGGACAACTGGCTGAGATGGATATTCAGATTACGAAAGATGGCGTTCCGGTGATTTGTCATGATGCGAATACAGGTAGGAGGATGGTCTACTTTGACGTAAGATATCTGGGTTACTGTAAACGATATCAGAAAGTGGTCAACTGATAAATTACTTATCAAATTATCACCAACATTTTGTTAGTCAACAACTTTTTGATAGCTCTTACAGTAACCCAGATAAGGTGGTGTGTAGGGTCGAGCGATGCACCATGTACCAAAATAGGCGAAATTTTGATTTCTATCGGAAACTTTGATTTTTATATCTATTTTTACACCATTATTCGGTGATTTTGAAAAACGAAGTTTCAAAACTTTTGAATAGCCGCTGGCTGAGATACGGTAGTTTTTGTAAAATCTCCGATGCACTATATCTGTTTCCAAATAGACGACCCATCAACTTTGTTTCAGTTTATCTCGTTTTCTGTGAACGGTATCAAAAAGTTGTCAACTATTTAAATGTTTATCACCTTATCAACAACAGTTTGTTAGTTGACAACTTTTTGATATCTTTTACAAGAAGGAAGATAAATTGGCTCAAAGTTGATAGCCATGAGAAGCCGCCGGTGACCCACCGGCGGTGGGCCACCGCTCAAGCTCTCCTTGAAGGACGCGGGAGGGCACAGACACAACTCTGTATATCTCAATTCCTGTGAAAGATATAAAAAAATGTTTAACTGATAAAATATTTGCCATTATATTTTACACATTTCATCAGTTGAACACTTTTTGATATCTCTTACAGTAACCGAGATCAATCAGGTCAAAGGTCATAGGGGTTTTTAGCTAGGATTTTGGGATTTCAGGATTCTAGGATTCTAAAAATCATTTGTTTTTGCAGTCCGTGTGACCGGAGTAGACAAAGACATCTCCTCAATGAACATCACCGAATTCCGTGCCCTCCGATTCCTCAACACCAACGTCTCGCTGCCAACGTTTGAAGAAGCCGTCGCTCACTGCGTAGCCAATAATATTATGATGATTTGGGATGTGAAAAATGTGGATGAGAATCTGCTGAAACAATTTGTAGTTCAAATTAGAACTCATAATTTGTACTCGAAAGTGCTGGTGTCCGGATTCAATCCAATCGATGTCTACAAGGTGAAATTGGCGGACCCGAAGATTTTGACAGGTGAGAGAATCAAAAGCTTTGTGATCAAATTCTGGATTGGTTTTTACGCTGATTTCAAAAATTTAATTTTCAAAGTTCTCTGACCAAAACTGACCGAGTTACGGTCGGTTTAGTCCATGGCCGATGCACCATGTGGGATCCAAGAGCAAAGTGACTTTAAAGACGCATGGCTTTTGAACCAAGACAGATAGCACATTTTGGTCAACTACAGTAATATAGTTCTTCAAATTTTACACATTTTTGTAATTGGTCACTTTTTGATAGCTATTGTGGTTTTGGAGATATGCGCCTTTAAAGCTGTGTATCCTGAGAAGTGAGCGCACATTTTGAAGGCGCATAACTCAAAAACGATAAGAACTTTGAAAATTTTGCCACCTAGAAAACTGTGCAAAATTTTATGCTTCACATGATACGAATTTTTAAAAATTGCTCATTTTTAATTTTTCATGAGTTATGCGCCTTTAAACAGAGGAAGCGCGACAACACAGCGCCCGGAACAGAGACGCAGAGAGGGCAAACTTTAAAGGCGCATGGCTCAAAAACGACAAAAGCTTTACAATCAATTTTTGCAGGATTCACATGGAGAAGCTGGGAACTCAGCACCACTGACGAATCCGCGACAATTCCAAGATTCACTGGAGCTCTGAATGCGATTGCTCAGGTTTTGGATGTCCTTGTTTTTGGACTGGCCCGCAGTCTTCTGATGCCCAAATTCTTGGGATCTGACGTTATCTTTTATCATGTCAATGATATCAGCAGATTCCTGAAATCCGACGCCGCCTCGAACAACATCTACGTGGCTGGCTGGACGAGCAACGACGACAAAGAGCAAGTCTGGCTCCGTGACTATCTCAATGTGCCATTCATCACTGATAACGTTGGTACCGTACCTCACTAATTCGATTACTGTACCTTAAATTCTTTTTTGGTTACTGTGTAGCACCATGCATTCCCCAACCCCAAGTTTTAAGCATTTTTCTAAGAAAAATTGTGTATTTTTATCATTTCATATGTGATAAGTGAATGTTTGCATAATTCGATTTTTTTTGAGCTCAAATATCTCACAAACTAAGAACGCTAGGAAAAAGTTGTCAACTAACAAAATGTGACATATTTTATAAACTTCATTTTTGTAGTTTGAAATGTTTGAATAGCTTTTAATCTAGAAGAGATACGGGCGTTCGAAGAGAGCGCAGACACCTAGGCACTCCTGGCTCCCTTCGTTTTATTGACCAAATTTAAAGGCGCATATGTCCTAAACCATGAAAGTTATAAAAAAGTTGTCAACTAACAAAATGTGTAAAATTTTATAAGCTTCATTTTTGTAGTTTACAAAATTTAAATATTTTCAAAACCCATAGAGATACAGACAAATAACAAGAATCAACACAAATTCAATAGTATCTTTTATTCTTCTCATTTGAAAAAAACAAAAAGAAGCAAATCAATTCATCCGTCCTTTTTCGTGTGTGTTTTCGCGTAGAAGCTGCTCTCTTCTTTATCCGTCCAACTTGTGTCCGGGTTTGGCCTTACGGCAGAGCACAATGGCGCTGGAAGCGCATGCTGGTCCACGAGCCGACACCTCCTTTCCTTGGTAACCATATCCGTAGGACTCGTTACGAACGTCGACCTTGGCAAGGATCTGTTTTCCTCCGGCGACATTGACGACTCCAACGGAGATGTCCCCCTTGTGGTTGTTGACGTGGACTGGGTGCCACTCCTTGTCTCCGAACTTGGCAGCCTCTGGGAATGGAATCCAACCGTAGTCGAAGCCACGAACAGTGTCTGGAAGATGGACGAGGAGCTGGATCGATCCAACATTCTTGCAGTACTCGTTGTTGAACCAGGAGAAGTTGGCAGCGATCTGGAAGTAGGAAGATAAGAAGGTGTTATGGAAGTTCAGGGCAATTTGGGAGCTAGAGCGAGATGGGGGCAAGCTAGGGCAAGTTGGAAGCAAGTAAGGAGCAAGTCAGGGGCAAGTCAGGGGCAAGTCAGGGGCAAGCTAAACCAAGCAAGAGCAAGCTTGAGCAAGTTAGGGCAGGATAAGACAAGTTGGGGCAAGGTAGGACAGATCAGAACAGGCTAGATATTGATTTTTGGATTTTTCGAATTTTCGAGTTTTCCTATTTTCGAATTTCAGAATTGTTTTTGAATTTTTGAATTCTTGAATGATTGAAATTTCCAGAATTTATTTAATTTTAGAATTTTCAATTTTTTGGAATTTTTGAATTTTTTGAACTTTCCGGTTTTTCAACTTTTGGAATTATGAAATATGCTTCAAATTTCGGAATTTTTGAATTCCGAAGTTCAGAATTCCAGAACTCGAATTATTGAAATTTTTGGAATTTTCGTAAATTTTGGACTTTTCGAATGTTCGAATTTTGAAAATGGTGAAAATATGAAATTTTGAATGTTAGAATTTCCAAAAATTTCAGAGTTTCCGATTTTTTGAATTTTTTGAATTTTCCGATTTTCGAAATTTCAGAAGTTTTGAATGTTAAATTTTTTGAGCAAGCTAGGCCAAGATAGGGCAAGAAATGAGCTGATTGGAGCTGGAGCTGGCCAAGGGGTTTATTAAGGCACGGGATAGGGCAAGATAAGGACACAGGAAGGGCAAATTTCCCACACTCACCTTTCCACCCTCATTCCAAACACGACCCATCACCGGCTCTCCTTGCATGTACCAAAGTGCGACATATTGATCGGCAGCGACACCCGGCAACGTGTCCAAAGACTTGTCCAACGCACGGACGAGCTGCTTGTTGGTTGGCCAAGCGTCACCCTCACGAATGTCCATCCATTCATCTCTCTCAACCTTCGGTCCACGTGGCTGTCCTCCACAGGCGGCGCAAGTACAACTTGGTGGTCCACCGATGCAGTTACGGGTGATAATGTACATGTCATTGAGTTGGGGTCCGAGTTGCTTGATGACTTTTCCGTTGAACGAGAACCAAGCTTCCTCGGTCTTGTTGTCAACGTATCCGAGGAGATTGCCTTCGGCACGCTTCCAGAAGATGGGGAACGAGTCTCCACAACGGACGAGTTGGTGCTTGTCATCGAGCTTCTCAATACGGTCCTTGTATTTGATCCACTCGTACCAGAAACCTGAAAAATAAGAAGTTAGATGGTTAAGGCAAGGTTAGGGCAAGCTGGGGCAAGAGTAGGACAAGCTGAGCTAAGGTAGGCCAAGTTATTGCAAGCTAGGACAAGTTAGGAGAGCTTATCCGAGGTACAGTAATCCCAGCACACCCTGAACCTTAAGCTAGACAATGAAAGGCAAGAGTGGAGCAAGATAGGACATGATAGGGCAAATTAAGGCAAATTGGGAAAGAGAGGACAAGATAGGGCAAGTGTGGGGCAAGCTGGAGCAGGGTAGGGCTAGGTTAAGGTAATCTGGGGCAAGCAAGGGCAAGTTGGACATGAAAGAGCAAAGTTAGGGCAAGCTGATTCATCTGGGTAAAGTCAGAGCAATCTAGACTACACTGCTACAGTAATTGGCTCATCCAAACTACAGTAACCCCAGAACTCTAAACTTGAAGCTTAAAGCCTGGAGGGCAAGGTTAGGGCTATCTTTGCAAATTTGAAGTTCCTAAAGCAACAAGCCCACATCCCCAAGCCCCCAGGCTCATCTAGACTACAGTAACCCTTCTCCCCCAAACTACAGTAACCCTCACCTTGATCATTATGGTCTCCAACATACTGCAACACCTGGATCTGTCCCTCCAACTGTTGTTTGGTGGTCAACTCGGCTTGCTTGTACGGGAACGAGCACTCGACGACTCCTCCATTGTTCCACGAACGTCCATGGATCGGTTTCCCGTGTTTGTACCACAGAGCGACGTACATGTTCTGCTCGCCCATACACTTGACGGGACTCGGCGGGAACGGTGCTCCAATCGGCTGAAACGCCCATGTATCTTCTTTCGGCGCTGGGTTCGGCATTTCTCTTCTCACAATCGATTCCTTGATTGATTGTTTTGGCTTAATTGTGGCTTCTTTTATGCGGAATTTTTATCAGTAAACTTGATCTTTTTAGGGTGGCACGTTTGTAAAAAAAAAAGAAAGTTTTTCGCCGCGCTTCTCTGGGTCTCCTACGGGAGTAACAACTCGCCCCCTCTTATACGCACTCCCACTCCTCTCCTTCGTCTGCCTTGATAGCTCAGTTGGGAGAGCGTTAGACTGAAGATCTAAAGGTCACCAGTTCGATCCTGGTTCAGGGCAATTCCTTTTTTTGGTTTTTTAAAGGTATGCTGGTGGTAGGGAATAAAAACAATTTTTAGTCAAATTGGAAGTCTGGACCCAACAAAAGAATGGAATAAAAACGAAAAAAAGAAATTGCCCTGAACCAGGATCGAACTGGTGACCTTTAGATCTTCAGTCTAACGCTCTCCCAACTGATAGTGAGCTATCAAGGCAGATAAGAGGGGAGGCCGCGAGGGGTGTTATGTGTGTTGTGGTTTGTGGTCTTTTGAGTGGAGGGGACGAGAAGAAAAAGGGAACTCGCTATCACTGATAACTGGGAATTTTCCCTTGATTGTATCTAGACGTTTTAGAACCGCCCAATTGAACCTAAATTTAAGTGGTCTAATCCTAAAATTAGCTTCCAAAATGGGAATGAGCAATTAGAGTGGTGCTCTAATGATCCTCTTATTTTTGATCTTTTGATCTTTAAAATTTCCGAAAATCTGAGCATCTATTTGAGGGCTCTAATCCTAAAAGTGGCTCCCCAAAGGTCCGAGTAGGTGCTCCAATCCTATAATGACTCTCAAGCTCCGCCCCCTTCACTCCCTTTAAACCCGGTAATTAGGTCCTTTCTCTGTGTCTCTCACTCTCTCACTCTCTCCAATATTCTCTTTGCTCTCATTCATGAGCACCAAGGAGCTCTAATATTCAGACCGTCTTCTGTATGACTGGTCTACTTTTTTTTATTTTTCTGAGAATTTATTTTTATAAGGTGAGTTTTTAAAAAGCTGGTAAATAAAAACAAGAAATTTGGAATTTCAGAACATGTTGCTGAAAATGGAAAGCTGAAAGTCCGCTAATCAAGTGAAGCAGATATTTCTTCGGCTCGTCATTACGACACAAGTGAGAATCTAAGAATCTGAAAACTAGTAAAATCTTATTTTTCAGATCTTCTGGTGGTTATACTATGAGCCTCACATTATACCTACAGTATCCCTTTATAACAACTCCAGGGGAGGTAACTATGGCAGAGCTTTTGCCGATAAAATATATTATTGCATTTCTTCAATTTTCTTGTAAATTAATAAATGTTTTTAAAAAATCGGGAACTTTTTCAAAATTTCAGGAAAAAAACCTAGTTTCAGATTTACCGATTTTCAGAAGGTCTAAAAACCTTGAAACTAGGTCAGAAGAGCTTCAAAATGATTATTTTTGATTTTCGGGTGGTAGCCTTGATAACTCTGTAAAAGATAAGGATAAGAAGAACATTTCTCAAGTAGAATTTATTAGGTTTCAGTTTCAGTATTACATAATTACAAATTTTTGAATCGGAAACCTCGAATGAATTTTCAAACGGTCTGTTCCGTTCAGAAAAATATGATTTAGTTGAGATCAGTAGTTATCTGTCCTTCCTCCGTCTCTCCAATCTCCTATATCTCTTCCAATCACAGCATGACCTTTATCCTTCATTCCTTGTCTCCATCTTCCTGCCACATGTCCTCTTACTGCTCCATTACTAAAAAGGATTACTCCTTCGGGTTCAAGACAACAGTTACACTGGTTCAACAAGTAGTAGATATATTGAGTCAATGTAAGAAATGGAAAAATATATAAATTACGATCACTTATATACTGGGCTTCTTATCTGCTCCTCCTCCTTCTGCTTCTCTTGGTCCTCTCCAATCCTGCACTTTAACCCTCCCTCTTTACACTGTATCTTGGGGCGGTAGTTCCTATCTCTTGGGGCGTCGGCTCCTAACTCTTGGGTTGGTCATTTCCTTTGATCCCGTCAGTGGTCACGTTGTACTTTTCTTCGGCTCCGTTGCAGAAATAGAACTCTGCTCCCGGTCCTTTGGTCCTTTGGCCGTCACGACAATGTCCTCCTTCATCCTTCCTTCACACTTCGCGCCTTGGCCCCACGCCCTCGTCCTGACCTCGACAGGTGTTCGTCAGTCCCGACACTCCCGGCTGCCACAAAACTCAACTCCTGGCGGCTCCTGGTAAACTTCTGCTGGCTCGACTATTGGTAAACATCTGCTGGCTCGACTATTAGTGGATTTCTGGTGACAGGTGTTCGTCAGTCACATCTCTTCACTAGCGTTTGGAACACAACAAAAACATTTTCTTGTTCTTTGAATTCATGTTCTTTCTCCTCTCCGAGTTTGTCCAACTCAATCACCATTTTGACATGGTGGATGACAGGAAAGCTCGTGTGCATCCTGTACAGTGTTCTTGGCACGTCTTCTGTTAAATTCATCATTCTTCCTAATTTTTGCTGAGTTGAGACTTGTGATAGTTGAGATGTCGTTCCACGAAATTTCACATGGACAGAATCTCGTAATGAAGCATTGCTCGTGTGGTCCAAAGATCATTGGGGGCTTGTCCATATTTCTGTAAATTGCAGTAGAGCGCGCTTGCAAAAATTAGTCATAATTATTTTCATTTTGAAGTACAAAATTTGAGGATTATAAAAATCAAATTTTCATTGAAATCGGTTCAAAACTAAGCGAGTTAGTACTGGTTTTCTGGAAACTACAGTAGAGCGCGTTTGCAGAAAAAATCGGGCATGTTTACAGGGTGCGGCAAAAGTACGTGTGCATAAACAAGTCGTTATAACTTTCTTCTAAGTACTCAGAAATTTTTGAAACTTTGCATGCAGAATATTTCGACGCTGAAATTTAACAATAACTTTGATTTTTGAAATAATCTTTTTTAGCTTTCCCGCTAGGATCGGGAGAGTGGTTGATTTCAAAATGCTTGAGGCACGATGCTTTTTTCAAGTTTACTCTTTTCTACTCCTCTTACTGGTTGTACCGGGACTTTGAAATTGCGATTTCTAGAAACTATGATACCTGTTTATGACGTGCATGAAACATGAGACTGTATGATTCGGTAATCAATGAAACAGGAGGCGTTCAAAATTGCATGGGCAGTTTGATGAATCTGTTGTTTTGAGAACAAAACTGTTCAAAGCGGCAGGAATTCAAGAGGAATTTCCCTAGCATTTGGAAAGTTATACTGTACAATAGGGTAAAAAGAGCTGATCAAAATGATAATACACTTTGCCTATCTATTTTGTTCCCAAAGGAAAAAAATGAAGTTTTTCGAAATTTCGAACGGTCAGCCTAAACCCATGTCTGAATCGCAGGTACTGACTGGAGTTAAAAAAGTAACATGTTTTTTGAAAAGTACAATTCATTTTTGTTATTGTAACATAGTCTGAACACTATTACTAGTCTCTATTTGCTCTAAACTCATGTTGGAATAAAATTAAAGCAAGTTGCGTGCCAAAATAACCTTGAAATTTGATGTTAATCGTTTGAAATCTTTTAGAGCTCAGCTAATGTTGTAAAACTTGTGTTGTGAAATAGAGTATTAAATGAGGATTCGAATGATATATTGGTTCATCAAGCTAGCCATTAACCCAGAGCGATAAAGAAGCGAAAACGTAACTTTCACCACTTTCGAGAAAACGATTGCTGTTCAGTTCAAGGAAACTATAGACAAAAATTGTTTTGGTTTTTAGAAACTACAGTTTTTGCAGTTTACATTAAAATACTTCTCCAAAGAATTTTCCTTTCAGTTTACTTACAACCTACTCTGAAACCCAAAAAACCGTCCAAACAGAACTAGAAATTTTGACGCTATGAAATTCAAATGGTTGTAACTTTTGAATGGGTGATGATATTTTCCGCAAATTTGGCAGATATATTCAAAATAACTTTGACTATCAACTGCAAGTTGTTTTAGCCCTGTACGACAAACGAAAATATGGGATTTTTTAGTTTGAAAGTTATGCACACGTACTTTTGCCGCACCCTGTATACTCATTTTTAAGCCCAAAACTTGAGGAACTTGAAATTTAAAATTTCTTCGAAAATGGAGCAAAAATAAGTGAGTTATGGCTCGGTTAGAAAGGAGATAGAGACGCAGACGGTTAGAGTGTCTCGCTGACTGCGCTCCCTTATAGCCGTATTTCATCTCCTAGTATAGCTAGAAAAGCGGTTTTTAGCCCAAAAAATCTAGAATTTGAAAATAATTAAAATTTAAAGCATTTCAAACCAAAAACCACTTTTCTAGCTGTTCTAGGAGCTGAGATATAGCTGTTAGAGGGCGCAGACAGCAAGACACTCTAACTGTCTGCGTCTCTATCTTTCCAGGAAGTGAATTTCAGTAAAAAGTGTCAACTACAAAAATGAAGCTCTAGTTTTGTTCAGTATTATCTGAAATTTTCAAACGAATTCAATTATGGTTACTGTACTTTTAGGACCTTTAAATTTCGAAATTTTCGACTAAAAATATATACTTTTTAATGAATTTTTAGCCAGTGGTATAACTCACCTTTAACTTCTTACATTGATAATTAGGGGCTAGAAAACAGAATATTAAGAAAAATCAATATTTAAAAAAATAAGAGATCGCCTATGCAGTTGGCAATCATTGGGAGGGGAGTAAAAATGAAATGAGAAGGAAATAAGCTTTTGGACCTTGAAGAAGAAGAAAGACGAGAGAGTGTAGGGAGAGAGGAGACGCAGAGAAAAAGAAAAAAAAGATAAGAAGCTTAGGGGACACACGATGATTGTGTAATGTGTAAAAGGGAGCCAGCAGAAAGGGGTTTTTGATTTTTGAGAAGAAACGCTAGGGTGCTCCTAGGATAGATAGACCTGCTATTTGACCTCAATTATCGCGCTTGCTATAAGAGATATCAAAAAGTAGTCAACTGATAAGATGTTAAGCATAAAATTTCCAACATTTTATTATTTGACAAAATTTTCATAACTATCATAGCTAGCGAGATAATTGAGCTCAAAGTTTTTGCTTAATTATGGGCTAACCAATCCCTAATTTTTCGGCTATTTTGCGCTGACTATTTTGCAACCGGACGTTTTAGAACCAACGTTCCAATCCTAAAATTAGCTTCCAAAATAGGAATGAGCAATTAGAGTGCTCTTTTGATCTTTGAATTTTCCGAAATTTCGAACCAAGGGCTCTAATCCTAAAATTGGTTTCCCAAAGGTCCGAATATGTGCCCCAATCCTATAATGACTCTCAAGCTCCGCCCCCTTCCCTCCCTTTAAACCCGCTAATTAGGTCCTTTCTCTGTGTCTCTCACTCTCTCACTCTCTCCAATATTCTCTTTGCTCTCATTCATTCATGAGCACCTTGGAGCTCTGATATTTTGACCGTCTTCTGCATGACTAGTCTTTTTTTATTTTTCTGAAGATTTATTTTTATAAGGTGAGTCTTTAAAAAGCTGATAAATAGAAAAAGCTATGTGGAATTTCAGAACATGTTGCTGAAAATGAAAAGCTGAAAATCTTCTGAATATATGAAGCAGATATTTCTTCGGCTCGCCCTTACGACACAAGTAAGAATCTAGGAATCTGAAACCTTGTAACATCTTATTTTTCAGATCTTCTGGTCGACATATTATCGATTGGTCCAAGCCAAAACAAACAATCAGCATCCCACTATACTTACAGTTTCATATTTATGGGAGTCAGCAATGTCAGAGCTTTTGCAGACAAAAATATCTGGTTCAAAGGGCGCAAGTTAGTTTTGACCCAATCTTGACGAAATTTATATTTTTGAATTTTGCAAGTTTTCTGCTTCAAAATGAATATAAGCATGACCTATTTTCTCAATATTTGAAAATTTCGGCAAACGCGCTCTACTGCAAATTCCCAGAAAGCCAGCTGTAACACACTTAGTTTTGGTCCAATTGAGACTAAAATTAGATTTTTGGGATCCTTACGTTTTGAGCTTCAAAATGAGTATAAACTCGACCTAGTTTCCAAAACTTTAAAAATCGAGCAAACGCGCTCTACTGCTAATTTCAGAAACATTATCTCTATCTCGCGTATTTCTAATCCAATCGTAACCAAAATTAGATATTTGAAATCCTTACACTCCGGGCTACAAAATGAGTATAAACATGACCTAGTTTTAGCAAATTCGCTCCACTGCTAATTTCCATAAAACCGGATGTAACACACTTAGTTTTTGTCCAATCTTGATCAAATCTAGATTTCTAAAATTTCTCACGTTTTTAGCTTTAAACTGGGTATAAACACGGCCTAGTTAGCGAACGCGCTCCACTGCTAATTCCAGAAACTTGACTTTAACTCATTTAGTTTTCTTCCAAACGGGGCTAAAATTAGATATTCGATATCCTTACATTTTGGGCTTCAATATGAGTATAAACATGGCCTAGTTTCAGAAAACGCGCTCTACTGCTAATTTCCGGAAACTGGCTCTAACTAGTCTAACTAAGCTTGAAAGAAAAATAAAACTAAAATCGGTTTTCAGAGCGCCCTCACACATCTGGCGAATTGGACAAAACCCGACACACATCTGGCCAGAAGTCAAATCATGATCCTGTAAGTTTTTTATCCCTATACCCCCACACTAAAGTCTAGGGTACTTCTAGAATAGGCAGGCCTGCTCTTCGACCTTAATTATCTCAATTTCTGTAAGAGATATCAAAAAGCGGTCAACTGATAAAATGTTAAGCATTAAGTTTTACACATTTTATCAGTTAACAACTTTTTGATATCTCTTACAGTTACCGAGATAATTGGGCTCAAAGTTGTTGCCTCGTTATGGCCTAACTAGGCCATGACCTCAATTTTTTGAACTTTTTTCAAACTTTTTTTTTCAGAAGTTGCGGTCCTTGGAGCCCACCATCATGGAGTTTAATTATTTTTTATTGTTTTCCTTTTTTTTAATAAATTGTCTGTATTCATGGTTTCTTGGGATATATTTTTCAGAATTTTCAGATTTTCAGATTTTTTTTGATTTTCAGATTTCCCACATCTCTTTTTTCAATTTCAGAGCTTCAGATTTTTCGGAAAATCTGAATTTTTCGTGTTCTCCAACGCCCCCCCCCCCTTCAAAAAACCAATAATTCCACAACTATCCAAAAATCAATACTCCCCCAAAATCCAACTATTTTCCAATCATTTTCATATTGTAAGCCGGTTGGGTGGTTAAAAAATGGTGATAAATTCTCAGAACAAGCCAGTCCGTAAACAAGAGGAAAAATGTAGACGAACAGAAGGAAAATCACAGTAGGTTTTTTTGAATCCCCCGCGCAGAGCAAAGGCGCTCTACTGCAAACAGCCTGTAACTCGCTTCGTTCTGACCCAATCTAAATAAAAACCTGATTTTTGAGTTTCCCACGTTTTGCGCTTCAAAATGAGTATAATCATGACCTAGTTTCAAAATTTGAGAAAGTGCGCTCTAATGCTAATTTCAGAAATTTTACTGTAACTTCTTTAGTTTTGGTCCAATCTAGACGAAAAGCAGATTTTTGAGTTTCTTACGTTTTGAGCTTCAAAATGAGTATAATCACGACCTAGTTCCGAAATTTGAGTAAATGCGCTCTACCGCTAATTTCGGAAAATTTACTGTAACTTGCTTAGTTTACGTCCAAGCCAGGCGAAAACTTGATTTTTGGGGTTTCCATGTTTTGCGCTTCAAAATGAGTATAAAGATGACCTAGTTTCCAAAACTTTGAAAATTTCGCCAAATGCGCTCTACCGCTAATCTTGGAGAATTGACTGTAACTTGCTTAGTTTTAGTTCAATTTGAATGAGAGTTAAATTTTTGAGTTTCCCGCGTTGTGCGCTTTAAAATGAGTATTATCATGACCAAGTTTTGGCAAACGCGCTCTACTGCTATTTTTCAGAAAATTGACTGTAACTCGCTTAATTTTGATCCAACCTTGATGAAACCTTGTTTTTTGAGTTTCCCTCAATTTGAGCTTTAAAATGAGTATAAATATGGCCTATTTTCTGAACTTTTCAAAATTAAGCTTACAAGCTATGCAATCGCTAGCTACCCACTGACCAGGGAGCTATCTGAACATGTCCCCGAGTTACACTTCATGACCTATATCATTAGAAAGCCCATAAAATTCTGGTTCGGAATATGTTTTCTGTTTTTGCGAAACGGCGGTGAACTTCGAGAAAATTAGGTCAAAAGACATTTTAGTGCTAGTAAAACCTGTTGATTTAGTTGCCTGATGCAGTTACCCCTGTTGCCCTCTAACCCTTTCTAAAGGTTCTCTCTAACCAAGCAACGACACTCCGCTATCCCGCTCGGCGCGCGCTCTCCGTTTGAATTTAGTTTTGAGTGATTGCGAGTTTTGATTTGGCTCGTAGTTTTCTAGAGACTCTTTTTAAGGATTTTAAGTGTGTTTGCTTAAATTCTAAGCTTTTTCTTGTTGTTTCTTACTAATTTGTTCATAATAAACCGATTTGTATACATTTCTTGTTGATTTTCTTCTATTTTATCACAGGAACCTGATACCCCGGACATACCGCGGGCAATTTGGGGGCCGAACCGCTTATTTTATCGTTTATCCGTTCTTTTTCCTCTTTTTCGTTGTTTTTCGCCTCAATTTTCTCCAGAGCTTGAAGGAGCCGGTGAGAGAGTTGTTGCGAAATTTTTCGTTTTTTTCGCTTCAATTTTCACCAGAGTTTGAAGGAACCCGTGTGAGAATTGTGGTGAAAATTTTCGTTTTTTTTTCGCAGTGGTTTTCGCCCGAAGTTTGAAGGAACTAACGGTGAAAATTTCTGTGATTTTGTACACAAATTTCTGTCGGTGAAGGCCGCTGAAATTTGCGAAGAGAGGACCTTCGTGCAGGTGAAACCGAGCGAAGAAGTTCGATTAGGTGAAGACCTGTCGAAAGGACGCGATTTTCGTGAAGAATCAACAAAAGCCCAACATTCTTTTGAAGGAAAGATTTGTTTTCAGGCTTGGAAATGACGACGATCGGGAGCAAGCCGGGAAGCAGCAAGGAGGAGCCAGTGGAGAAGGACGAGAAAAGCGTAGCGAGGACGACGGGAGGAAGCTCGTGGGCAGAGGCGATGGAGCACCAGGTAACGCTGAAGGAGCGAAAAAAGCTGGTCAAAGGCTACGGCGAGTTCGTCAAAAGCAGCGAGAAAGTTGTCGAGAGCGTGCATGAACAGTTAGGCCTGCTTAGCACTTGTTCGACGAGACAGAAGGACGTGATTGTGAAGCCAGTGAGAGAGTTTTGCGTCGAACTGGTAAAGCGATACAACGAGCTGGGCAGTGGGAAATGGGAGCGCGTTGTGATGCGCATAATGCGAGAAAACGGGCTGGAAAAATTGGAAGACTTGCGGGATGCGGTCTTACCGAATAATTTGACAGCGAGCGCGAGAAATACTGAATCAAAATTGTTTGACAATCAGTTGAAATCGTTGCAGGAAAAGTGGACGCAAGAGCAGGCGGAATTCGAGGAACAACTGGCGAGAACGAGCCGAGAGAAGGAGGTGTTGGCCGCGAAGCTTGAAGAAGCGTGGAAGGCCGCCGAGAAAGCGGAGGAAACGATCGGAGCGCTGGAAAAGGCACTGCAGAATGAAAAGAAGATGTCGGAGAGGTGGAAGAACCAATGGGAAAGCGCAGAAGGTAAGAAGAAAGAAGAATTGTCAGGAAATAAAGAGAAAACTCAGGTCCATGCAAGGAGATCGCCGTCAAGGAGCTCGGAAGGGTCGTCGGTGGATTGGCACGATGAGAGGAAGGAGAAAAAGACCGGTGAGTCTTTTTATAAGAATTGTGCCCTGAAGGATGATAGAAGTGAAGACTGGCGCGTGAAGGTGAATAATTGGGAAGTGAAGAGCGGTGTGAGTGATGTTCCGGTAAAAAGTGTTCGAGTCAGCGAGAGAAAGAAGTGGGAGAGTGACAGTGTGCGAAGTTCGCGAAGGTCGCAAGGTGGTTCGCAAATGGTTGTGGAGTGCTTGAGCAAGATGCTCAGAGCATCTGCCTTGCCGGAGCCGGAGAAGTTCGACGGAAAAGGAGATGTCAAAGAATTCAAGAGATCGTTTTTGTTGAAGTACAAGTCGGTCACAGAGAAAGATGAAGATATGGTGGCGATTCTTGAAGACAAATTCCTGAAGGGAGACGCACGAATTTTGTTCAAAACACTGAAAAATCGATTTAATCGATCGATCGATTCGTTGTTCAAGGAGTTTGAAGAGAAGTTGAGGAAAAGGCAGGGAGATCGAGAAGTGGAAGCTCTAAACGAGTTCGAGGAGTTAGCTCGGAAGCCGAAACAGCAAATGTGGGAGTTCTTGATGGACGTGGAAAAATGGTCAAAGAGGGCGTTTCCACATTTGGACGAGGAGACACTGTCGCAGCTTCGGGTCACAAAATTGATGAAGGCGCTCAGAGATGATTCGACAATGCAAAAGTTGATGACAATGAAGAGATATGAAGTAGCAAAGAAGGACCAGTACGAGTTCCTTAAGGATGTCGTTCTTCAGCAGGAGAACGAAGACAAAAGAAATCAAGGACTCGGAAAATCGGAGCGAGAAGAAAAGAAGGAGAATAGCTGGAAAAAGGAGCAAAACAAGGCAGCAAGGCAGGAAAAGTCCGACGAGAAGAAGGAAGGATCAGAAGACAGTAACCATGGGAAAAGTAGTGAGAGCGATGAGCAGAGAAGATCGTCAATCAGGTGCTATAAATGCCAAGGGATTGGGCATATAGCTAGGGATTGCGATGCGAAGGTGATCCACCACATTGAAACGGATGGAACAGGAAGTGGTGTAGGCGTGAAAATGAGGGAACAAGTAGAGTTGTTGGGTCAGAAGCGCATAATGGTTATCGACAGTGGCGCAGAAGTATCGGTCATGTCGACAAGAGTGTGGGATGCACTGAAGAGAGGGTGTGAGAGCTGGAGACGTAAGGTCGAAGTACTGGCAAAGCCAGCATTCGTCGTGAGGAATACGTCAGGGAAGAATATGCCAGTGAAAGGACAAATCAAGATTCCAATCATGGTGAGAGGAAACAAGGCTGAAGTGTGGTTCCAACTGGTGGAAGACAAAGCTGAAATCCTCTTGTTGGGAACGAATGCTTTCGAAAGCATCGGGGTGGAATTGGCATGGAAGGCGAAGCAAGAAGAGCGCGTAAAGAAAGTGGGAAAAGGTCCAAAAGCGAAATGGGAGAAAAAAGCTGAGCGTGCGAAGTGTGAGAGAAGTAGCGCGACAGTTAATCATATCATGACTGAGGAAAATGTTGTTGAAAACAATTATTTTTGCAGGAAGCTGATGGAAAATGGATGCGGATGTTAGAGAGGAAAGTGCACAGTCAGAGAAGGCGGCAACGAGTGTTCAAGTGTGCAACAACTCGGAGTGGTGCTGATGGCGAAGGCAAAAGGTATGAATTCGGAGAAGTGGAATTTGTTGAAATATTCCAAGGAATTCCAGGCACAAGTGACTACGGTTGAGAAGAAGGAAGCGTTGCGGAAGTTCGACAAGGAGTGTCCAGAAGTGGCAGAGGCAATAATGAAGGAAGGTGCAATCGGCGAATGGGAAGAAGCGGCGGCGAAGATCAGATTGACACTGAAGAGTGAGATCAAGCCAAAGAAGACAATCATCAAAGAGCCAGCGGTGATCATTTCTCCAAGATTGAAAATCTCGGGAAAAAGAAACATTCTGGAAGTTCGGAATTCGCATGGAAGCGATTTCATTGAGAAGTACGAGTGGAAGGATGTGAAGAATGTGCTCTGGTTGTGGAGAGTCACAAAGGACAGGAAGGTCAACCAAAGGATCTTTGAGATGATCAAGAAGTTGGACAAAGAAGGCCCAGAAGTCACAATGATGCCATTCAAGCTGGAGTGTGACATGAAGGAAGTTGACGAGGTGAAAGATGAGTGGAGAAAGAAGCTGAAGACGTTGAAGAACGTGAAGCTGATCGATCCGAAGAAGGAGGTCGGAAAGCCAAAGATGCCGCTCATTGGGACATCAACGGATACGTATGAGTCGAAAGAATCGCTGGTGCGATATCTGGAGCAGGCAGCAGAAGGTCATCCGTGTGTGAGGCGACTGAAGGAGATGTCGGAGGAGCCACGGAGCAAGCAGACCAAGTCCGAACAGTAATAAGGACATTTTTGGGATTTAAATGTTTCTTTTTGTGTTTTGTTATAACTAGTCTAGGGTTTTGTAGTAGGTTAGGGTTTAGTAGTTGTAGGTTAAGTACTGTAGTTTTCTGTTGTAGTTTTGTGAGTGTGAGTAGGTGAGAAGCGTTAGCAAAGAGTGTATGGGTAGGAGAATAATGTGAGTCTTGGCGAGGGTCATACCTTTATCCGGTCAGGGGTCCGGATTTTTAGAGGAGGGGGAAGTTGCCTGATGCAGTTACCCCTGTTGCCCTCTAACCCTTTCTAAAGGTTCTCTCTAACCAAGCAACGACACTCCGCTATCCCGCTCGGCGCGCGCTCTCCGTTTGAATTTAGTTTTGAGTGATTGCGAGTTTTGATTTGGCTCGTAGTTTTCTAGAGACTCTTTTTAAGGATTTTAAGTGTGTTTGCTTAAATTCTAAGCTTTTTCTTGTTGTTTCTTACTAATTTGTTCATAATAAACCGATTTGTATACATTTCTTGTTGATTTTCTTCTATTTTATCACAGGAACCTGATACCCCGGACATACCGCGGGCAATTATTTTGCATTGAAAGTTGACGTGACGGCTTTCAATGCAAAATCAACAGGTTTTACTAGCACTAAAATGTCTTTTAACCTAATTTTCTCGAAGTTCACCGCCGTTTCGCAGAAACAGAAAACATATTCCGAACCAGAATTTCATGGGCTTTCTAATGATATAGGTCATGAAGTGTAACTCGGGGACATGTTCAGATAGCTCCCTAGTGAGCTCAATTGCCTAAAACTTTCAGATGTCGCAGAGGAGGTCCAAAGCCTCGAGTCGTACCAGTGATAGTGGCATTGCCCACGAAATTAGCAGCTCCATCTCCTGCTCCAACTCCATCGCCGTCTGCTTCTTCAACGCATCCGACTACCGCAGTAGTCCCAACAGTTGCTGCTGTTCCAGCTCAAATAACTGCGAATATCATCAAAGATCCACATGCAATGTCACCGAACGTCGGCAATCGTGAGGGAAAAGCCACTCGGAGAAAGGGAAAGGTAAACGCTGGTTCAGCAAACGCGCCCTATTGAGAATCTATGGTTGATTTTGGAAAAATGGTCATAACTCGCTTCATTTTCACCAGAATTTGATGAAATCCACATTTTTGAATTTGACTCAATAAGAGCTTTGAAATGAATATATAATTGCTATAGGTTAGCAAACGCGCTCCACTGCTAATTTTCAAAAATATGGCTATAAATTGGATAGTTTTTATCCAAATTTGATGAAATCTCAATTTTTGAGTTTGTCGTATCTTGGGCTTCAAAATGGATATAATATCGCCATAGTTAAGAAAACGCGCTCCATTGCTAATTTTTGGAAAAATGACCATAACTCGGCTAGTTTTCACCCGAATTCGATGAAATATACATTTCTGAATTTGTCACTGTTAGGGCTTTAAAATGAGTATAAAATGTCAAAGTCTAGCAAACGCGCTCTATTGAGAATTTTGGAAAAATGGCCATAACTCACTTCATTTGTGCCTGAATTCAATGAAACATACACTTTTGAATTTGCCTCGATAAGAGCTTTAAAATGGGTATAATATCGCTATAGTTAAGAAAACGCGCTCCATTGCTAATTTTTGGAAAAATGACCATAACTCGGCTAGTTTTCACCCAAAATCGATGAAATATACATTTCTGAATTTGTCACTGTTAGGGCTTTAAAATGAGTATAAAATGTCAAAGTCTAGCAAACGCGCTCTATTGAGAATTTTGGAAAAATGACCATAACTCGACTAGTTTGTATCCAAATTCGATGAAAGATACATTTTTGAATTTGTCGAGATAAGAGCTTCAAATTGAGTATAAAAATGTACTAGTTTAGCAAACGCGCTCCACTGCTAATTTTTGGAAAAATCACCATAACTCGACTAGTTTTCACCGGAATTCGACGAAAACCACTGTTTTGAGTTGGTCGCAACTAGGGCTTTAAAATGAACATAAATTCGCCATAGGTTAGAAAACGCGCTCTATTGCTAGTTTATGGACAAAGGCCATAACTCGGCTAGTTTTCACCCAAATTCGATAAAAGTTACATTTTTGAATTTGTCTCAATTCGGGCTTTTAGATGAATATAATTTTGCTATAGTTAAGAAAACGCGCTCCATTGCCAAATTTTGGAAAAATGAGAATAACTCGCTTCATTTTCACCGAAATTCCTTCAAAATTACATTTTTGAATTTGTCTCGATAAGAACTTTCAAATGAGTTTAAAATTGCACTAGTTTTGCAAATGCGCTCTATTGAGAATTTTTGGAAAAATGATCATAACTCGGGTATTTGTTATCCGATTTTTTGAAATTTTTAAAGCTTTTCAGGAAAAAGAAGGAGGAGCACCACCAGTTGCAAAATCAACACTCCGTCAGAAGAAGCACTCGACAACGAATTCGGTATCAACCGAAGCCAAAACGTCGTCTGAAAACGATGGACGAGCTGGATCGAAAAATGATAAAAAGAAGAAGAGCTCAACGTCATCAGATGCTGAAAATAAGTCGGACGGATCCAAGGAGCCATCGGAAAATGATGAAAAGACAAAGTCAATCAATAAAGATTTGGCAAAAAATTTCTTCAAACACATGCTAGAATCACAGAAGACTAAGAAGAGGTCTGATGATGCGGTGAGTTTTTGGGATTTTCAGATTTCTTGGATTTTGAGAAAAAATTGAAATTTTGATTTCCAGCGCCTGGAAACAATGCCCGAATCGAGTCAAATCAATCGATCGACTCGTTCTTTCCGTAACAAAACCAAAAAAGCGCCAAAAACGGAACCCGAGACTGACATTTTCAAAGAAAACGGCGAACCGGTTTGGGTGGTTTCCAATGATAATCTAATGGAACTGAAAAGTATGGATGGAGTCCCAATTTCCAATCCAGTACTTGCTCAAGCGATGGCAGAGGAGGATATTGAGTTGGATGAGAAATCGTGGTTCGAACAGATTGATCAGTATTTGGGATGTAACCTGCCGACGGGACCACGTTTGCCGGAAGGGTGAATTTACTGTAACTTCCTCAGATTTAGCAAAATCACGTCGAAAGTTTGATTTTTGAGTTCGTCAAGTTTTGAGCTTCAAAATGAGTATAAACACGACCTAGTTTCAAAAATTTTTCAAAATGCGCTCTACCGCTAATTTCCGGAAAATCGACTGTAACTTGCTTAGTTTCGGTCGAATGATAAGTAAAACTTGATTTTTGGATTCCTCAAGTTTTTAGCTTTGAAATGAGTATAAACACGACCTACTTTCTCCAACTTTGAGAGTTTTTTGCAAACGCGCTCTATCGCTAATTTTTAGAAAACCGGCTATAACTCGCTTCATTTTACTCTGATTTTGACAAAAATTAGGTTTTTGAGTTTCTTACTGGTTGAGCTTCAAAATGAGTATAATCATGGCCTAATTTCTCAAAATTTCAAAATGCGCTCTACTGCAAATTTCCCGAAAATCGGCCGTAACTTGCTCAGTTTTAGTGCTATCATGATGAAAATTTGATTTTGGAGTTTCCCACGTTTTGCGCTTCAAAATGAGTATAATCATGGCCTAGTTTCAAAAAATTTAGTAAACGCGCTCTACTGCAAATTTCCCGAAATTTGAGTGTTACTCTCTTAGTTTTGGTCCAATTTCGAGGAAAGTAAGATTCTAGAGTTTCTCGCGTTTTCAGCTTCAAAATGAGTATACTCATGACCTAGTTCCAAAAAATGTCAAAATTGAGCTACACGGCCGCAAACATAAGAGCCCGTATCTCAAAATCCAAAAAATTAAAATCTCAAAATTTCCAGCTACCAATTCGACCCATTTGCACCGGAGGAAGTTTTAGAGGCAAACAACAAGTATGTTGGGAAGGAGACAATTTCATACAATTCGTGTCAGGCGATTATCGAACTCAGTGGTGGTAAGTGCGCTCTACTGCTAATTTTCAGAAAATTGATCATAACTTTCTTAGTTTCAGTCTAATCTTGACCAAAATTAGATTTTTGAAATCCTCACATTTTGGGCTTTGAAATGAGTATAAACATGACTAGTTTTTCTCTATTGCTGCAAATTCGCCCTATTGATAGTTTCAGTAAATCGACTGTAACTCGCTTAGTTTTGATCCGAATTCAGCCAAAGTTTCAATTTTTCAGATACATCATCTTTTTTCAGACGCCATCAAACGTTTCTCACAAAAACGTGACGGAATGGAGGAACGTCGGCAGGCTCCGCCCACCACCACCACAGACACTACCGTACCCCTGCCACCAACACAGAATATTTCTCAGGAGTTGTTCCAAGTGCAAGCGGTCCAATCAACGATCAATTTCAATATGAAGGCTCTTGTCACTGTTAACTATGATGTAGGTTGTTTTTTGGGGCATTTTGAAGATTTTTGAAAATTTCGATTTTTTTGAAAATTTCCAAACTAGGTCATGTTTATACTCATTTTGAAGGGCATAATGAAACAAATCTAACGGTCTAGTTTTCATAAATTTCGGACCAAAACTAACTGAGATACGGTAGATTGAACTTTTTCGTGGTGGGACCCAAAAATTAAAAATTTTCCAAACCTAGACGTCTTTATACTCATTTCAAAGGGCAAAATGAGACAAATCTAATGATACAATTTTCGTGAATTTCGGTCCAAAACTAACTGAGATACGGTACTTCCAACAATTTTCGTGGTGGGACCCAAACATTGAAACTTATCCAAACCTAGCCGTGTTTATACTCATTTTGAAGCTCCGAATGTCAGAAACTCAAAAATACCACTCAAACTCTTAATAAACTCAATTTCAGCGCCAAAGTCCACTCGGTTCGGTTCGAAAATGGCGTAAAAAGATGAACAGCATGTACTCGATGGAGCAAACGACACAAGTGGAGTCTAAGGAGAAAACTTGAGAGAACTTATTCTGAATAAAGATTTTCTCTATTTCTTTTTTGAATTCAAAAACTCGGAACTTCTAAAATTCAGAGATTCCCAAAATTTCTATTTTCCATCTTTTTCTTTTCCCCTCCACCTCTCCTCCGTCTCTCACTCTCCCTCCCCTTTCTATACGACAACCACCATCACTGACGACGTGCGGGGGTATAGCTCAGTGGTAGAGCGCTCCCTTAGCATGGGAGAGGGCTGGGGTTCAATTCCCCATACCTCCAGAATCTTTTTGTTTCTTTTTTATTGTATTTAAATACTATTTTTAAATCTTAAAAGCTTCATTTAAGCCTAGAACAAGTAAAATTGCATCTAGATTAACTATTATTTATCATCCCAATCACTTGGCACGTCGTCAATTGTGTGATACAATGAAGTTTTGTTCTTCTTTTTCTTTGGTTTCTCCTTATCTGGTTTCTTAGATTTTGGCTCTTTGGGAGGTACCTTATCATCCCAATCACTTGGCACATCATCCATTGTGGCGTAATCCGACTTCTTCTTCTTCACTCCCATCGCAATTAACTTTCGTTTAGCATCTAATGGAAGTTCAACTGGTTTCAGAATGCTCTTCTTCTTTTTCTCATCTTTCTTCTTCTTATCCTTCTTTTCAGCCTCTTCTTTCTCTTTCAACTTCTTCTTTTCATTTTCCTCGTTTTTCTCATATTTCTCCTCTTTTCTACTTATCCCTCCGCGTTCTTTCAAAATTTCTTCTCGAACTTTCTGAGCTTCAGATTCTTCAATTGTCAAGTCTTCCTCATATGTCCCCTTTTCATAAATCGCAGGGCATTCTTCAGTATCTAATTTAACAAGTCCCTTTCCTATCAGTTCTCTCATTATCTGATTGTAAACATTATACTTTCTTCTTTCCTCTTTCTCCTTCTTTTCTTTCAGTTCTTCTTCCTTCTTCCGTTTCGCTTCAGCTGCTTCTTTTGCTTTCCGCTTCTGAAAATTCGTTGAATATCTTTTTAGAATGTATTATATTAAGGAGTTGCGCGCCCCAGAAAACTCTAGAAAGCGGCACACACTTAACCGCCTTCCGCGCCTTCCCGAGAAATGGCTGCGGTGGTGTCGGGGATGTGGTGCGCGCCAGTGTGCGCAAGGTACGGGGTTCGACCCCTTTTGAGGCTCTTTTCTTTTTTATGATTTTTTATCAAAATTTTCGACTTTTCTTTTGAATATTTCTCACTTCTAGACGAAAATTGGGGAATTTTTTTTTTGAAAATAACCTTACCTCTTCTTCTTCTTTCTTCCGTTTCACTTCAGCCAATTCCTTCGCTTTTCTTTTGATTTCCTCCTTTTGGCGATTCTGAAAATTTGAATAATTTTTTTTTTCAATTTTTTCAAAATTTAAGTTTCCAAAAACGTTTTAGGATCAAAATCCGGTTTTTCAAAGTTATAAAAGTCTTAAATTCTAAAACCTACCTCTCTTTCCCTCATCTCTTCTTCCTTCTTCTTTTTCGCCTCAGCTGCTTCCTTCGCCTTTCTTCTGTTCTCCTCTTTTTGGCGATTCTGGAATTTATTGATTTTTTCGAAAAAAAAATTGAAATTTTAATTTCCAAAATTTTTTATCACACACTTCTCTGGGATCCCACCCGACCCCTGAAACGTTCGAATGCCGCACACACCTATACGCCTTCCGCCCTCCCATAGCCTAGCTGCCGCGGTGGCGTCGGGGATGTGGTGTGCGCTGCCATGCGAGAGGTCGGGGGTTCGATCCCCCTTGTGGTATTTTTCTTTTTTATTCTTTTTTCGACTTATAAAACTCACAATATCCTCAATAGTTGCCATCCTTGTGGGTCTTAATATAGGCGTCTCCATAGCCTTTTGAAGCTCCGCCTCTTTCCTTGCCTTCCGCTCCGCTTTCCGCTCCTGTCTCCGTTTTTCAGCCTCTTCCCGATCCCGTTTTCGTTCTTCTGGCGTCTTGTTTCTCTCAATTTCCTCCTCTTTTTTCATTTTTTCCAGCGCATATTGATCCCAGCGATCTCTCAACTCCTTCCGGCGTTTTTCCGTTTCCAACCGTTTCTTTTCCTCTTTTTCTCTGCGTATCTTCTCTCTCTTCTCTTTGTCCAGACGCTTTTTTCGATTTTTGAATTGCATTTTTCCGACTTCATTTACAACAGCTACAGTATCCTTTCGTGGTGGGATCGTGATTTTTGTAGTTTGTAGTTTCAGTTTGAAGAACATGTAACCAATGGGTTTGTCGATAACAAGTACCACACCCTAGAATAATGAGGATGTGAAGACTAAAAAGACTACAAAGACTACAAACTACAAAGACTACAAATCCTTTACCCCAGACTGTTTCGTTGTTGTAATATTTATCGTAATCAGCTTCTCGTTCGTCAGCAAAAGTGGACTAACTACAAACTACAAACTGCAAAGACTACAAAGACTACAAAGACTACGAAGACTACAAAGACTACAAAGACTACAAAGACTACAAACTACACAGACTGCAACCTATAACCTACAACGTACAACGTACAACGTACAAACTACAGCCTACAAACTACAAACTGCAAAGACTACAAAGACTACAAAGACTACAAAGACTACAAAGACTACAAAGACTACAAAGACTACAAAGACTACAAAGACTACAAAGACTACAAAGACTACAAAGACTACAAAGACTACAAAGACTACAAAGACTACAAAGACTACAAAGACTACAAAGACTACAAAGACTACAAAGACTACAAAGACTACAACCTATAACCTACAACGTACAACGTACAACCTACAGCCTACAAACTACAAACTGCAAAAACTACAAAGACTACAAAGACTTCAAAGACTACAAACTACAAAATCCCTTACCCCAGAGTGTTTCGTTGGTGTACTACTTATCGTAATCAGCCTCTCGTTTGCCAGAAAAAGTGGATTCACTGTCAGTTCGTTGCGAGACCTAATTATCGATTTAATTTTCAGTTTTTCACAAATAAAATCCACTGCACGAAGTCCGTAACGAAACTTTCCAGAACCTAAAAATCTACAGTAACCTTCCAAAACTACAGTAACCCAACAATACCCGGTTCATTCTCAAACATTCCATCCATTGTTTTCGGCTGTCCAAACAGTATCCATTTAGCGTAGTACGGTAGATTATCCGCTTTTAGGGGTCGTTTGAGATTTTGAATTTCGTCCAAATCGAAGGTCATAAAAGGGGAGAGACCACTGGAAACTGCCATGTATTCAGTGCCAATGGTGGCTAGCAATGGGAGACAATCACACATTTGGCGGGCAGTTCTGAAAAATGTAAATTTTCAAATTTTTTGAAAAAATCCATTTTCTTAAATTTCAAATTCCCGCTCAAATTCCCTCGGCGCCTAGCGCCCACCCCCACCCTCCTCTACGCCCTCTCCCCCTCTCTTCCTCATGCGCCCCTGTGGCCTTTTGGATAACACGGCTGCACACCAATCTCACATCGAGGGTTCGACTCCTCGGGTGGACAAATGCTTTTTTTTCTTTTTTTTACTCGCTTCGCTCGACTTACCTTAACACCGCATCATCAGTTTTAGCCGACCATCTTGGTGCAAATGAGAATTCACATTCTGCCGAGCCTCTTAGCATGAAAACATGCCTGGGATAGGCGATTTTCAGTGCTGCAATCATTGCCAGGGTATCCAGAGAATATTCTTCGAATCTGCTGGACCCGCGATTTGTGTATCCACCGAGGAATAGAAGTTTGCGACGGTAGGGTAGGCCGAGGATTTGAAGCCAACGATGGAGATCGGCGTATCTGGAAGATTTAGGGGTTTTTTTCATTATAACTTTGTTTGTTTTTATCCGATTTTTGTGAAAACTCAACTTTTAGAATTAGCTCATTTTTGGCTTCAAAACGAATATAAACAAGGCCTAGTTTCAAAATTTGAGAAAACGCGCTCTACTGAGAATATCAGTAAAATCATCATAACTTTGTCAGTTGTTCTCCAAATTTCATAATAGCTGTATTTTTGAATTTTTATCATTTTTGGCTTCAAAATGAGTATAAACAAGACCCAATTCCCAAAAGTTTCGAAATTGAGCAAATGCGCTCCATGGCAAATCTGGTAATTCGATCATAACTTTGTTGGTTTCTATCCAATTTTATATGAAAACTATATTTTTGATTTTCTCAGGTTCTTGGCTTCAAAATGAGTATAATCATGACCTACTTCCAAAATTTGAGAAAATGCGCTCTATTGAGAATTTCAGTAAAACCATCATAACTTTGTCAGTTTTCATCCAACTCGAATGAAATTAAAATTTTTGAGCTTCTCACAATTCGGGGTTCAAAATGAGTATAATCATGACTCAATTCCGAAAATTTTGAAATTTGAGAAAACGCGCTCTATTGAGAATTTCAGTAAAATCATCATAACTTTGTTAGTTTTCATCCAAAATGTTATGAAAACTATATTTTCAAACTTCTCATAATTCTGGCTTCAAAATGAGTATAATCATTGCTTAGTTCTTAGATAAGTTAGAAAACGCGCTCTATTGAGGATTCTATTATAACTTTGTTAGTTTTTATTCAATTTTTATGAAAACTATATTTTCGAACTTCTCAGGTTCTTGGCTTCAAAATGAGTATAATCATGACCTAGTTTTCTGAATTATCGAATTTACCTTCCCCTTATATCTCCAATTATCACTATAGGAAGTGATAACTTCAAACAGATGTTGTCATTCATAAATTTCTCTCTTCCTTCAGTGAACAAATCAATAAGTTGTTGAGGTTCCCATGGATAGAAATATGGTCCATGGAAAATTATGGATTCAAACATGTTACCATGTTTGACGTCTCCTGATAAGGGTCGGTCAGCCTGAAAGTGATAAGACTACAAACTACAAACTACAAACTACAAACCTTGAATAAATGATGTGCCAAACCACTGGCTTTGAAGAAAATCATAAATTTATCTTTTCGTTTTTCCAGCATACTCATCAGTTCGTTGATATCATACTTATCAAAATCCGTCATCCATTTCTTATCAAAATGAAATTTGGTTCTCAAGTGTAAAACCATTTTTTGAGCATCTGTATATCTCTGAATTGCCCGCGAATTTTGAATTCTCAAATTCCGGTCCAAAAATCCTTTTCTTTCCATATTCCTCGAGACATAGACCCATTTTCCGCCGATTTTTACGAATTTCTTATTTCGATTCAATCGATGATAGGCGATTTTCCATTTGAGAATGTTCGATTCTCGAGCCTCGCGAACCTGGAATAAGTTGTGTTCTCAATAGAGCGCATTTTCTCAAAATTTCGAAAATTTTGAAAACGTGGTCTTGTTTATACTCGTTTTAAAGCCAAAAATTTGAGAAATTCAAAAACATAATTTTCATGTAAATTGAGTGAAAACCAAAAAAGTTATGACGGAATTCTCAATAGAGCGCACATTCTCAAAATTTTCAAGTATTTTGTAACAAGGTCCTGATCATACTCATCTTGAAGCCTAAAACGTGGCCAACTCAAAAATCTAGTTTTCATAAAAATTGGAGGAAAACCAACGAAGTTATGATAGAATTCTCAATAGAGCGCATTTACTCAAATTCTGAAAATTTCTGGAATTAGGTCATGATTATACTCATTTTGAAGCTTAAAATGTGAGAAACTCAGAAATCTAATTTTCATAGAAATTGGAGGAAAACCAACGAAGTTATGATGGAATTCTCAATAGAGCGCGTTTTCAACTTTTCCAAAAACTAAGTCATGTTTGTACTCTTTTTGAAGCCAAGAATGTGAAAAACTCAAAAATGTAGTTTTCATGAAAATTGGATGAGAACCAACAAAGTTATGGAGGTTTTACTAAATTCTCAGTAGAGCGCACTTTCTCAAAATTCAAAAAAATTTGAAACCTGTCGAAGATCATGCCGAATGATACGATCCCGAATGGTTGATGGTTGAACTAGTTGACCTAACTGAGCATTTTGTTCTCGATAAGAACGAGATGCCAAGACTCTACAGTAATCCAGAAATGAGAAGTGTCCAGAGATTGGGGTGCCGCCTGGAATTTTTTCAAAATTTCAAAATTTTAAATTTTTTTTCTAACTTACCTAAATCCTTATGACTAATATGGACCGTTTGCATTCTTGGTTTTTGAGCCAATTCCAATAATTTGGGGTCCACAAATTCCTGGGCGTCATTCCAGGATCTTGTCTTTTGAGGCCGTCGGACTATAACATAATAAAATCCCCAGGACACTCCAAGGACCATCACGGCAGCTACACAGTGTTGTACAAATAGATCCAGGTCTCCAACATCCGATTCCGAGAGAAGCTGAAAATGCGCTCCATTGAGAATTTCATAGAAAGGCTTGTAAGTCAGTTGGTTTCTGCTTAAAATGAAAAATGATCACATTTTTGAAATCCTCATGCTCTTCGCTTCAAAATGAGTATAACCATTACCTAGTTCCAAGAAATTTCGGAATTCGAGAAAATGCGCTCTATTGAGAATTCAGTAAAATTGTCCTAACTTTGTCAGTTTTCACCCGATTTTTATGAGAACTATATTTCCACATTCCTCTTATTTTTGGCTTCAAAATGAGTATAATCATGACCTAGTTCTAAGATAAGTTAGAAAACGCGCTCTATTGAGAATTCTGTCGAAACTTTGTTGGTTTTCATCCAATTTTCATGAAAACTAGATTTTTGAGTTCCTCACATTTTTAGCTTCAAAATAAGTATAGACATGGCCTGGTTTCAACAAATTTTGAAATTCGAGAAAATGTGCTCTATTGAGAAATTCGATAAAAAAGTATTGCAAGTTAGTCGGTTTTTGTTTAAAATGAAAATTCATTAGATTTTTGAAATCCTCATACTCTTGGCTTCAAAATGAGTATAATCATGACCTAGTTCTAAGATAAGTTAGAAAACGCGCTCTATTGAGAATTCTGTCGAAACTTTGTTGGTATTCATCCAATTTTCATGAAAACTAGATTTTTGAGTTCCTCACATTTTTAGCTTCAAAATGAGTATAACCATGACCCACTTCCAAAAATTTTCAAAATTCAGAAAATGCGCTCTATTGAGAAATCAGTAAAACTGTCATAATTTTGTTGGTGTCTGTTCAATTTTAATGAAAATTATACTGTTCGAATTCTCACATTTTTAGCTTCAAAGTAAGTATAAAGAAGACCTAGTTTTAAAAAATTTTAAATTAATGAGAATACGCGCTCTATTGAGAATTTAAACATAACTTTGTCTGTGTTGGTCTGATTCAGATAAAATTTGTATTGTTGATTTTCTTGTATTCTTAGCTTCAAAATGAGTATAAACAAAGCCTAGTTCAAAAAATTCGATGTTTTCAGAGCAAACGCGCTCCACTGAGAAAATTCACTTACCGGTCCTATCTTGACTGAAGGTTCATTCCTCCCGAATCTGGTTAACGGATTGAATCGATATTTTTGGAGACACTCTTTAGTCTAAAAATATATTTTTCAAAATTATCAACAGAGCGCATTTTCCTACCCGACAGCAAACTTTGTAGTAGGTTATAGACACGGAAGAGTTGATAGTGGTGTAACTGAAAATTTACAAACTACAGTAGCCCAAAAATTAATTTCTCACACTATGACGTAGGGCATCTCTTTGTAGTCTGTGCAAAAAATGTTGCTGTAATCATCCCAAGGAACATAGTTTTGACAAGTGTAGTCGTAGGAGTTAGAGGAACTGAAAGAACGTGACTTATCAGTGGAGCGCACTTGCTCCGAAAAGTCAAAAATTTAGAAAACTATGTCATGATTATACTCATTTTGAAGCTCTGAACGTGCTGAATTCAAATCAAAACATTTCGTCAAAATTGGTCGAAAACTTAAAAAGTTATGGCACTTTTTCTGAATTGTCTATAGAGCGCACTTGCTCATTTCGAGAGAACGGGGTCATGATTATACTCATTTTGAAGCTCAAAATGTAAGAAACTCAAAAATATAAATATCATCAAAATTGAACGAACACAGACAAAGTTATGGCAGTTTTCCTTGAATTCTCAATAGAGCGTGTTTTCCAAAATTTCCAAACTGGGTCATGATTATACTCATTTTGAAGCTCTGAATCTCCTGATTTTGAATATCCTATTTTCAGATTCCCTATTTTTTCAGAATTCTCAAAAAAGCTCAAAAACTCACGTATCAAAAATTTTGACATAAAATTCTTCACATTCTAACTCTTGCAGTTTTTTGGCGACTTCTTTTTGATAAGACCCACAATTAGGGATGAGCAATAGAAATGAAATTGATTTTAAGATTAAGATTAAAAGGTTTTTCATGCTGCTGAAATTCAGAAGACACACTTTTGGCGCCAAAAAAGATTTATTTGAAAAGTTCAGAAAGTTCTCAGCCAACACGACGCATCCAAAAAAGTAGGTCATAACTGTGGGAAATTTAAACTGGGAAAAAATAGGTGACACGTGAAAATTGAAAATTCGGAATTCGGGAAAATAAGAAAAAACTAGCCTTTTGGTTCCGAAACTTTGGGGGACCTAAAATTATTGCCCCTGGCTGAAATTTGATGCAGTTTTTGATTGATATTGATAAGAAGTTTAATTCATATCAGAAAAACTAAGTTCCAAATTTCCAGGCCTATTTTATCTCACAATCCTAGACCTGAATTTCTATCATAACGCTAAAAATTGGAATTTTTGGATCCGAAACTTTGTGGGATCTTAAATTATAGTTAATGGCCAAAATTTGATGGGATTTTTTGCTGATATTGATAAGCAATTCTTAACCATTCAGAAAAACTTAATTCCAAGTTTACAGGACTATTGGTTTCCACATACTGAGCGTTAGAAACCTCCTTATTCTTGGAATTGGGCATTTTTGGATCGACCGGAAATTGTGACCTGAAATTATTGTTCCTGTGCAAAATTCGATGGGATTTTTTGCTGATATTGATAAGCGGATCAAATCTTTTCAGAAAACACATTCCCCAATTATTCAGGACGATGTTATCCAGATGTACCATACCAATGACACCACATTTTCCAGATTTCAAATAATCTATTTTATTTACATATACAAAACATGAAAAACTTTCTTATCGGCCTCCTCGTTTGCGTTCCGTGGACACCCGGATCATCTCCAGTTCCAGATGCGCCGATTCCGATCCTCAGCCATATGTTAACGATCCGCGTCTGCTTCAACGACTTGTTCCTGCTTAGAGCCGTGTAGAACATTACATCGTTCCCGCCTCAGCTATAAGTATTTCTGTACGGGAATCGAGTGATCATCACCTCCTTTCCATTGTCAGCTCTGAAATTAAATAAAATATATTTTAAGACACTCAAGGCGACTAGCTAACCTCCGGACACTGAGGAAATTTCGGCCGACCGCCAAAAGAACCCCCGAAACACCATTCGCCAGTGTTGGATCTTCGAGACGGTGGTTGTCGGTGATGACCACACGACCACCATTCACCAGCGTCAACGACTTCTTCAAGCCATTCCAGACGTACCTTGTGGAGGATGAGCCTCGGTGAGGGGCTCTGGAACCACTACCATGAAAAGAAAGTATTTTTCAAAAAAAAAACCAACCCAGTCGTTGATCACATCCACCCGACTGTTCTTGAAGGTCTGCATGACATACTCCCCCTCTGGATCTTCATTTTGGAGGCTCCTCAATTCCCGATGAAGGCCTTCGGGCTTCTTTCCAACCATCTCACACCGGCTGATGAGAAATTCCATTGTCCTCTCGGACTGCTTCCCCATCCGCACTTCCTCCAACACACGCTGCTCCAGTGGACATGATGTCCTGATATTCTCCGTCAGTTCATCCATCTCGAACCGTCTCCAAAGGTTTTTGAACTCCGTTGTCCTTGGAATTATTGAGGCATAGGGATCCGTATACATCTGCGGGACGGCTTAAAAATATTAGGTTGGCAAGAAAATAATGGTTGTTTTTATGATCAATTGAATCTGTTATAAAAAAGAAAGTAGCCAAGATAAATTAAAAAGGTATTTGCCATCATTATCAGTTACTTATCGCCAACATCCGCGCAAAGAATGGATTCCGCTCTGGAAGAACCCCACTGGCTGCGACCCAAAGTAGGCGACTACCCATTTTTCTGTCTTAACGCGGCTTTCGAAGTGGTTCTCGGCTATTGAGGGTCGCATCGATCTGTATTAGTGGAAATCTGAAAGTGCCGAAACGGGGCTATTTGGCGGCTGAGGGAAAACTTCCTAGCCCAGTTCCACGATTTTCTGCTGAGTGACATATGACACATGCGGACAAGCATTATTATTAAGAAATTTTGTCGTTGGTGTAGTCACACCTTGACGTCTTAACGCCTGCTACATTTGGACCAATTATTATTGGTAGAGTTCAGTAGTAGCTTTTTCACCTTTTTCCAGAGCCTCAAAATATACAAGACTCTTGCTATTCCACCATACGCAAAGAATCTCCTTTTTTCTGTGTATCTATGGTTTCGAGTTGTTTTGGCCGGTTCTCCGGAGGGCAACCATTGTCCATTTCAAGTAGTAGTATCGTATTGAATCGCTTTATCATCCGACGTAACAGCGGAGTCAAAAAAGCCTATATTCATAGAGAGAAGAAAGATAATTCCGATAAGTACGAGGAGAGAGTTTTTGTGAGAAAAACTTTTCGCATCTGTTCGACTTTCCAATTTGCGAAAATCGTTTTCAATAGTACCATGAGTACAGGGAAGCTGTTCTGCAAGATTTCGAGTCGTTTGACAAAGATCCGATTCGATTTTGTCTCTCAGGAGTTCATTATCAATGATTTTTGATCGAACGGAGTGTTCATGGTCTTCCACGCTTTCATCGTCATTTCAAAAACGCTTAAACCAGCGTCGGAGCAGATCCTCCAATAGAAGATCATATTTGAATACTTTTGAGAGAGAACGGAAAGATTCGGCTTCATTTTTTATCAGTTTGAGTTCACACCACAGGCAACCCCTCAAGCGCGTTTTTGCTAATGGCATTTTCTAAACAAAATTTCTTATTTAAAACATAGACTAAAACATTAAAGTTATATATGAAACGATGCGCAATGAAACGCTCTTTCGAATAAAAAAATGGGTAGTAAAAAATGTTGCTTGGAAAGAGAAATACGTTCCGACGAACCCGTCACTCATTATTTTCTTGCCAACCTAATATCATTTGGGGATTTAAGCTAGATTTTCTAACTTCAGCGGTCAAGAGCTTCGAAATGAATATAAACATGACCTGTATAAAAAAATGTCTTATTCTCTCTAATAGATGCTCACCCGTACCATAAACGTTGAGCTCAATTATCGAGTTTCCTGTGGAAGATACAAAAAATCTGTCAACTGATAAATTACTTATCATAACATTGTCAATATTTTATCAGATGACAAAATTTTGATATCTTTCATGGGAACTGAGACAATTAAGCTCAATTTTGAGCATCTATTTGAGGAAATACGATACTCATTTTTAGAAATTACCAAAAAAAATCTACTACACTTTGAACTGCCATATCTTTTCAAGAAGTGATTCTTCCAAAAAGTTGTCAACTACAAAAATGAAGCTCTATTTTCGTTTTATATTCTCTGAAATTTTAGAAAAATCTGTGAATTTTGATCTATTTTTAGAGCACTTTTTAAACAGGCCTAGTCACGATTATACTCATTTTAAAGCTCAAAATTCAGGTTTTCGGAATTCTACAAAAAGTTTAAAATCTAATAAGCTTACCTCAAGAATATCGAGAATCAAAAGAAATATTCAGCAATTTCCAAAAAAATCAAATTTAAAAAGAGACCACCAAAATCAGAAGGCGGTCAGAAGAGACGAAAAATGAGTAATTCCAAAAAAAAAAAAGAATTCAAAAAAGGGAGAGATTGAGAAACGCAGAGAAAAAGAGAGAAGAAATATGAGTCAACTTTTCGGAACAAAGAACAACTTGAAACAAAGAAAAAATAATTTGAATTTGAATTTTAAAAATTTCGAGTTCGAAATATACAAAATTGAAAATTCTGAAATCAAACTTCGAGCTCAATTATCTCGGTTCCTATCAGAGATATCAAAATTTTGTCAATTGATAAAATATTTCTGATAATATGATAAATATTTTATTAGTTGACAGATTTACGATATCTTTTACAGTAATCGAGATAAGACCTTTTTTCTAAACATACCGTATATTTGTGCCCCCCCCCCCATGAACTTGGTAAGTAACTTTGACCTCAATTATCTTGGTTCTTTTAAGAGATATTGAAAATCAGTCAACTGATAAAATATTTTTCATATTATCAGCTACATTTCATTAGTTGACAATTTTTTGATATCTCTTACAGTAACCCAGATAATTGAGCTCAAACTGCGCGTATATAGCAGGCTTTTTGATTAGAGGGGTTGGGGCGGGATACGGTAGTTCTATTTTCACGTGAAAATTCAAAAATTAGGTCTAAGTTTTGACGTCTTCTAAGATTCACACTGAAAATCGTGGAAATGAAAAACAAAATATCTGAAAATCTTCCAAAATTTGATTTATTTATTTCTCAAGCAAATTCGAAAAATTCGATTTTCGTATTAATCGGAGATGAATCAAAAAGCAACAATGACACAAATACCGCCCCCAGCTGGACATCATCAAGCGGATCCGAATAAGTAAGGGATAACAAATCGATTATCGATTTTTTTTTCCAAAAAAAATTTTCCAGAAAAATCCTCCACCGCATCGAAGACATCGTCCACTCCGACGCCGACACCTTCCCAGAATTCTCGAATCGCGATGGGTCCAAAGAATCCCTGGATTCCAAACACTGGCAATTGATAATGGTCCGAGTACCAGATCATCCAAACGAGACCCATATTAAGACGATAAACGAGGCGATTAGCAACGAGATGCGTGCCACGTGGAAGACTCCGCCCACTTCTTTTGCCTACGTCTCCGCGCCACACATTCCGATTCTTCAGTTGGCTCATGGAGTGGCCAAGAAGCATTTCGGGGAGAAGACGGCTTTGAGATCCAGCTTTTTCTTTGCAGAGCCCAAGAATGAGAAAGTAGGTCAAATTTTAGGATTAAGGGGAATAAGAGCTGCAAAATGAGTATGGTCATGGCTAGGTTGACACATTGTCCAGTTTGAGCTAGTTTATCTGGGTTACTGTAAGAGATATCAAAAAGCGGTCAACTGATAAAATGTACCTGATAATATGATAAACATTTTATCAGTTGACACATTCTTGATATCTATTGTAGGAACCGGGATAATTGAGCTCAAAGTTGACAGTTGTCATGTTTATACTCATTTTGAAGCTCCCAACCTCTGAAATCCAAAAATCAATCTCAATTTTTTAGTTCCTGATTGCCAAAGACGCGGAGCTCAAAAATCTAAAATACGAGGTCATCCTAGGTGCAAGCAGATTCACCTGGGCCAAGCCGGAGACCCAAGCGGACATGGTGAAACGCGTGGAGTCGACACTTATGGAGTACGCGGACATCTGGACATCCATATTTACAGACAGATTTTTATTTTCAGATTGATGCGCGTCCTTCCAAATCTCGTCTTATTTCTCGGTCCCATCGCATTTGATGTGCTCTACGAGACGCTGGAAAAACAGAAGAGAAAATCGATAAACACGCAGAAGCCAGGAGTGATTGTGGAGAATTTCAAACGGGATAATAATCAGTGGAAACGTATTCAGAAGCATGGAGCGACGTCGATATCGGTTCCGTTGTGCTAGAACTTGATTTAGAAAAACTCGATAAATGAAATTTTTAATCTATTTTGGTGTCATAAATTTTGGTTATTTTCCCTTACAGTAGCCTACAGTAGAATAGAGTGCCACTCGAGCCGTCAACTTTGAGCTCAGATATCTCGGTTCTTGTAAGAGATATTAAATAGTAGACAACTGGTAGAATATTGGCGATATCGTGATAAATATTTTATCAGTTAACAGGTTTTCGATATCGTTTATAGAAAGCGAGATAACAAAGCTTAAGCTGACAGATTTGGGAGAGAGGGGGGGGGGGCACAAGTATACGGTATGTTTAGAAAAAAGGTACTATCTCGGTTCCTGTGAAAGATATCAAAAATGTGTTAATTGATAAAATATTGGTGATAATATGATAAGTGTTTTATCAGTTGACAGATTTTTGATATCTTTTAACCGAGATATAGTAGACTGCTGACGGCATACGAAAATGAATTTTTCCGTTGATTTTTTAAAATTTGGACCATTTTCAGAAGTCTAGAGCTCAGCAGTCAAGTGTCAGATCGCTTTGAAAATTTCAGATAGTGTAAAACAGACCTAGATTCAAAACTTTGCAATCACAAAAGTTTTCTTAAATTTCTAGTTTTTCAGCTATTTGCCGATTTCTCAGGGACACGCCCTATTTTTGTCCGTTTATGTACCCCCATTTTCAAACCCCTACAACACTACTTCAAAATGTTCAGATTAATTTGACAATTTTAGAGTATACTAAACAAACCAAGAGCTTCGTTTTTGTAGTTGACGACTTTTTTGTAAAATTGACGCCTGGGGAGATACGCCACGTGGAACCAACCCATCGGCGTCACCCTTCCGCGCCCCCTTGGTGTTCTCCCACAGGGGAGGGGGAGGGGGAAGGGCGGCGCCTATGGGTTTGTTCCACGTGGCGTATCTCCCCAGACGTCAATTTTACAAAAAAGTTGTCAACTACAAAAATGAAGCTCTAGTTTTGTTTTGTATATTGTGAAATTTTCAAGGCAATCAAATGATTTTGACCTAATTTTCCGAAAGGCTAAACTTTGTTATTTTTCAGAGTTTTACTGAAATTTCGTTAAGTCAATTTTTCATCATTTTGAGATTGCTTATCTCACTAGGTACTAGTTAAATAAGCTGATAGCACTAAAGTACTAGTTCTTAACATCAAAGTACCCCAGATTCGTCATTCTCCCACCAGTGCAACCCAAAACGCCGTCAGCAAGTCAGAAAATGATACTAAAGGCATACATTTTGATCATTTCCTCATTCTCTGAATTCGTTCAATGATTCTCTATTCATTGTTTCACTAGACACTATACATCCTTCTGAAGATGTGTAAGTGTTCTGTGGTGTTGATGAGGAGATGTGGTGGGAGAACATGTGAAGGGGAGATAAGGGTGATAAAGTGATAAGGGGATAGGGATACTGTATCTAGACGTTTAGCTTGCATCATGTTTAAGTGGATGCTATGATAATGGTGTTTTTTAAAAAATTAGAAATTATTGAAGATTGTTTAAACATTGGAGAATTCATAGAAACAATAAAATTTAAATCACAATTTCAGGATTTAACGGGATTTTAGTTTTTTTTATGTTCCTTTAATTTCCGGCTTGAATTAATTCTTATATGAAATATTCTGATATCCATATGTAACTACCATAAAACCTCTAATAGAAGGGCCCTCCGAGAATTCGGAGCGGCGGGCCGCCGGCGGCTCCTAACGGCTGTCAACTTTGAGCCAATTTATCTCGGTTCCTGTAAAAGAAACACAAAAGTTGTCAACTGATAAATTATTTATTCTAATATCAGTAACATTTTATCAGTTGACACGTTTTTGACATCTCTTACAGGAGCCGAGATAATTGAGCTGAAACTTTACAGGGTCCTCTATTACCGGTTTTGCGGTATCCTAATATCCATCTGTGCCTCTGTTCGTCCCGATGTCCCATTCTGCAGAATTTCCATTTTGTCACACCACCTTCTTGTCTAGATCAACATCATTTTATCAATATAGTGATGACAAACATCAGGCTCCGCCCCCTTTCCTTTAAGCCCCGCCCCTTCTGAGGTATAAAAGATGCCTTGAAAATTGTGAAAATCATCAGCAAATTTGTTTTCTGCTAAAAAATGAACTTCCTCACTACAGTACTCTCTGTTTTCTTGCTCATTTCCCTGACCAGTGCTCAATTCTTCTTCCCATTCGGAATGGGATCCAATAGCAATGGATACAACAACAATTATTATAATGGTGGTGGTCAAACTTATGGTAATGGATATGGAGTTAAGGATTCCGAAGGATTCTTCGCCATGTGCAAAGGATGGACGTGTCAGAATTGAAGTGTGGACATCTGGATGTGCGGAAATCTTTTCGGGTGTTAATTTCCTATTGTTTTTGACTTATTGTGATCTCTCAACAATAAACTCATTTTTAACAATGCAAGTTTTGAGCATTCTTGAGCACTGTATCAGATATCAAAGAGTGGTCCACTAAGAAAATGTGTAAAATCTTATACTAAACATTTTTGTAGTTGACAAATTGTTTCTAGCTATCTCGGTTTTTGAAATACGGGCAATTAACCATAAGGGACTCCAGCTGCTTACCACCGCGTAGCTCAAGTTATAGAAGCTAGGTCTTGTTTATACTCATTTTGAAGCTCAAAACGTTAAAAACTGAATAATCTAGTTTTGGTCAAGATTGGACTAAAACTGAAAAAGTTTTCTGGTTTCTTTTGGAGGGGGGGGGGGTTATTGGTTACGGTACCACAGAGATAGAGCAAGCTGTTGACCATGTAGCTCAGGTTAATCGTCTTATAACTTTGTTCAGAAGCAAGGTACAGCTTTTTGAATAATACCATCTTGTAGTGCTTTTCAAGTTCTATCTTATCCAATTTATTTAATTTAAAAATCTGGAATTTGAAAGAAGTTATGACCCCACCAGTTTACGGGTATGATTTTAGCTATAATCTGGGCCTCCACTTTGATTTCAATTATCTCAATTCCTGTGTAAGCTATCAAAAAACTTTCAACTGATAAAATACTTATGACTTTATGATAAGCATTTTATCAGTTGACAACTTTTCTATAACTCTTACAGGAACCAAGATAAATCTGCTCAAAGTAAAGAGTCCCCATTTACAGGTTTCATGACATGACCAAACTCTAGCAAATGAAAAATGCTGAGAATCCTTCAAACCCTGAAGTTAAATTTCCAGTGTTTTACTGAATCCAAATTTGATCTACTTGATTTCTATGCATTTTTTATGTCTCCCGTTTTTTCCCTTAATATGCAAATGCAAATGACAGACCATCATCATATCACAATATCAGGTTTTTCTGACCACCCATATTTATTATTATTTTCTGATTTGACCGATAAAATGTGATCTACTATAATCTTATGACAAAACACTTTCTACACTTTCCGTTTCCTTTGTTTTCACTTTCTTTGCATGTGTTGACGGGTTAGAGTTTGGTCATGTCTACAATCCTATCTGAAAACATATTGCCATAACTTTTTTCAGAATTTAGATTTTTGAACGAAATAAATTGGAAATTATAGAATTTGAGGAGTACTACAAGATGGTACTTGTTAATAAGCTGTATCTTGTCTACGAACAAAGTTACAGGCTAAATAGATAGAGCTACGCATCGTGGGGCCCAGGTTTTAGGGTAACTCATACCTGCAAACGGGTAGCGTCATAACTTTTTTCAGAGTCAATATTTTCAGACCAAATAAACTGGATAATATAGAACATGATGAGTACTACAAGAGGATGCTAGTTAATACGCTGTATATTGTCTATGAACAAAGTTATAAGCTAAAGATTGAGCTACGCAGTCACAAGCTTGTTCTATCTATCAATGGGGTATTTGAGAGGGGTTTGAGAGGGGTAAAAATCATGGGACACTATTTTAGGCATATTTTTCTAAATGGATATGTAAGAGCATGCGTTTTTTCAAAGCTACAGTAGTGGTTTGCAGACCGACGGAGGCACCATATCCACCCCCCCCCCCTGCCACGAAAATGAAACCTGACTACAACTCCTTCAGTTTTATCCCAATCTTAACCAAATTAAAATTATTGAGTTTCTAACGTTTTGAGCTTCAAAATGAGTATGAACACGACCTAGTTTCCATCACTTGAGCTGCCCGGTTTCAAACTGCCCATTGCGCTATAGTCCCTTATGTTAAATTGCTTGTATCTCAAAAACTAAGCTAGCTAGAAACATTTTGCAAACTGCAAAAATGTTTAATATCAAATTTTACACATTTTGTTAGTTGACCTCGTTTTGATATCTGTTACAGTAACCGAGATAAATTGGCTCAAAGTTAAGATCATGCTATTTGAGTGTTTATGGTACTCTAATTTTTATAGTTAAAATGAGTTTATTCTTGAGAGATCACATGAAGTCAAAAAATTAGGAAATTAACACCCGAAAAGATTTCCGCACATCCAGATGTCCACACTTCAATTCTGACACGTCCATCCTTTGCACATGGCGAAGAATCCTTCGGAAGCCTTAATACCGTATCCATTACCATAAGTTTGACCACCTCCATTATAATAATTGTTGTTGTATCCATTGCTATTGGATCCCATTCCGAATGGGAAGAAGAATTGAGCACTGGCCAAGGAAATGAGCAAGAAAATAGAGAGTACTGTAGTGAGGAAGTTCATTTTGTTGGAAAATGATGAATTTGGTTTTTCGTCATTCCCCAAGCCATCTTTTATACATCCTCTTTGACGCTACAAGAAGGGCGGGGCTTAAAGATAAGGGGGCGGAGTCTTGTTATCATTATACTGATAAGGTGATGATGATGATCTAGACAAGATGACGGGGAGTGAGAAGAGTTTTTTTGCAAAATCGGACATCGCGATACACAGAGGCACAGATGGAAAATGGGTATTGTATTAGGATATTTTCAGGTCTTTGGATTCTGAATGCCATTTAGGATTGGAGAACATGCAAAAATTGAATTTTCTGGAAAATTTTCCTATACTTTCCAGATTTTAAATAGAATTTTTTGCTGAATTTTCTAGATTTTCCAGCTACAAAGTTTCAAAAATCGGCTACCTAATCAGCTAAACAAATGTTATCAGTGATGTTAGAGGTACACAATGTACACCTTATCAGAGTACAAATTTTTGACAAAAAAGAGAAAGTTCTAGAAGAATCAGAATCTCATCGCTTCAAAATACACTCCAAGTTTGCTGAATCAATGAACGAATTTTTCTGAGAAGAGGATTACTGTAGATTTTCAAAAAATCAAAGTATCAAAAGAAGCTCCGCTCCTGTTTTTCCTGTAGACTACAAGATTTACTCCTAACTTTTTGGTATAAAAATGAATATCATTTTTTGCAGAAAACCTCTATCATGTCTCCAAAATTTGTATTTTTAATTTTCTCAATTTTATTGCTCATTTCCCTGACCAGTGCTCAATTTTTATTCCCATTTTTCATGGGGTATCAAAGACCTGCGGCTACTGGATATCAATATTCCAATGGATACGGATTTAAAGATTCTGAAGGATATTTCCCAATTTGTAGAGGATGGACATGTACTTCTAATACTCGAAAATTGAATTTTTGTTGATTATTTTTGGTTGGCTGTATTGATATTGAAAATTCGTATTTAAATAAATTGGTTTTGAATGTTTGGAATGTTTGGAATCCTGGAATCTAAGAATCCTGGAATCTAAGAATCTAAGAATCTAAGAATCTAAGAATCTAAGAATCTAAGAATCTAAGAATCTAAGAATCTAAGAATCTAAGAATCTAAGAATCTAAGAATCTAAGAATCTAAGAATCTAAGAATCTAAGAATCTAAGAATCTAAGAATCTAAGAATCTAAGAATCTAAGAATCTAAGAATCTAAGAATCTAAGAATCTAAGAATCTAAGAATCTAAGAATCTAAGAATCTAAGAATCTAAGAATCTAAGAATCTAAGAATCTAAGAATCTAAGAATCTAAGAATCTAAGAATCTAAGAATCTAAGAATCTAAGAATCTAAGAATCTAAGAATCTAAGAATCTAAGAATCTAAGAATCTAAGAATCTAAGAATCTAAGAATCTAAGAATCTAAGAATCTAAGAATCTAAGAATCTAAGAATCTAAGAATCTAAGAATCTAAGAATCTAAGAATCTAAGAATCTAAGAATCTAAGAATCTAAGAATCTAAGAATCTAAGAATCTAAGAATCTAAGAATCTAAGAATCTAAGAATCTAAGAATCTAAGAATCTAAGAATCTAAGAATCTAAGAATCTAAGAATCTAAGAATCTAAGAATCTAAGAATCTAAGAATCTAAGAATCTAAGAATCTAAGAATCTAAGAATCTAAGAATCTAAGAATCTAAGAATCTAAGAATCTAAGAATCTAAGAATCTAAGAATCTAAGAATCTAAGAATCTAAGAATCTAAGAATCTAAGAATCTAAGAATCTAAGAATCTAAGAATCTAAGAATCTAAGAATCTAAGAATCTAAGAATCTAAGAATCTAAGAATCTAAGAATCTAAGAATCTAAGAATCTAAGAATCTAAGAATCTAAGAATCTAAGAATCTAAGAATCTAAGAATCTAAGAATCTAAGAATCTAAGAATCTAAGAATCTAAGAATCTAAGAATCTAAGAATCTGTATTTTGTGTTCTAGTCATTTTTACACTTCAACGAAAAAAAAGATATGGTAATAAATTTTTCTCTGCCAAATGTATCTTGTCCTACTACAAGATACACCTGAGGGTCTAAACAAAAGTGCTAAATTTTTGATATTTTCACGTTTTCTACTGAAAATGTTGCTGAAAAAAAGAGACATGAGACAAGTCCAAAAATACAAAATATAGTTCTTGGCACTGTGCCAAAAGATACGCGTGGTAATGGATAGCAAAGTTTGAGACTATATATCTCGGTTCCTGTAAGAGATATCAAAAAGTGGTCGATTAAGAAAATATTGCTGATATTGTGATAAACAATTCATTAGTTGACATATTTTTGATATCTTATACGGGAAAGGAGATATATGAGCTCACAGTTGATGGTTTGGAGTCGCCACTGGAGGGCGCAGCTTGAGCGGCGGTCAACTTTAAGCTCAAATATCTCGGTTACTGTAAGAGATATCAAAAAGTTGTCAACTGACAAAATGTTACTGATATTATGATAAACAATTTATCAGTTGACATATTTTTGATATCTTTCACAGGAAATGAGATATATGGGCTAAAATTTGACAACGGGTAAAAAAGTAGTCAATTTCAACTACAAAAATCAAGTTCTATTTCTGTTTCATATTCTCTGAAAAATTTAAAAAGACCTGAAAATTTTGACCTACTTTTGTAGAAGCTTAACTAGGCCTACCTACTTACCTACCAAGCCAACCTTGCTATTTCAAAAAACGTAAATTTTTGGCACAGTGCCAATTTCCCTCATGTCAACAAAAAACCTTTAAACCTCTTCTATATATCGCTTAATTCTTGTCTTTGTCCCAACAAATAATTTCCCTTTCAACTTATCATCTTCCTGTCATCTTCCTTATCACTCTCCTAGAAAAATTTCCCCGCGATGTTTGGTCTGACGCTGTAGATCGCTAGAATTCTACCCAAAACACGTGGTTGTATGAAGTCGTCGTCGACAGAGAGGAACTTTCGAACTTATCATACATTGATAACAAGAAGATATCAGAAGAGGAAAGGAAACTAGAGACAGAGAGACGCAGAGAAAAGTGGCAAAAATCGAAAATCATCCTTTTTGGTGGTCACTGGGCTAATTATAGGGTGGGCTATTGTTGTTAACTGCCATGTAGGTGAAGGGGACAGGTGTAAAAGTGACGTGGCATTATGAGGTTATGGTCTTTAAAGGATCTTTTGTTTTGACAAGAAATTCAAGGGATAGGGACCAAGAGTGGCAGTTTTTCCCGATGTCCAATATTGCACCACCTAGTTCGCCCCGATCTATACTTCGAGCTCAATTATCTCAGTTTCTGTAAAAGATTTCAAAAAATTGTTAACTAATAAAATATTTCTCTTCTTATCAGCTACATTTTATTAGTTAACTACTTTTTGATATTGTTTACAGGAACCGAGATAATTAAGCTGCAAGCATAGGGGCCGCAAGCGCTGCCGACTGCAAAGCTCGCGCCGACTTTTACTTTAGGCTCAATTATCTCAGTTTCCACAGATGATATAAAACATTTGTTCACTGATAAAATATTTCTCATGTTATTAGCTACATTTTATCAGTTAACAACTTTTTGATATCTTTCACAGGAACCGAGATAATTGAGCTGCAAGCAAAGGGGTCCCAAGCGCTGCCGATGGAGTGGCTCGCGCCGATCCATATTTAATATTTATTCGCCGATCCATATCTAAATTTTATCAGTTGACAACTTTTTGATATCTCTCAAACGGACCGAGATAATTAAGCTCAAACTGAACGTATAAGTTGGGCTCCTAGTAGAACAACTACAGTAGTTTAATTAGTCTGAAAACCAAGATTCCAAGATTCCGAAAACCGGGAACTGCAAGAATATATGCAAAAAGTGACTATGTAGTGTTGATAACAATAGAAATATAGTGATTTTTTGATTTTTGGAAAGTGTGAATGATCAACTTTGACACATGGATCACTTGATCTTTAAAAGTTTTCATTGACAACTTTAATGTTTTCAGAAGTCGAAAAATCAAATGATCAAGATTTGAACCTAAAATGTTTATTGCGAATTTCTTATAAGTTTTTCGTGATTTGACAGTTGTTTCCTAGCTACCGTAGTTTTTGAGATATGCGCCTTTAAAGTTTGCTTACCTTAATGTTGGCACAGGGCAAGTTTAAAGGCGCATATCTCCAAAACTACAGTAGCTAGGAAAAAGCAAGCATATTCAAAATGTGTAAAAATTTGCGTTCTACATTTTTCTAGTTGTAACTGTTTTGTAACTATTTTGGTTCTCGAGATATGCGCCTTTAAAGAGAGCGCACCACACCGTGGGCGTCGGGCGAGAGCTGGTGTCAGAGTTTAAAGGCGCATGATACTTCTTGAACTCGTCAAACCACAAACAGTTTCACTTTCTTGACAAAATGTTCACAAAATGATCTAGATCAGACTATCAACGTCATCTAAAAAGGCGAACAACGGAATTTTTGATGTGTAAACATTCTGATGTTATACACTTTGGACCCATAAGGAAGTAGGGAGTCTTCAAATCGATTTATCTTGATTCCTGGAAGATATAGGTAAAAATTTAAAACTAATAAAATGTAGAAGATTTTGTGGTGAACATTTTGTTAGTTAAAAGTTTTAAGCTAGCTTTTCTAGGAAACGAGTTATTGGAATCATTAGACTTGGTCGAGTAGACTGGTAGATCAAAAATGTTCTGTTCTTTTAAGTCGAAAACAAAAAGTTATCAAAGATGAAAAATCTGAAACTTTTTCAGCCAATAAAACAAGACAGAATCTCAGAATCTCAGAATCTCAGAATCTCAGAATCTCAGAATCTCAGAATCTCAGAATCTCAGAATCTCAGAATCTCAGAATCTCAGAATCTCAGAATCTCAGAATCTCAGAATCTCAGAATCTCAGAATCTCAGAATCTCAGAATCTCAGAATCTCAGAATCTCAGAATCTCAGAATCTCAGAATCTCAGAATCTCAGAATCTCAGAATCTCAGAATCTCAGAATCTCAGAATCTCAGAATCTCAGAATCTCAGAATCTCAGAATCTCAGAATCTCAGAATCTCAGAATCTCAGAATCTCAGAATCTCAGAATCTCAGAATCTCAGAATCTCAGAATCTCAGAATCTCAGAATCTCAGAATCTCAGAATCTCAGAATCTCAGAATCTCAGAATCTCAGAATCTCAGAATCTCAGAATCTCAGAATCTCAGAATCTCAGAATCTCAGAATCTCAGAATCTCAGAATCTCAGAATCTCAGAATCTCAGAATCTCAGAATCTCAGAATCTCAGAATCTCAGAATCTCAGAATCTCAGAATCTCAGAATCTCAGAATCTCAGAATCTCAGAATCTCAGAATCTCAGAATCTCAGAATTTCAGAATTTCAGAATTTCAGAATTTCAGAATTTCAGAATTTCAGAATTTCAGAATTTCAGAATTTCAGAATTTCAGAATTTCAGAATTTCAGAATTTCAGAATTTCAGAATTTCAGAATTTCAGAATTTCAGAATTTCAGAATTTCAGAATTTCAGAATTTCAGAATTTCAGAATTTCAGAATTTCAGAATTTCAGAATTTCAGAATTTCAGAATTTCAGAATTTCAGAATTTCAGAATTTCAGAATTTCAGAATTTCAGAATTTCAGAATTTCAGAATTTCAGAATTTCAGAATTTCAGAATTTCAGAATTTCAGAATTTCAGAATTTCAGAATTTCAGAATTTCAGAATTTCAGAATTTCAGAATTTCAGAATTTCAGAATTTCAGAATTTCAGAATTTCAGAATTTCAGAATTTCAGAATTTCAGAATTTCAGAATTTCAGAATTTCAGAATTTCAGAATTTCAGAATTTCAGAATTTCAGAATTTCAGAATTTCAGAATTTCAGAATTTCAGAATTTCAGAATTTCAGAATTTCAGAATTTCAGAATCTTAGAATCTCAGAATCTAAGAATCTCAGAATCTAAGAATCTCAAAATCTCAGAATCTCCGCTTCACATGCTTTCTTCATGTCCGACCACAGAACGAATTCTGCTTGTACGCATTATGTACGTGTTTAGATAGACACATTCTGAACGTTTTAGACAACAATGAACAAATTTTTTGCTTGAAGGATGATGAAATCTGGAAAAAGTCGCGTAATTGTCATCAAGACCCACATATCATCCTTTGATATGATTTTTTGTAATGACTTTTCCGTCCTGCTACAAGATACGCGACTAGAGAAAAAGGGGATAGAGGTACAATGTTCAAGATACACTTCTTTCAAAAGGGATCTATGAAATTTTG